>JAGDQO010001751.1:0-600000 GCA_018342035.1 Solanum appendiculatum
GTGACCCTATTGAGTTGCCGGTAATCCATACACATCCTAAGGGGCCCATCTTTCTTCTTCACAAACAACACCGGTGCACCCCATGGTGATTGGCTAGGCCTAATAAAACCCTTCTCCAACAAGTCCCTCAATTGTTCTTTCAACTCCTTTAATTCCGCCGGGGCCATACGGTAAGGGGGAATAGAAATGGGTTGAGTATCGGGGAGGAGGTCTATGCCAAAATCTATTTCCCTTTCGGGAGGAACATCGGGAAGGTCATTAGGAAAGACATCAAGGAATTCATTTACGACCGGAACCGACTCTATAAGAAGGTTTTTGGACTCCACATCCCTAACCCTCACGAGGTGGATAGAGACACCCTTAGAGATCAACTTACGGGGCTTTAATGCAGAGATGAATCTACCCTTGACTACCACATTTTGGCTTTCCCACTCAAGAATGGGTTCACTTGGGAATTGGAACTTGACCTACGGGGTTCTTACAACAATAGAAGCATTAGTATGCATGCAACCAATCCATCCCAAGAACACAATTTCAAAATCACCCATGTTCAATCAACAAGATCACAAGGCCAATATTTTATGCAAGATGCAAATAGGACAATTTCTATAGACCTTCCTAGCAACAATATATACACCAATAGGAGTAGACACCTTACACCTTATATGACTCACGCAACAAGTCGGGCTCGTCTTCCTCTTGTATTAGGCATGATCTAGCATAACAAAGAACAACCGTTAAGGAAGAACTTAATTCAACTCTACAGCACGACTTAGAACATGGAGAAGGGAAACATTTCCTAAAACGTCTCATAGCCTCCTACTCATAGTTGTGGTGCACAACACAACCATGAATCGGACTCTAATCAACGCGGTGTGTTGGACTCCGAGGATCATTCAACCTAGTACTCTGATACCAAGTTTGTCACGACCCAAGCCTAGGGCCTAATGTGACCGGCGAATGGGGAACCCGAAGGAACCCCAAACAAGCCTCATAGCGTATCATTACACATCCTTGGTCGCGGAAGCAATTAAATGACCATAAACGATAAGCATAATCAAGGGGGAAATCGGGACTAAGGGAGCAAAAAAAAGAAATGATACATAAATACCATAGATGAGTCAAGCTCAAGCATAATACACAACTTGTCCAACACCACCTCTAAACATGAGTACTTAGCGGGGGCCAAGACAAACTACCGGGCTCACCCTCATAGTCAAAACATAACTAGAAAGGAAAAGTTTTTATACATAGCAAAAGATCATGAGCAACGTCCCCGAAATGGAGGACTCACCAATAACCACTATAGAAAATCGTACTAGCACGCGGAGAGAGGATGGTCAAGCGGTGCTCCGATCCCTACATGGTGACATCATGTAGGCATAGAGTATGCGTTAGTACATTTGAATGTACTAAGTATATGGGATGCAATGCAATGCTACATTAGATGGACATCATAGGAAAAATGCGTAATCATACCCAATAGATAGCATATTAATGAAATGATATGTATAATGATGCTTACATAAAAAGCATATTTAGTGGGACGTAGTACATGTGTGGCGAGTGACCATCAATACAGTATTTCCAAGGCCTACCACCCCCTTGGAGAGGCGAAAGAGGTACAAACCCCTCAATATGGTTACACGGGCCTACCACCCCCCGAGCTAGGGACCAAGGTACAAACTCCTCGATATGGTTATACGGGCCTACTACCCCCCGTACTAGGCAACCAAGGTACCAACCCCTCGATACGGTTATACGGGCCTACTACCCCCCGTACTAGGCAACCAAGGTACCAACCCCTCGATACGATTATACGGGCCTACTACCCCCCGTACTAGGATTGGTCGACTCACAACACTTATATAGAGAAAATCATATACATGTGTCCATTTCATCATCATTTCAGTAATTACATAACCATCCGACTCATAGGACGTACCTTGGACCTTCCCTTTCCTAAGAATTCTATAAATGGGCATTTTATCAAACACAAGGTGGGCAATTGTTCATGTAAATGAAATCATGTATTTCAAGAATACTAAGTCCAACCAATTCCAAAATCCATATAAATCAGCCCACCAACAACATACATATATATATCAACCTTCATAATTTGATCATGGAAGCATGTAAACCATAAACATCACATAATAATTCCATTTCATGATAATATACAAAATGGACCATAATAGGGTGTGTAGTAGTAATTCCATAATTCAAGAGTTCATAAATAATCATAAGGACCCATAAACTTGAAGTAGAAATAGAGGATAAATGGTTGGACTTGTGGAAAGGAAGGTTTCCACATTCAAACCCACATACCTCAACTTTGGAGAATCCTTGATGAAGATTGGAATGGAGAAGCGAAGCTTGAGATTGAGTCTTGAATCCGGAATTAGAGCTTGAGATGTTTGAATTTGGTTGAAGATCTTGGTGGAATTTTTGGAGAGGGCTTAGAGAGTGTTTTTGGAGTTAAGAAAAATGACTAAGTATGGGACATATCCCCTTTTTATAAAAAACGTCTCCAACCCGCCTAAAAAAAAAGCTCACTGGAAATTGCAAATCTGCACAGACAGGTTTTACGAAAATGGTCATAACTCCCTCATCCTAACTCGGACTAAGGTGAAACCAAGTGCGTTGGAAAGCTAACTCAAAGAGCTTTAATTTGATAGGTTGCAGCCCTTCCAGTTCCTTGTGTGCTAAGAGATATGCCCCTTTAAAGTTGACCCTCCAAATCGCAATTTTTGCGATTTTCGAATTTTGATACGGTTGCTCTAAAATTTGGGTTAGACCCATCTCCCACTCAATTTGACCCCACAAATAAGAATAGGTGTTTCCGAAGCACATTTTCGGGCATTTTTGGGGTCGTTTCAGAAAGTGGCTGGTGCGTTACACAACCCAAATGGCATTCGCTTGAAATCAAATGTTCCATACGGGCATGTAAATGTGGTTTTCTCTTGATCTTCTGGTGCAATGGAGATTGGTTGTAACTAGAATAGCCATTGAGGAAGCAATACCACCCTTGCCCGTGAGTCTATCAAGCATTTGATTAATGAAACGAATAGGGATATGATCTTTTTCAGTCCATGAGTTGAGCTTTCGATAATCCATACATACCTGCCACCCGATCACGGGTCTAGTGGCTACAAGCTCAGCCTTTTCATTTGGTACAACCGTGATGCCACCTTTTTTTGGATCACATTGCACCGTACTTACCCATTGGCAATCCGCAATTGGGAAGATGACTCCGGTATCTAACCATTTTATAATTTCTTTCTTCACCACTTCTTGCATCAAAGGATTTAATCTTCGTTGGTGTTCAATACTTGGTTTGCAATCTTCAGCCAAATTTATTTTGTGAGTGTATACGCCCGGTGAAATTCCCACAATATCACTGATTGACCACCCCAAGGCTTTAATATGCCTCTTCAACACTATGATTAACAATTCCATTTGCCATTGTTTAAGATCACTTGCAATAATTACCGAAAGTGTGTTGTTGGCTCCTAAGAACACATATTTGAGATGAGGCGGGAGCTCCTTCAACTCTAATATCGATGGTTCAATGATGGATTGTTTGGCTATTGGTGCTTCTCGACTAGACAAGTCGAGGTCGAGTTTAGCTTGAAAAGAATTATGTGAGCCCACACCTACAAGAGCAGCCACAACCTCATCATAATTGCTAACATCATCTTGATCATAGTTGAGTAGTACTTGAGCCAAAGGTTCCCTACAATATGTTGCACTTCCAATACTTACTAGTGCCTCATCAATTTGATCCAAGTGAGACACAACATGTGTGTCACTTGGGTATTTCATTGATTTGTGAATATTGAAGCTAACCACTTCGTTGTTGACTCAGAATTTCAACTCACCACCTTCCATATCAACCAACACCTTACCCGTGGCCAAGAACGGTCTACCACGAATAATCGGCATTTAAACATCAATCTCTCAATCAAGCACAACAAAATCAGCAGGGAACACAAATTTGTCAACTTTCACTAGCACATCATAGACCACACCCACGGGTCTCTTTATTAAACGATCAGCCATTAGGAGTCTCATGTTTGTCAGTTTTGGTTCATCAAGACCAAGATTTTTAAATACCATCAATGGCATCAAATCTATACTCGCACGAAGATAACATAAAGCTTTTACAAAAGTACGCGTACCAATAGTGCATGGGATGATGAAAGCTCCCAGGTCATCTCTCTTGAGGACATAATTCTTTGTCATAACAGCACCACATGTTTGTGGTGCTTCAATTGTTTCACAATCTATCACCCTCTTCTTTGTCATCAAATCCTTCATGTACTTAGCATAACCCGGCATTTTGGTCAAGGCATCCACCAGTGGAATATTCATTTTCAAATCTTTCACTATTTCCACAAACTTTTAGAATTTAACATTGTCATTTTTCTTTCTCAATCTTTGCAGAAATGGAGGTGTGATCTTGATTTGAGGTAATGTGGATGAAGCCTCAACACTAATTTATTTTACATTTGTCTCTGGCTCATCCCCTGATTCTTTTTCTTGAGCTTTATCCCTTTCCTTAGGTCATTTGTTATTGGCAATCACCTCATAATCATTTACTTTGTCGGACCTTATTATTTGTTGCAATGCCTTTCCACTTTTAGTAACAACGGCTAACACTTAGAGTGAATTTCTTTGATTCCCCTTTGCATTCGACGTTTCACACTCATAGGGATTAGCATACACAAGAGCGGTAGCTGTCCCATCTTTTCTTCAAGTGACTTGATAGAAGATGCATGTGAAACCACGGTGGTGGACAAAGTTGAAACATCACTCTTCATTCCTTGTAAAATCATATTTGAACCCTCTACCTTGTTTAAGATTTTGTTCAACAAGTCATCAGTTCGTGTCTTCATTGGTTCATGTGGAATGAAAGGTTGCTCATATCTAACATCTTCACCTTATCTTCCACAATGCCTCTCATTAATACCAATGGTCCAACCTTGATTTTCGGTAAGTCTTGTATTACTTGGCCGAAAACCCTTTTATTACCCTTCGATTTTCCATCTCTCATGTACAGATCTTCATCATACTCACACCGGGACACTACATTTGTTAGGTTTGCTCCACATCTAAGAACGGGCTCGGATAACATTTCAAGCTGAGCGATAAACCTGGCAATGCTTTTGTCATGCTCTTGGTTCTTTTCATCTTGTTCCTTGAACGTCCCCAAATGTGGAAGTGACACATAGTTATCACTCATATACCAAGCTTGGTTGATTTTTGTCATCTCATTAAGAAATCTTGTTGCTTCACTAAATGGCTTCTTAATGATACCTCCTCGCACAAGATGGTGAATTTCCACTCATTTGAGGCTCTTTTCCTAGTTATTTTGGCTTGCTTTGGTTTAGAATCAGTGCTTTTAATGTGGTTTTCTTCATATTTGAAGGAAAAGGAAATGGGAAGTGGATTTAAAAGATATTTGAAGAAACCAAGTAGAATTTGAACAAGAAGAGGTCAAATTGGAAGAAAATGGAACTGGCAAAGAATCACTCATCGCGACCGTGTGGTGCAGAGGTCACGATCGCGTTGCACAAGTTATTTAGATCTCGCAATTGCATGCTCAGAGGTTTCGATCACATGGTCCTGCAACACTGCTCATTGCGATCGCGTGAGCTTGTTGTCACGACCATGAAGGGTAAAGTACCTAACGGCTTGACAGAGTTGGAATTTTATCAAATTGATTCCCTAAACCCTTTTTACTCTAGGGAGTAGTCATTTTTCATCTAGGAAACATTCCTTACCATATTTTAGGATAGTTCTTCATCTCTTAGCTTAGTTTGAAAACTAATTTGATAATCTTGGGTTGAGACATTGAAGGCAAGTTGCCTCACATTTCAATCGTGGATTTCAAGATTGTGTTCTACCTTAGTAAAATTCCTTTACCCTTCTTCATTTCCTTGTTCTTAATTGCTAGAAATGTGGGTCTGATTGTGTGTATGAAATTAGGACTTTGTGCTAGAAATAGACAAAGCTATTTGGGTATATGATTAATTGCTCTATTGTTTTTGTAATTCCTTGTTTCCATGTTTTATTTCATGAAATAGATTCAATTTAGTTTTCATGTTTGAATTTATGGGTTGAGACTGCACTCTCAATCCTAGTTTCCGATCTCCGTGGGTTACTTGAAAATAGAATCTGTGAAGTGGAGAATTAGATTGATAATCGCATTTTGGCTTAGAGTCTAGAATTTGAGACCGAAAGGAGATAATTTAAGGTTTCATTGTTCAGTGCAAGGCTTGCTCAAAAGACAGGTCTAAGTTAAGGTAGTGGATTGTTTTGTATCAATGCGATTGAGATCGAAAGGAGATATCGTGATATAACCCTTTGAGACCGAGAGGAGATTATGGCTGAATTAAGATGATCTAGGCTATCTATTATTCAATGATCTTGGTTTGAATTGCGATGGGTCATTGAGTGTTGATTGAATCTTGAATTTTTTCAATTCCTATACATCCCTTGCTTGATATCCTCTTGGCCCCCATTCGTAGTGTAATCAGAAACATCGCCTTTTATTTGATAATTTTGTACATTGCTTGTTTAGATTCAAACAAGTATCTAGTTAACCTTTATCTCTTCAATTGCTATTATATTATTCCCTGTGGGATTCCACCCCAACTCTTAGTTAGATATTTTTATTAACGACAACCGCTCACTCTTTGGATTTATTTTGGAGGGTGATTTCAGCGTTATCACCATGCTCTTTGGAGTGAATATGATCTAAAGTTTGGGAGAAGGTTCATTGCCTCGAAGTGGAAACACAAAGGGTGATGTACCCGGCATCGCGTCGCGATGTTAAATTGTGCGCTTGATGGAAGGCACCCCATCGGTATCCAAAATGGTTTAATTTTGAGTTTTTAAATACTAGATTAGAGTTTAAAAAAATTTTGCCAAACCCTCATAATTTCAAAAGCTTGTGGTGCTGTTTTGAACATGTTTGAATGCATAAAATTGATTGGGATGGGTGTTTGTGGTGAAAAAACCTTCCAAAATAGGAGTTGGCACATTTTGGATGCCCAGGTTGTGCCTAAAAAATTGGGCAGATCGCCTTTTTTACCCCTTCTAACGCCCAAATGGATAGTAGCTTCAGCAAGTCTTGCACTCAGTTGCGCAACGCAATCGCAAGAGCCTTTGGCCAAGATCACAATAGGCTAAATCCTCAGGTCCGCGATCGCGAGTGACTGATGTCGCATTTGTGAAATGAAAAGTAGCTGCTGGTCGCGATCGCGAGGCTACAAGCCACGATTGTGATGAAGTGCATGAATTTAAAAAGGTAGTAGTTCTAAAATAGGTTCAACGTACCCATTAACTCCCAATAAAAACCCCAAAACTTCCTTCCCTATAAACTCTCTTGTTTTGCTCATTTGATTTCTAGATTCCCCTTAAAAATTTTGTTATTCTCGCCCATCAATTTCTAGTGCAAATTTTGTGAAATCTTGAGTAGTTTTTGGGTTTGTCCTATTGCTTGATGTTGTAGATTGGATGTTAACTTAAAATTGGGGGTTGGGGTGTTGTGATTCGTGTGAAAATGGCATGAGAATTGAATACCCATAACCTGTTAGATGAAAGGCCTAAATGAAAATATTTTTCTGGGATGATAATGTTCTACGCGATCGTGATGTCTAATCCAGTGATCACGATGTGTTGAATTTTGAAATGTGGCAATCGCAATGTCTAATCCCGCAATTGCAATGACCTGAAAAGGTGAGGCTATCAATCGCGTGGATTTGTCTAGCGATCGCGATGAGTCGTCTATCTAGGAGTCAAAACTGCCAAAAATAGTAACTTTGCCCTCGATCCCTCAATTTCTTTTTCACTCATTTATTTGGCCTAATTGCTTGATATTACAATGATTTATGTGACTTTGAATTTGTTTGACATGCTTGCATCTTGTATAGATTCTAAATTTAAAAAAACATGGCCAACAACGTCAACCAAGTTAAGGAACAAGTGCAAGAAAATGTTGTGGGGGATGAGATTTTAGATCACGAGTGGTTTGTGTCCGTCAAATGCCACCGATTGTATGACCACCTCCTAACCAAAAATGTCACAAAGGAGAGGGGCATATTTTGGATAATCTTGCAGAGCACATGCCCGGTTTCTATGGTCAGTTCGAATCGAGTGGATGGTTGTGCTTCATAGCTAAGCCTATAAAGGCTAATTACTCATTGGTGCACGAATTCTATGACAACGCCACCGAATCCAACTTTTTTGATGACTTCATAGTCACGGTCCGGGGCAAGCAAGTGCAATTTGACCCCATCAGGATCAACGCGTATTAAGGCCTTCCCGATGGCAACAATGAAATTCCCCTTGCAAGGGAACAGGAAGAAGGAAAAGAGTTGTTCGTGCGACATCTTCATGATGGCCATAGGCCAAAGCAGATTTAGAACAACACCCGAATTGAGTCCACCGAGTTCAGTGTCGGCGCCAAGACTTGGCTTTCCATCATATGTAGCCGAGTCATCCCTTCTAGGAATGAGATTGATGTGTCTCCTGACAGAGCTATATGTATTTTTGCTATCATGGAGGGACTTCCTATTGAAGTTAGCGAGTTTATTGCTCAGCATATCCAGGAGGTGGTTATTGATGATACTAAGAGTCTTTCATTTCCTTCTTTGATCACCCACTTTTGTCAGGCAACTGGTGTAGACAGCCAAGATGGAGATAGCATGAGAGATCTTGAAAAGTTGATTCATCCACTCAAGAATAAGGGACTAGGTCATGTGCTTAAGAAGAGGAAGATTGATGTCAGTGATCAGGCATTGGGTACTTTCACCGAGAGCAGTGCTTCACTTAGCCAAGGCACCACCTCCACCTCTATTGGGCCACTTCAGAGTGGACCACCCGGTTTAGTTCACATCTCTGGATAGGTGCATGGATTAGATGGATTAGTGCAGAACCTTCCCACTGGACCTGGAGAGAGTTCCTCAGCTTCAGATACTGTTTCTTAAACTTTGACCACTTTCATGCATGATTAGCAGATACTCAAAGACAGGATGGCAAAGATGGAGATGAGGCATCAAATGATGAAGAAGCATGAAAAAAAGAAGACAAATTTCTAAACAAGATGATGGATACTCTCCGAAATATTTTTGGGTCCGGTGATGATGTTGATGATGTACTTTCAGACCCCGACACCTTCATTTTTGAGTGAGATCATTTTAGGGAGCCCTCGTATTCTCTTTAGATTGTGATACTATGAGGACACAGTTCCATTTTTAGTTCAGGGTGCCTCCCTTATCGGGTTTACTTTGTTTATGCTTTGGATCTGATGTTGCCCTTGTCGGGCTTATTTTGATACTGTTATGGATGGTTTTATTTTGGATTTGTAGATGATGTGCCCTCATCGGGCTTTTTGATATATTATGTTGGGTTGGTTTGTTTATTTTGTTTCTTGTAGTTATAGATTCTTTGTTTTTATTTTAAATAATTGAGGTGTGGATTGATGATGCCCGATGATGGATAGAGTGATGACTTTCTTAAGGGTAAATAGCCATTTCCTTATAAGTTTTTGATTGGTGTTTGATTTGGCGTTGTTTGTGTAACCAACCCTAAATAAAAGTATGAGGTTTCCAAATGATAGATTGGTTGATGGCTTTCTTAAGGGAAAAAATCATCGTCTTTTTAGGAGGTTGTGGCTTGGTTGGTACTACGAATATAGTTGTGCATCTGAATGATGTTAAGAATACCCCTCCATTTTAAAAGTTGAGCATGAATGAATGATTTTGTGACAACTCTTTTTGTGACTTTTGACTCGTTAGCGGTTTAAATGTTTCATGCCACTTGCACTTTGAAAAGGAAGTTAGATTTTGAACCATATTAATTGATTTGCATGCCATGTGTGGTGAGTCGTTGAATATGTCATGACCCAGGGTAGACCCTAGATGTAACACGGAGTACAAGACCCCGAGAGGCCTCATACAAGCCCTTAGCATACATAACATACAAGATAATAGAGAAATAACAGTTCAAAAGAGCATTTTATATCAAAACTTTACTCAAAACAGCGAAAGTCTACAACTCATGTCTCAAAGCCTTCTAATATCATAGAATACGAATAAAAGTGATAGGGACGCAGCCCAATACAATATCCAACACTGAAAAGAAACGACATGAAAATAAGAACAACTAGGCCATGTCCTCGGATGGATGAGGACTCACCAAGTCTTCTTCCTAACTCTAAGTCGATGTTCTAGCCACGAGTGGAAGGTGAATTGCCACGTCCTACACCAAAGAAGTTAATGTAGGCAAGAGTATGCGTTAGCACAATTGAGTACTAAGTATGATAGCAATGCACATAAACACATAAATCATGCTAGAGAGAGACATAATCATGACATGCAATGGCCAAGCTAAAAACATGATAAACATGAAACATAAAGCATATATCAAGGCCAAAGGAAGATAAATCATCTTTCCTTCTTTTTTTTACTTCATCATGAGAACACTTGTTCATTAACTTGTGGGGAAAAGCCTTAACCGACAAGTAAGACCATGTGAGCTATCAACACGAAATCCGGTGTCTACCCCACACCGAAAAGGGGTGTCCTACTTGCCAAGGTAAGACCATGAACTTCTTAGCTTATGTGGATCCACTAGCTAATGTCTACTTAAAGACAACATCCTATAGTGGCAACATAGTTTATGGGATAGAGACTGCTTTAGGAGACTCGGCCTCAACTAACGGGAGAGTTCCATAAAGAAAACCTGGCCTCTACTAATGGGAGAGCTTTCACTAGAAGACCCAGCCTCTACTAATGGAAGGGATTCCATCTCTATATCCACTCGGTGCTAAGCATAATTCCCACGGATTAGTCATTAACATATTTATATCATCAAACATGAAAAGGTACAACTAGGGTTACCAATTCAAGCTAAAATCATGCTTATAGATACTCATCTTTCATGGACCTTGTCAAAAATTACATCATTAGAATAGCTCCTTAAGAACATGGGTAATCGCCTCTTTGTTCTTCTTTTATCATAATGGGAGAATTACGTGAGAAAACCTTTCACTACTCGACCATAGCATCATCATATCATAACTTTGGTACTTTACTCTCAAAGCACCCTTAAATTCATCATGCTCATATTTCATAGTTCATAGAGTTCATATGGGTTCATGCAAGTTCAACTCATATCATGCAATTCAATGCAAGCTCATGCTTAGAAAGCCATAATTAAGACAATTTACCCATACTTGAAGGAACTCAGATAATAGAGGAAAACCATGCTTTTGACTTGATCATGCTAAATACATAAAATTATCCTCAATTCATTCATAATCCATGCTTGATTTCAGAGAGAATTCATAAACTTCATCAAACCATAACTCAACCCAACAATCAAAGCATAGATTATCAAATTGGGGAGAATTAGCTTGGGATCATGGGGGTTCATGCAATCTTTACATCAAATCATGTAATTCACGCTAATTCGTGCACTAAGTTACTTTATCACGCTAAATCGTGCACTAGGAATCATAAAATCAATAATTGAAATCATAATTGAAGAACCCACAATGATTGATCACAAACCATAATTCAATTGGGTTAGAGTAAACCTTTGAAAAAATCATGAAGAAGAGGAAGGGCCCATTGGAGGAAAAGACTCCTAATGGTTAACACTATCATACCTCAAAGCAATCCACAAAAAATTGGAGAAGATTGAAGGTCTTCAATGGAGGATTCAAGCTCCTTCTTCTTCCTTGAGAGTTGAGAGAGTTTCTTTTTAGAGAGAGAAATATTTGAGAGAGGAGAGTTTTGGAATGAATTAGAATGAAAGGAATTAGGCTTACAAAGTATTTATAGGTCTAAGATTGAGGGTATAACCGACTTAGCTTAATAGGTAAACAATTAGGAAAAAGACCAAAAAGCCCTTAATTAAAAATTGTCAGGGCCAATCGACGGACAGGATCTACGGTCCGTACATCAATTGACGGACCGTCCTGTTCTTCCGTCAGTTGATTCAGAAAGTTCATTTTGGGCTGAAAATTTGGCTAACTCTGGAAGGTATCTACGGAACCCATCTACGGCCCGTCAACTGGACTACGAACCGTCTTGCTGTTTCGTAGGTCAAGGTTCAGAAACTTGGAAATCCTAAAATTTCACAGTGCCATTGACGGTTTCCACCTACGGCCCGTCAATCCATCTACGGCCCATAGGTGGCCTCCGTAGGTCACTGTCTTCAGGTGAGTTCTGCATTTTAAAATCCCTTGGAAGCTTGGGGTGTTACAGAATAATTCCTTGTGTTCGCTTTTGTCACCTAAAACTTGTCCGGTTGGTCTTGAAATATTGGTCTTAATTGAATTTGGTTGGAAAAATTATCTTAGGCTTTCTTTGATGTTCTTAAAGTCCACTTGGCCTAAAAATCCCATCTTTGCACTAAATATATCCTTAGTTGTCCCCTTTGAGCTATATCCTTTTTATTGGAAACCACATTATAAGTCTTGCCCTTCTTGAAAAGGTAACCCTCTTTTGAAACCTTCCCTTCTTGAACATGAAAATAGTGAAAGTTGAGGCTAAAAGCCTAAGTTGGGGGTGTTATGGAAAATTCATAGATTGGATGCTTACCACATGAGGGCTTGATCATATAAAAAAAATAGTTTGAGGATGGAGGAAAAAGTTTCAAAGAAAGAAAAAGTTTTGAAAAAGAAAGAAAGAATGTGAATAAAGAGACTTGAGTCCTCAAAAAGTTGAAAATAGTGCATGTGGGGCATCTAGAATGGGAATAAAGAAATATTGTGCAATGTGCAATGAGTTGAAAAATGAAGAAAAGTGGAAAAGTTGGTGAATTATAAGTTGTTGTGTAGTGTTCAAGGAGGGTATAGTCACTTATACCCAAATGATATCCTAACCTTCCCCAAGCCTACATTACAAGCTTAACAAAGTCCTTTGAGATTTCCAACCGAATGAAGTTAAGTCAATATTGATTGAAAATATGGGCAAGCCTATGGTGTGGCATTCGTGTACATGAGATGTTTTTTTGTGAGTGTGAGTGCTTGCATCTTTTTCCCTTGTCTTGTAAATACTTTGTGAGTATGTTGGGACATTTCTTTCTTTGTGAGAGCATGTAAATTGATGAAGTGGTGATTTTGATGGCTCCAAATTGAGTCAAGTGAGCATAGCAAGAAACTAATGAGTTGAGTCACTTCTTGAGTTTGAGTTGTTGTCACTTAATGATTCTTGTTTCTTGAAAATGTGCCATGAAAATGAGGGGATTTAGTTTGTGAAAATTTGGCATGTGGACTATTTGTTAGTACGAACCGAAGCTATTACCTTTGTGCTTAATTGAATATGGTGAAATTGATGTGTGATGTGTGCTAGAATAAGAGACTTTTGAGTTTTTGATTTTCTTTATTTGAGGACAAGCAAAGTTTCTAAGTTGGGGGTGTTGATGAGTGGTGGATTTCCACTCATTTGAGGCTCTTTTCTTAGTTATTTTGGCTTGATGTTGTTTAGAATTGGTGCTTTTAATGCGGTTTTCTTCACATCTGCTGGAAAATGAAATGGTGAGTGGATTTAGAAGATATCTAAAGAAACCAAGTGGAATTGGAGAAAGAAGAGGTCAAATTAGAAGAAAGTAGAACTGGAAGAAATATACTCATCACGACTGCGTGTGCAGAGGTCACGATCGTGCTGCACAGGATATTCAGATCTTGTGATTGCGTGATCAGAGGTCGCGATCACGTGACCCAGAGACATTGTTCATCGTGATTGCATGAGCTAGTTGTCGCGACCGCAAAAGGTAAAGTGCCTGGCGCATGGACAGATTGGGAATTTCACAAAATTTATTCCCAAAACCCTTTTTACATTCATCAACGGTCATGGTTCATCTATGCAACATTCCATATCAGATTTGAGGATCGTTTTTCATCTTTTAGCTTAGCTTGAAGGCTAATTTGTAAATATTAATTTTGGGTTGAGACATTCAAGGCAAGTTGCCTCACATTTCTATTGTGGATTTGGAGATTGTGTTCTATCTTAGTAAATTTCTTTTACCCTTCTTCATTTCCTTGTTCTTAATTGCTAGAAATTTGGGTGTAATTGTTTGTATGAAATTGGGGCTTTTGTGCTAGAAATAGACAGTTATTTGGATATTTGATTTATTTCTCTATTTCTTTTGTAATTCATTGTTACAATGTTTGAATTTATAAAATAGGTTTAATCTAGTTCTCATATTTGAATTTTAGATTTGAGAGTGCACGCTCGAATTTAGCTTCCGATCTTCGTGGGTTGCTTGAAAATAGAATCTGTGAAGTGGAGAATCAGGTTGATGATCATGTTTGAATTTGATTCCTAAATTTTAGATTGAAAGGAGATAATTTAGGTTTACTTGGTTGAATGATAAACTTGCTAGAAATAGAGGTTTAGATTAAGGTCTTGGATTGTTTTGTATTGACGCGATTCAGACCAAAAGGAGATATCGTGATATAACCCTTTGAGACCAAAAGGAGATTAGGGTCGACTTATGATGATCTAGCCCATCTTTGATTGAATGAGCATGCATTGAATTTCAATGGATCATTGAGTATTAATTAAATATTGAATTTCCCCATTCCCATACATCACTTGCTTGATATTGTCTTGACCCCGTTTTTGGTGTAGTTAAAAAATTACCTTTTATTTGATAGTTTTGTATATTGCATGCGTAGATTCAAACTTGTATCTAGTTAGCCTTTATCTTTTTGATTGTCGGCATATTGTTCCCGGTGGGATTCGACTCCGACTCTTAGTTGAGTATTTTTATTGACAATGATCATTTAATCTTCGAACTTGTTTTGAGGGTAGTTTGAGCAATATTAGCTATCACCGAGACATTGTTTCTTATGGGATTCGACCCCGACCTTATACATTGGAGTTTATATTGCTAGAGAGCGTCTACTCATTGATTCATATGATGGGTAGTTGAGTGTTATAATCTACGAGTTTGAATCCAAATGAAAAATACACAATTATAATATGAAGATGCTTTTGGTAACAATCATTGATAGGGGAAAAGATATTTTCAGGCAAGGAGTTCAAGGTATAAGGGAATGGGGATTTAATTCATGATCAAATGATCCATCACAACTAACCAAGTAGTATTTCAATAATCATGGGTAAGTCAAGTATGCCTTGAATTCTCAACTACTTACATGCATCTCCCATTCACAAGAAAATATATCTATACATTGACTAATTCTTTCAAACTTAGGAAGTATAGCAAACTAAACAATCCAATATGGCAACACTAGGATTATTCTATTTCTAGCTCAAATCCTAATACGAGATCTAGGCCCGGATCTAGATTCTCTTGAATTCTTGTCAATTAGCAAAATTTTAAATCATGCTAATCGTTATTTCCTACACTTAAACCTCTTTCTCAAGTAAGATCAAGATAAATAGGCAAGTCCTTGGGTTGATCAATCCCTTGGAAGTAAATTTTAGTATGAAATCAATTAGAAAATCAAAGATCCATATCATAAACAAGATAATATTCAATTAATATTTAAAATCACAATACAAGAATCAACCCCTTTAATGTCTATTTCTATCACAATATCCCGTCTTCTATAAACCATTACACCTACAATTCATGCACTACAAAACAAGGAAATGAAGAAAGGGTGAAAATTATTACAAGAGAGTGCTCAATTTTCAATCCAAATAGCGAATTGTTAGGAAACTTAAACCCAAGCTAAGAATGTTCTTCCCAATTCAAAGATGCCAAAAGATATTTTTCCCATCAGCTTTTGTGAGAATTTGGGGTCCAAATATGTGAATTTTCTTCAATGCCCCTAAACAGCAAACCACCAGTTGTTAAAGTGGCCTAGACAATCGCTAAAGTGACACCCGCTATTTCCTCAGCCCTCGCTAAAGCAACCAAAGAGGCCGCATCTTGACTCTTGTTGGCCTCGCCGCTAAAGTGGTCCATTAAGTTGCAAAAGTGACCCTTGATTGTCGTGGGCCTCTCCCTAAAGTGATCCACATGTGGTCACAAAAAGTGACACCTGACTTTTGTTGACCAACCCCAAAAGTGGTCCTTCATTGCTTTTGCGACATGTAGGAGTAAATTTCTGCCTGCAGCTCCTCTTTTCCATCTCTTTTATTCAAAATTTCATCAATTTCCATCAAAAACATTCTAAGCGACAAATACCTGAAACAAACATAAATCAAAAGATAATTAGCCTCGTTCTTTACTTATGTGCCACAGAATAATAAGAAAAGGATATAAATGAGACGGAAATGCCTGACTCATCAACACCCCTAGTTTAAAAACTTTGCTTGTCCTCAAGCAAAACAAAATCAAGACCACAAGAGGCAATCAATTTAAGCAAAACACACTTCCATTTCAACTAAGAACCATGACTGTCACGACCCGAGCCTACACCCTGGACGTGGCCAACACTTGAGAACCATTGCTAGTCCCCAAGCGAACCCTCATCTTGGCTGACTAAAAGAGGAAGACTAACTCAATCATACACAAGTATCAAACTGAAAGAAATGCTAAATCAACAGTGTATTAGATTTCAAAACTCTATGAATACATACTAAGTATTAAACATAAGTTTTAAAGAAACCTCTGAGACTGAAAGACTTTCCAAAATTATCTATCTATGAAGCCTCTACTATATATAGACGAGTATCGGGACATGACCCACGACTACTCAAAATGCTACTAATACCAACAACTCATAACACTAGATTTAGTCCTCCGAAAGCAAGGAGACCTCACTTGAAACCTGATGAGCGGATGAAGTGATCTCAACGGACTCTTGTTGAGGATCCTAAGAACCTGTATCGTCATCATAAAAGATACAGGTTGAATGACATCAGTACATGGAATGTACTAGTATGTAATAGGGCCAGATTAAATGATAACTAAACTGAATAACTAAGAGCAACTCAAAAATATATCAATACATGAATAAGACATGAAAACTCTTTAAGCTTTACAATAAGATATGCAATAAAAGCAATATGAAAAATAACATACTTTACTTGTGGGGAGTTTCTCTAACCGACAACCTCTACTATGAGCCTAGCAATGATACAACGTTTTGCCCACGTTGCAAGGGTCATCTCATACCTTGCCGGGGTATAGGATGATATTGTGACTATGGATCCATCTAGAAAACCTTCTCAGAGGCAGTGAGGTGTTGCATGAAGAATTAATGCTATCCTATCCTACGCTGGCTACGTAGTTTTATGGGACTTTTAAGTTATAAAAAACTCTAACCCAATTCGGTTCTTGATACTACTCCCAAAATATATATATACTCATGCTCAATGTTTAAAAACATTCTCCTTTCTCAATTTGAGGTAATTACTCAAAAGATCCTCTTTAAAGAGATAATTTCTCTTAAGTATCTCTTTACTCATATCTCATTTAGAAAACAAAGTTTCTTTCTCAATGTAAAAGTAATACATTTGCGAATCAATTAGTTCCCTTAAACTTTACTCAAAAATTCTCTTTAAATTCTACTCAAACTCTGCTTTACTTCAAAAAAATAGTTTAAAACAAATTTTTATTGTAATCTAATCATTGATGACTCGGGAAGTCATACTGCATAAACATTAATGGCATATCTAGTTGTCATACGGCTTACACATTGATGGCATACTCGACTGTCATACTAATCATGAATCATAGTTCTCTTCTCAATGTACCAAAATAATACATTTGGGACTACTTAGTTCCCTTATACTCTTGCTCAACTCTTGGGTAAAACTCTTTCTCAAACTCCTCTTTAATTTCTCAAAACTTATTTTAAAACAATTATGTTTTGTTTAAAAAGATTGTCAAAATTTATAACTCAAAATAGGGTTCATGCTGAAATATAGACATGAATAACTCAATTCAAGGATCTCAATAACAATATAGAAAAACTCAATACTCATAACTCAAGAACTCAGACCTAAACGATACTACTCATCTCAAGAATATCGAATTAATGGGGTTCATGCTGAAATATAGACATGAACGAATCAACTCAAGAATCTCATTGCATAACATATAGCAACTCAACCATTAGGAATATAACTCAAAACTCAACAACAAACTCATCTCAAGAATTCTCCAATCTAAGGATAGAACCTAGATTTACTCTTTTACTGATTTGAAAGTAAATGCAGGGCGTGAGGACGAATTAGTCCAACACTATCATAGACTTACATACTTGGAAGAACAAAGTTCTTGAAGAATCTTGAAGAAAAACTTGATTGGAAATCTTGAAACCATAGCTTGAAGAAGAACGGTCAAGAAAACCTTTCTTGAGATTCTTGTATTAGTTTCTTGAAAACTCTATGGCCAAGATTAATTATGATTTTCATTAATGATTCATAATTGTATCAAGGAATTTGAGTTGGAAAGAAAGAAATTCTTGGAGAAGGACTTACCTTGAAGAAGAATCTTGAAATGGATTGAATGAATCTTGAATGGAGGTACTATGCTTTGATTTTTCCTTAGGATTTTGCCTAAGGGGTTGAGAGAGAAGAGAATAGGGAATTAAGAGTTGAAAATCTGATTGTTTTTTTACTTTTATTGGTCAAGAAATTTGTTTAGGGTTTTCTTAGTGGTAAAAAGACAAAAACGACCTTTTTTAATGTTTTCCCGTCGGTTAATTCGTCACTGCACTGTATCAGGTTACTAAAACGATCCTAACTATTTACTCGGAACTCGGATTGACACAAAATTTATGGTGTCGGAAAAAAGATTCAAATAACTTTAATTTGATAGGTTATGGGCCATGTAACTCTTTATATTCTAGGAGATATGATCGTTTGAATTTGACCCAAGTAGAATCTTACATCAAGACTTAATCGATATGGAAGCTTTCAACTCAACTTTGTGCTAGGGGATTCGAGTGACCTTAATTCATATCCAAAATCATTCCCACACTAAAGAATTGACCTAAATACCTAAAAACAATTAAGAATCACTCGGTATGACCTTATACACAAATGAAGAATGGTTTGAATCTTAACTTAGAAATTTTCGGGGTGTTACAATGACCATGACTTTGGTTGGTACTAACAATTAGTAGGCAAGCAAGTGACTTTCTATCCAAGCAATTCCCTTGATTTCAAGCACACTTTCAAAAATACCACGAATTTTCAAGAATGATCAAGTTAAAATACTAATTCTCAAGAAATGACTCACAACCACTAGTTAATCAAATAATCTCCCTTGACTCAGTTTCGGAATCTATCAATTTCACCAATCCATTCTAATTTGCATGCCCTCACAAGAAATAATGTCCCAAAACACTCACAAAGTATTAACAAGACAAAAGCACAAATACTCACAAAGAACATCTCATGAACACAAATACCACACTGTAGGCTGGCCCTTGTTTGCAATCATCATTGGCTCAAAAGCATTGGGTCGGAGATCACAAAGGACTTTTATCAAGCTTGTAATATAGGCTTAGGAAAGGTTAGGATGACATTTGGGTAAAAGTGACTACATCCTCCTTGAACACTACACACAATAATTTTCCATTTTTCTCTTCACCACTTCTCTTCATTTTTAAACCCATTGCACACTTTTTCTTATTTCACATACGATGCCCCACATGCAACACTTTCATACCTTGGAGGATTCATTTTTTTTATTCTCTTAAGGGTTTTCTTCATTTAGCACTTTTTCCTCCTTTCATTTATTCATTTTCTCATTGCTCAATTTTAAGCCCTCATGTGATTAGCATCTCCCCTATGGGTTTCCACCATCACCCCCAACCTAGGCTTTTAGTCTCAATTTTCACAACTTTAAAGTTCAAGGAGGTAAGAGTTGAAAAGAAGATTACTTTTTCAAAACGGGAAAGACTTGTAATGAGATTGCTAAGGAAATGGTATTAATCCCAAAGGGGTCAACTAGTGATACATTTAGTGCAAGGGTAGGCTTTTTAAGTCGAGTGGACTTCCAAAAATCACAAAGAAAACCTAAGATCATTTCTCCAACCAAAAGCAATCAAGACCAACATTGAAAGAGTAATTGGGCAAGTTCCAGCTAGCACAAGTGAACATAAGGAATTATTCAACAACTAACCACACATGACATGCAAACTATTCTAGATGGCTCAATTTCACTTCCTATCCAAGAACAAAGGAGTCATATTTCACACTCCCCGTCTAATGAGTAAGGAGTCACTAAAAGAGTCAAAGCATTGTCACAACATCATTCAATTCCAAATATCACCTTTTACAAAAAGTTTAGGAGGGGTATACTCACTTACGATTCACAATGCTTGACTAAATCTATTAGTACCAAACAAGTCACAATCTTACATTAAAGCTCCAACGAAGTCAACAATGTCACAGTTACTCAGACTTCACCATGACAATAACAATTGGCTACTCAGACTTCACCTGGGCAACATTAACCGGCTACTCAGACTTTACCGAGGACAACCCCAATTCACACTAACTATGAGTACTTAGACTTCCCCTGCTCAATGGAATGCAAGGGTTACTCAGACTTCGCCATGCACACAAGAAGAACAATCATTCAACAATAACGACTTGCCTTTAAGAAAGTCGTCACTCAATCTATCATTGGGAATTGTCACTCAACTATGTCATCACAAAGAAGCACACAAAAGAAATGTAAAACTAACATAAAATGACAATAATAAATAACTAATCAAATACAATATACAAAATCCCAACACAGGCATAACTCCATAATAATCAAGGCCCGACAAGGGTACACAAATAATCAAAATCCAAAATATCAATCCAAGCATAAAACAAAAACATCAAAAGCACCATAAGGGGAGCACCCCCAACTAAAAATGGTATTGTGTCCTCACAGTATAAATATGAAATCATAAAGAGAATACGAGGAGCTCCCTGGACTACATCACTTGCTTTCCGAACTCTCAGTGGCCTCACAGTCATCAGCATCATCCGCAGACCACTGGGATGGTACATCGGCACTCTCATCCAGTCTCAATGAAGGAAGTGGATCATTGGCTTTGAGGACCTTCCACAACCCTTTCACCCCCTTCCACATCTAGGTGAAACATTTATCTCTATTCTTTTCCCTCTCTTTATCTTGTCGTGGGAACGAATCAACTCGCCATGTGACTTGGAGCGATCGGTGTATGCCTTCTCCAACCTCAATAGATGAGCTTTTTATTTCCTTTGATACTCCAAGAACACATCAAACTCCTTTTATGGCACAAAAAAATTAGGTCCCCCGAATGACTCACCAGTCCCTTGAGGTAGCTTGATCACCAACTCTTTGAATTACCTCAACTCTTCAGCAAATGACTCAAGTGGTCCCACCACCGATGGTCTAGAAAAGCTAGCCTCAATACTCAACGCCTTACCTGAATCCATCTTTTGCTTCTTGCTTTAGGTGGCAGTCCCTTCACCTCACATTTTTAAAGGAAAAATTGAAATTTTGTGACTACCCAACTGTCGCTCGGATACTCTTCAACTTCAGCCCATTTGCATAGTTAAGTGATCAATGAAGGGAACAAGAGAGTGGGGCTATCATGGATTTTGAAATCACGGAATTCATTGATGATCAAGTGGCTAACATTCAATGGGATGTCATCAAGTATGCAAGCTATTGTATGTTCTTCCAACATCGAAATGCAACTTGTGTTCCAACATAGAGAGACTCGGCTACAAACAATCGATATCCAATTCCTTGCTTTGACCATGAACTTGGCGGATGTGATCTCAGATTTTGTAGTCGCCCAAGGTACATTCTTACCCGGGCATAACTTCGAGACTAACCAACTACCCGGAGCGCCATCTTTTGTCATGAAGTCTTCAATGCCATGATTTTGTAACCCATTGACTTCATTTATTTCTTTTGGCCCAAAGTTAACAACTTTTCCCCGAAGATTCATCACCTTGTTGGTTATGTCTTTCACCATAAGGTTAGCATGAAATTCCGTCACCCATTGCTCATTTGCCTTGCACGGCTCGATGCAAATCATATCCATCCAATGGCCTCTAGTGTTTGATAGAATTCAGAAAGAATTTTGGTGAACTTTTCAAGTGAAATTCCTCTCTCAGGAAATAACTTCTTCCTCATTAAATTTTCATAGTAGATGTTCTGACCTCGAAGAGAAATGAATCGATTTCGGTCATAGTCGCCATCAAATTTTTCTTCATCAATAAGTTGCCTCGCCATTCTTGACTTTTTGAAAATCTATAAATGTCACAATAGCATGAAAATGTAAGAAACATGTGTTAAATAATGAAGTGCTACTGGTACCCCTAAAAAAAGCATTAAAAATCAATTCGAGACAAAAATGAAGCCTGGTAAAAATCTGAAAAGAGGTAGAAAATGGCCTCTACTGTCGCAAAATAGACCAGAGGCCGCTTAAGCAGACGTCACATTTGCGGCTAGGGGCCGCATTAGTGGGAATCGCAAGAGCGTGGGGAGGCCACTTTAGCGAAGGTCGCTTTTGCACCTCGAGGCCCGCTTTTGCGGCCTGTCATCCCCATCATGAACATCTAAATTTTAGCACTCAATTTTACAAACAAAAATCAATCCATATGAGTTCAACTCCAACATTAATCAAAAAGCAATTGAAAAACTCAATCATTTCTTCACAAAAACTTCTTTAACAAATTTGAGTTCTCTTAAGCAATTTCTCAAACACTTGGTGGGCATCCTATTTCCTTATCATTGGAAGACAAAGTGGGTACTCAAGACATTCCCAGTTGTTTTACTTCAATCTAAATTCATGCAATTTACATTTAGCAAGCAAATTTCGACAATTAAAATAATATACTACCCTCAATTTATGAACTTTTTCACCCAAACAATACCCACAACATTCAAGTAAAGGAAGAGAAGGAAAAGATTGAATTTACCATTTAAAGATTGTGAGAGAGTAGAAGCCATACTAGATTTTTCTTTCAAGATAAAGAGCACCAAGTTTGGAATGAATTGGAATAGAATGAAAGAGGTCAAGAGAGAACCCTTTTTTTTTTTACTGTTTGGTCTCCTATTCGGACTTTTGAGTTTCCAATGTCACTTAAGTGGCATCATGGCTGCGTCCGCGTCCTTTAATGAAATTCAGGGTCCACTTTTGTGATGTAAGGTCTCTTTAGACGATCCCCACTATTTTCTGAAGTATCACTTTTGCGGTAGGCAGCAACTTTAGCGATGGTTGTGGATTCATGGTGGGCCGCTTTTGCAGTAGATAGTCACCTTAGATACTCCCTCGTTAGCAGTTAGTCTCTTGGTTTTGCGATATCAGAGACTACTTTCTGCAGGCATTTCACTAAAAATATGGGTGAGGTAGTTGGTCAATTTGGCGACTCACCAACTGCATTTGGCAATCTTGCACTCCCAAAAAGTTATTCAAACCCCATTTTCAAGGTATTGCAACCCCAAAAATCATTTTCCTAGAGTTTCTTGCCTTCAAACCTGTTCAAAATATTTTGATATTATGAGGATTAATCAAAAAAATTCAAATCTAATCTAAAATTTTAAAACTCAAAATCAAAATTTTGGATACCAATGAGTTGTCTCCCATCAAGCGCACAATTTAACATCGCGACACAACACTGGATACATCACCCTTTATGTTTCCGCTTCGAGGCGATAAATCTCCTCCCCAACTTCAAATCAAGGCTTCATTAAAATGGATGGGGACAACATGAGAGAATCAAGAGTCTCACTTGATCTCTCCACTGTGAAGACTTGAATTTCTTACCCAGTTTCACTTCGTTCTTTCTTTGAGGATCATTGGGCAAGAGTGAGAGGAACACTAGACATTTAGAAAATTGAAGTTCATAACTCTTGGCCTTCTAGTGAGTGACTCTCTCACTTCCAAATGACCTAGAGTTGCCATAAATTATACTTTTGACTTTTTCTTGAAATTCTAGTATCATTTCTTTGATATCAACATCTTGGATTGTTATTGTCTTGATTAGCTTGCAAATACCCAAGATTTCTTCCATATTTATCACAACCTTTTTTTAGACTCCAACTCGTTATTTTTTACCACTAGACAAGGAGCATCACATACTCCATTTCTTGTTCTCACATTGGTCTTCGAAGTTGCATTTTCAAACTCAAATTGGATCATTTCATGGAGCCGAGTTAGGTGCAAGATGTGGAAATCATCCCCCATTTGGAACATTATATGTTGTAGCCTCTTACCATGTTCAAGCTTTTGGGACAAGCTCATGAGCCAAATTTGACTCACCACACCCATTTCTTCACACATTTCTTCTTCTAGAGAGGCATCCATATAACTTTCCCCAACATGAAGTCCTCCGTAACAAGGCCATGGGTCATCAACATAGGGATTGCAACCACCAAGCATTGTATCATCACAAGAAGCCATAGAACCAACATCAAAAAGAAAAACAAAAGCAAATATTCACAATCTGGATAGAAATAAGTAAACTATAAATTCTAAATCAATTCAATACGTCATATTGTTCCCCGGCACCGGCGCCATTTTTTGATAATGCTCAACTACCTATCATATGAATCAATGATTAGACAGTCACTTGCAATATATAATTCAATGTGTAAGGTCGGGGTCAAATCCCACAAGAAACAATATGTCGGCAATCGAAGATATAAAAAATTACAAGCTACGAGTTTGAATCCAAACAAAAAAATACACGATTATAATATGAAGATATTTTAGGTAACCATCACGGATAGGGGAAAATATATTTTCAAGAAAGGAGTACAAGGTAAAAGGGAATGGGAATTTAATTCATGATCAAATGATCCATCACAAATAACCAAGCATTATCTCGATAATCATGGGTAAGTCAACTATGCTTGGATTCTCAAGTACTCAGATGCATCTCCCGATCACAAGCTAGTATATCTATACATTGACTAATTCTTTCAAACTTAGCAAGTATAGAAAATTAAAAAATCAAATATGGCAACACTAGGATTATTCTATTTCTAGCTCAAATCCTAAAATGAGAGTTTTTAACACCTCAGAAATTGGAAAGTCGAAAGGAAAAAAGGATAGTGCAGAAATCTGTCTGAGGACTAGTTCTACAAGTCGAACCTATGGACTATGGGAAGTCTTATAGGCCGTAGAAAGGGAACCGTAGAACCAGGCCAGAGTTTTTTAAAAAGTTAAGTTTCAGTATCTCATTTGACGATTGACTAGAACGGCTCGTCAACCATTGTACGAGTCGTAGATAGGTCTCGTAGATGAGTCCCATACTTAGTGAAATTTTGAAGGTAAAATTGACTTCTATGGTTGGTATCTATGGAACCGTATGGAGACCTATGAACCGTAAAAGGGTCCCGTCAAAAGGTAGATGATTGCATGGTCCTAGTACATAGACTACGATCGACCAGTACGGACCGTAGAAAGTACTACAGTCCATAGGTCGGAACCGTAGGTTGAGTCCGGTAGTTATTTTAAAGGAGATTTTGGGTCTTTTTCTAATTTTTTTAAACCAATACTACGTCATTTTTCCTTCTACCCTAAGCCCTATATAAAACTTTTAGGCCCCAAATTACCCAGTTCCAATTCATTCTCCAAAATTCCCTACACTTGACCAAATTCATCCTCTCCAAATTCTCTCAAGACTAATGAAGAAGACGAAGAGCTAGGGTTCATCCAAGTCTCCAATCCTCTATTTTTTTGGGCTTCCAGCATCAAGGTAAGTGTGTATTCACCCATGGAGACCTTTCCTCCATGGGTCCCCAAAGATTTTCAATTTCCCAATTCAAGTTTCAATTGATCAACTTAAGGTTTCAATTAAATAAATGTGGGTTTCATCCAATTATGATTGATTATGATTGATTAAGTCTTCTAATGCATTATTTGATGTTAATCTATGATACTTAGTTGAAATTGCAACTACCCATGCCTAATTATGATTTTCAACCATGATCCTCTATGAACCCATTAATCTAAGAGTTATGAAATTATGAAGATATGCATGTTTTATGAAATGACTGTGAATGAATTGATGATGCTTTTAAAGAAAAGTATTAATGTTGTTGTGAAAGGTTTTCTCACATGTTATGATGATCATGATAATGAAAGGTATTTTTCACAAAAGAATTCACATTGGTGAAAGGTTTTCTCATCCATATTGAATTATGTTTAAGGAGTTATTCTATGTTTTGATCTCAAAAGTATGGAATAGTATTGATCATTGCCTTTTCCTATGTTAAAATGACATTTGACTTTTATCTATTCCATTGGGATTTAGACTTAGGACCGAGAGGGATTTGAGGTGGAGGCTCAAATAGGGTAGTCTCTAGTAGCAACCTCTAGTCCCTAACTACGTGCCCAGGTAGGATTGTCTTAAATGACCTAGCTAGTGGATTCACTTTAGCAAACGATGATATGTACTAATCCTACCTTGGCAAATAGGTTCCCTTTCATTCGGTATGAGGCATATACCGGACTCCATGATATAGCTCTCATGGTCTTATTGTCGGTTTAAGCTAATATCCCACAAAATGATTATGTCTTCTTCAAAAATTTTCTTAGGTCCTTTATGTTAATGTACTTGACTATGTTTTCATGATTTTCATATCATTTCTTCTATAAATCTTTCAAATGTTTCAATATGCTAATGTCTACTCATTTTTAAGTCATTCATGCCTATGTTAATGCATATTGCCTCATACTTAGTACATTTCATGTTGAAGATGATAAGAAGGTGTTGGTTTGTTATGTTCATAGATTGGCCCGATTGGGTGTTCGATTGGTTGATTCTACTAAGGTGGTGTTATGGTTCATAATGGTTCCGAATCATCATTTGTGTCGGATGTGAAAATCAAGCAAGGTCTTGATCAAATTTTGGTTGAGTTGAAGGAGGCGGTGCTTAAAAAGTCCGTTAAGGCTTTCTCTCTAGGGGAAGATGGTGTGCTTCAGTATCAAGGTAATTTGTGTGTTCCCAATGTTGACGATTTGAGGGATCAGATTTTATCGGAAGCCCATAGTTCTCGATACTCCATTCACCCGGGAACCACCAAAATGTACCGTGACTTGCGAGAGGTCTATTGGTGGAATGGGATGAAGAAAGATATTATGGAATTTGTGGCTAAGTGTCCTAATTGTCAACAAGTGAAAGTTGAGCATCAAAAGTCGGAGGCTTGTCACAAGATATTAGTACTCCTACTTGGAAGTGGGAAGATTTGAATATGGACTTCATTATTGTCTTACCCGCACCCGGCGACAACATGACTCGATATGAATTATTGTAGATCATATGACAAAGTCAGCTCATTTCATTCCCATCAAGGTTTCTTACTCAGCGAAGGACTATGCTAAGTTGTATCTAAGGGAGATGGTTAGGTTGCATGGAGTACCCCTATCCATTATATCCGATCGTGGTACCAAATTCACTTCTCAATTTTGAAAATCTTTTCAAAAGGGTCTTGGTACTCGTGTCAAGCTTAGTACGCCTTCCATCCTCAAACTGATGGGCAATTGGAGCGTACTATCTAAACTTTGGAAGATATGTTGATAGCTTGTGTGATTGACTTCAAAGGTGATTGGGATGATCACTTGCCTTTGATTGAGTTTGCTTATAATAATAGCTATCATTCAAGCATTGGTATGGCTCCATTTGAGGCTCTTTATGGTAGAAGGTGTAGATCTCCCATAGGTTGGTTTGAAGTTGGTAAGGTTGCTTTAATAGGTCCCGAGCTGGTACAGGAGGCTATGGAGAAAGTCCATCTTATTAGAGAAATATAGAAAACGGCTCAAAGTTGACAAAAGTCCTATGTCGATGTTAAGAGGAGGGACCTTGAGTTTGATGTAGATGATCGGTTCTACTTGAAAATTTCACCCACTAAGGGTGTAATGAGATTTGGTAAGAAAGGAAAGCTTAGTCCCCGTTATGTTGCTCCTTATCAAGTATTGAGGCGTTTTGGCAAGTTTTCTTATGAACTTGATTTGCCTAATGACTTAGCATCGGTACATCCGATTTTCCATATCTCCTTGTTGAAGAAATGTGTTGGTGATCCGACATCTATTGTACCATTGGAGAGTCTTGGTATAAAGGAGAGTCTTTCTTATGAAGAAGTTCCGGTTGAGATTTTGGACCGGCAAGTTAAGAAATTGAGAAAAAAGGAAGTTGCATCCGTAAAATTTTTAAAGAGGAATCAAAGAGTTGAGGGTGCTACTTGGGAGGCCGAGGCCGATGTGATGTCCCATTATCCCCATCTCTTTCGCTTCGATCCTATTCTAGCTAACTGTATTTAATCCTCATGGTTCATCCTTTTGGCTTCATGTGTCTTAGTTGTCCTCATGTTTCCTCATGCATACATACTCATGAAAATTTTACTTTTGAGAAAATGAGTTAACTTGATTGATTTCTTCATGATTATGTGCATTTGAGGGTGAATTGTATGTATGCCTCATGAAATGATGTTTTGAATATGTTTTAGCTAGTATTTGGTGTTTTTCCTTGGTTATGTGTTGTTGATGAAGTTTCATTCTTGTTGGGCTACTAGATCTCTTTCCATACCCTCCTTGTATTGACTTGAGTTCATCTCGTGGATGAATGATCCCAAGGGAGAGATATTGTAACACCTCGGAAGTTGAAAATTCAAAAGGGAAAAAGGATAGTGCAAAAATCTGTCTGAGGACTTGTGTTACGGGTCCAACCTACGAACCGCGGGAAGTCTTACAGGCTATAGGAAGGGAACCATAGAACTAGGCCAGTGTTTTTTTAAAAGTTAAGTTTTAGTATCTCATTTGACAGTTGAACAAAATGGCCTATCAACCATTGTATGAGTCATAGATAGGTCTCGTAGGTGAGTCCCAGACTTAGTGAAATTTTGAAGGTAAAAACTTCTACGGTTCGTATCTATGGAACCGTAGGGAGACCTACGAATCGTAGAAGGGTCCCGTTAAAAGGTAGGTGATTTCATGGTCCCAGTACTTGGTCTATGGTTGACCAGTACGGACTGTAGAAAGTCCTGTGGTCCATAGGTTGAAACTGTAGGTCGAGTCCGGTAGTTATTTTAAAGGAGCTTTTGGGTCTTTTCTTCATTGTTTTAAACCAAAATTATGTTGTTTTGCCTTCTACCCTAAGACCTATATAAAGCTTTTAAGCCCCAAATTACCCACTTCCAATTCGCTCTCCAAAATTCCCTACACTTGACCAAATTCATCCTCTCCAAATTCTCTCGAGACTAAGGAAGAAGAAGAAGAGCTAGGGTTCATCCAAGTCTCCAATCCTCCATTATTTTTGGGCTTCTAGCATCAAGGTACGTGTGTATTCACCCATGGAGTCCTTTCCTCCATGGGGTCCCCAAAGATTTTCAATTTCCCAATTCAAGTTCCAATTGATAATCTTAGGGTTTCTATTCAATAAATATGGGTTTCATCCAATTATAATTGATTATGATTGATTAAGTCTTCTAATGAATGATTTGGTGTTAATCTATGATATTTTGTTGAAATTGCAATTACTCATACCTAAATTATGCTTTTCAACCATGATCCTCTATGAACCCATGAATCTAAGAATCATATAAATTATCAAGATATGCATGTTTTAGGAAATGACTATGAATGAATTGATGATGCTTTTAAAGAAAAGTATTAATGTTGTTGTGAAAGGTTTTCTCACATGTTATGATGATCATGATTGTGAAAGGTATTTCTCACAAAAGAATTCACATTGGTGAAAGGTTTTCTCATCCATGTTGAATTATGCTTAAGGAGTTATTCTATGTTTTGATCTCAAAAGTGTGGATTGGTATTGATCATTGCCTATCCCTATGTTAAAATGATATTTGACTTTTATCTAATCCATTGGAATTTAGACTTAGCACCAAGAGGGCTTAGAAGTTGAGGCTCAAATAGGGTAGTCTCTAGTAGCAATCTCTAGTCCCAAACTATGTGCCCCCGTAGGATTGTCTTGAATGACCTAGCTAGTGGATCCACTTTAGCAAATAATGATATGTACGGATCCTACCTTGGCAAGTAGGTTCCCCTTCTTTCGGTACGAGGGATATACCGGATTCCATGATATAGCTCTCATGGTCTTATTGTCGGTTAAAGCTAATATTCCACAAAATGATTATGTCTTCTTCAAAGCTTTTCTTATGTCCTTTATGTTAATGTACTTGACCATGTTTTCATGATTTTCATATCATTTCTTCTATAAAGCTTTCAAATGTTTCAATATGCTCAAGTCTTCTCATTTTTAAGTCATTCATGCTATCATGCCTATGTTTATGCATATTGCCTCATACTTAGTACATTCCATGTACTAATGCATACTTGTGCCTACATTGTTTCACTAATGTAGGGTCCGATGCTCCTAACTCCCATACTCGTGGCTAGTTGATCCTTCATAGGCTTTGAAGCTTGGTGAGTCCTCACATTCCGAGGACCGAGACACTTTATTGCTTTATGTCATTTCGTTTCAGACTTTGTATGTGATGTATGGGTTACGTCCCAATCACTTTCCTTATGATGTAGTAGATGGCTTTGAGACTTATATTTTAGACTTCCGCTTTGTCAAACTCTTATGGAATATGAAATGTTTTCCTTTGAACTCTTTATTTCTATTATTTTGTATGATGTGTGCTAAGTGTCTTGTGTAGGCCTCTCGGGGTTCTATACGCCATTTTAAACCTAGGGTGTACTTTGGGTCGTGACAGAGTTAGACCCAGATCTAGATTCTCCCAAATTCAAGTTAATTAGCTAAATCTCCAAGCAGGCTAATCGATCTTTCCTACACTTAATCCTCTTTCTCGAGTAAGATCAAGATAAATGGGCAAGTCCTTGGGTTGATCAATCCCTTGGACAATTTAAGCATCAAATCAATTAGAGAATCAAAGACTCATATCATAAACAAGATAATATTCAATTAATTTGCAAAAGCACAATACAAGAACCAAACCCTTTAATGTTTATTTCTAGCACAGTATCACAATCATCTATAAATCATTACGCCTACAATTCATGCACTAAAAAACAAGGAAATGAAGAAAGGGTGAAAATTATTACAAGAGAGTACTCAATCTTCAATCCAAATAGTGAATTGTTAGGAAACTTGCTATCCAAGCTTAAACCCAAGCTAAGAATTTTCTTCCCAATTCAAAGATGCCAAAAGATATTTTTCCCATCGGCTCTACATCAAAAAAATTTTGAGAATTCGGGGTCCAAACGTATTAATTTCCTTCATTGCCCCTGAACAGTAAATCGCCACTCGCTAACCCGACTTCGTTAAAGCAGCCTAGACCATTGCTAAAACGACACCCGCTATTTCTTCAGCCCTCACTAACACGACCTTGACTCCTGTTGGCCTCGCCGCTAAAGCGGTTCTTCTGGTCACAAAAGGGACCCTTTACTGTCATGGGCCTCTTACTAAAGCAATCGCGTATGTTCGCAAAAACAACACGTGACTTTTGTTGACCAACCGCAAAAGCGGCCCATCGTCGCTTTTGCGACATCTGGGAGTATATTTCTGCCTGCAGCTCTTCTTTTCCATATCTTTTCTTCCAAATTTCATCAATTTCCATCAAAATCCTTCTAAGCCACAAATACCTGAAACAAACAAAAATCAAAGGGTAATCTGCCTCATTCTCTACTTTAGAGTCACAAAATCATAAGAAAAATATATAAATTAGTCATAAATCCCCGACTCATCAACTTGTAACTTGAAACACATCATTTCCAATAGTAGGTGGTAGACAAATGGTCTTCCGCGATACCTAACTCAATAGGCTCATCATCAAGATCACTATCAAAACCAGTCACGCTTTTGTTGTGGCTCGCTTGGCTCATTTTTCCCAGTTTTCACAAACAACAAACTAACAAAAACACAAAATGCACGAAAGTTTGAATTCACATATCAATAAAAGACGTTCATTAATGAATCCCCGATAATGGCGCCATCTTTTATAAATGCTCAACTATATGTCAATTTTTCAAGAAATAAGCAGTCGTATGCAAAACAATACCCGAATTTATAGGTCGGGGTCGAACCACTAGGATTGGAAGATGGGATCGCTCTTAAATTATTTTATGTATTTGAAACAAACTAGTAAATAAAATTTTCAACAATTATCATTATCAAGTATCAAAAATAGGAAATTAACAGAAATACGATCTAACAAGATTGGAAATGACTAGGGGTGTATGCATTACGATGGAGCTTTTGATACAATAACTACAGATTAATTAATCAAAACCGAATCGATTAATAATTGGATAGCATTTGGTCTAGGCTACTTCGATATTCGCTTGAACTATCAAACGTATATCCCTTGGATTCTCTCAAACTCCAAGACCCTTACCAATAACACATCAAACATTACTTGAGTAGATAGACTATCCCTAGCTCATATCATTAAATGAGAAATTAATCGAATTATCCTATCTCTAACTCAAATCCATAGACAAATTTCACCAAATTTCACCAACTCCTTACTATTGAGTCTTACCCAACTCTCTTTTGCTTTCTCAAGACAAAACAGTGTTAGAGAGCTCAATCAATGTTTGCAATCGCTGATTTTTTTATTAAAACTTCAAGATAACAATAGATTCACACATAACAATTAATTTTTGAACTAATTAATCAACACTCATTGGGTTTTATACCAATGTAGGAAAAATCCATTTCAAGCTAATTTGATTAACAAAATCTGAGATCCAAACTTACGATGGTGCAAATATGAGTTTTCTTCCTCTACAAACAAGAGAAGTTCTTAACTATTTTTTATCTCTACCAAAAAGAGTAAATCTCTAGACTTTCAATTAAGAAGAAGATAAAGGTACAATTACACAAATCTCTTTTCTTGGAACCGTCCAAAGGGAGCATTTTATCCTACAAGTACATTTTAGCCCTTAAGCTTCCGCTCTTGAACTTGCGCTGGACCAGCGGAACGTCGATCCGAGTTTGTGCAGCGCCAATCACATTGCCACTTCAGCCTTCAGTTTCTTCAGTAGCACCTGCATTGGGATAGATGAAACTCCGATCAAAAATTGTACAGTACCAACGAGAGTCGGTGCGAAGGCAGTCTTTTTCCTATCAAGTTTGTGTTTACTCGACGAGATGTCAACGGACTCCTACGAGACACTGGTTCATTGGCTGGTGTGCTTCAATGATTTTAAACTCCAAATCCACCAAACTTGAATTTTCCAAGAAATGCCTACATATAAGAGAACTAGGTCCTAAAACCCCTTCAATTAGCACTAAAACATATCAATAATTCATGAATTTGAGTTTAATGAGTTGTTAGAATACCAACTCATCATCTACTAAGGTTTTCCCTTTTTGGTATGTGGGATTTCATCAATGAGTATCCTCTCACCCATTGAGCCCAAAGTAAACTTCATTCTTCCGTTCATTAATTCTACAGAAGTTAGGGTTCGTAAGAAAAGCATGAATTTCATTATATTTCAGTTCCTCCTTATGGATATTCTATGAATGCATGTTTTTCCATATGATTCGGTATCTTTATATTGGTAATTTTCATGAGCCCTCATAATAGGAAAAATTCATGTCTTCATACTTGTGTTGATTAAATTGCGTATTTCATTGAGAATATAGAAATCATCATGATTTGTCTTGTACTCAGTCTACAAATTCCACATGTTTAAAGTTGCTTTTAATTTTCAATTCAGTCTCATATTTCAATATTATTGAGCTATTCAGTTTATCACTATAATTTAGTTTGGATTAATACTTAATATCGAGCAGACATAGGGATGAGGCACACCTATCAGTTAGGCTGAGACTTTAGTAGCAATCCCTAAGTCACAGAACTACACGTCATTGTAGGTTTAAAGGATCACCCGTACAAGGCTTGACACCTTGATTCTTTGAACATTAGATTAGTGGATCTGCGCCAGTCAGTGTCCGTACCTTTGACAAGGTACATAATACCCTCCCAGTTGGGGCACAGATTGGAATCCATCTAGCTCAAGCGAAATATGTTGCTTATTAATATCTCCCACAGTTCAGTATATATTAAATAACTTTATCTTCAATTATTTCAGTTCAATATTGACCAGCTGCATGTTTATTACTTGGTCATTGCATCAGATTGTTCATTTCAAATTTACCATGTTCATCTTCTTAGAATTGCAGTTTATATATCACATACTCGGTACATTCAAAGCACTGACCACATACCTTCTTGCGCTATATTGTGCATTATATAGGTTCAAACTCTCAGCATCAAGCTCGCGGTTTGTACGATTTTCAATCATCTCAGCAGAGTTTTGTGAGTCCTCATCCTTCGAGGACGAGACCTATTGTCATTCTCTTCATTTTAGTAATTTAGTTTTAAAACCATTAGAGTTAGCCAGAAGCTTGTCCCATCAACTCATCTTAGTAGAGGTTTTCGGACAACCAAATACTAGTTTCATCTTTATGATTTGTTCAAATAAATTTCTATTTGACTATTAAGTTGTTTTAGATTTACTTATGTTATTCAATATTAGCTTAGGATCACTTGCAACTCTAAGCACCGTGTTACGACTAAGGGTTAGTCTCGGATCATGACACTATATTTCAAGTTTCAACAAATTCCAAGACCAAACAAATATAGATGCATGCCTAAGAGTTTATCAGGGACATTTCTATGGCTCAACACCTAAATAAATTATCCTTTTGAAGTTATCTGTTAGAGTTGTTATAGACACCAAAGATGAGGTAAACAGGTGAAGTACACAACAACAACAAAAAAAAAAGCCAAATTAATTTTTCGGCCAAAGTAGTTCAAAACTATAAGACATAAACCTCGGCAAATACCATAATTTAGCTGTGAAAAGGACAGAGATAATTTAACAGTTCAATCACATATTATATACATTTGGAATTTACAGATGATCTTCAAAGCTGGCAAGATGTGAATCGATGCATGAGATCCCTATGTTCCATACTGGTTACCCATGGGAATCTGTTAAATCTATCGGTAGCATTTATCTACTACACCCAAGGAATCTGATATCAAGAGTTTATTATCTACCAGCAACTACAGCACAACCTTAGCCTAAATTTTATATAAAAATGTACAAATGAGGTGCTTAACCCCCATTCATGCTTCAAAATATTCTCAGCTCCCATCGGAAAAGGTATCACTGTCATCGCCAACTTTGGAGAGAGAGAAAGGAGCGATGGCAACATTGAATGTCCGTGAGCCTACTCTGTCAATATGCTTCATCTCGAAGTCACCCTCCTGTATAGTAATAGACAATCACACATGATGCATTTTAGAAATGGAAGGAACAAAGAAATAAAGGAAGGGCACCGAGAGTTTGCGTGGAGTCTCCAAAATCCTTTCCACCCGTATCAATACGACGTAGGTGTAGGTGTGGGATCCACACCACATCTGGTCAACTCATCTAGGGTGCTTTGACTACATGTATGACTGAGAAATACAAATTGATTGGGTATTTGATTTGATTTTGTAGGTTTACATCTATATATATTATGTAGTTATATAAAGTATAAGAATGTTATGCTATTACACGAGATGTCTAATGAATACAATATTAGGTGTTTATAAAGGACTAAATTCATCAGCTTTAGTTCAATAACTTCAATTTATCAAAATATGTACTTTATATGTCATAAAATACATTTATTGGCCTTATCTCAGCACCCTTATCCATACCCCCGAATCCTAAAAGTTATGCGATGAAGAGTCCGACCTCTAGATCCACACCTGTATTGGATACCCAAACCCGAGTCTGAGCAACATAGCCCAGAAAGTAAGGAATTCCTAAAACAGAACGATTGACACCTATTGACTGCATATGAAGGTCAAAACGAAGACACAAAGAGACCTTGCAAGTTTTGTCGCCCTCAAAGCCCAACCAGTAAATGCATTTTTATTACCAGGAAATAAGAAGGCCCTAATAGTAAGACCCCCCAAAATATTAGGAGAATCAGTCTATTAGAAGGTATCAAAGGACAAAGTTGAGTAGATTCTGCTAGTTTTTAACTACTTGGCACCTCAGAAAACCCTTCCTTTAACATCTGCCTTTCCAAACTAAATCCTGATAGCCATGCAATTGAATTTTTTCTCTTCCCAGTTCTAAATATTGCTCTTCAATTTAAACAAGTGTATCAAATAAAACTTAATTCAGAAATATGACAATTAGTGTAGGTAAGCTATGTAAAGCTAATATGACAATCAACAATTTGTGAAGAAAAATAGTTTCAACATTCAGCAGTTAGCAAATGTTTTACAGAATGACTAGCAGGTCCTGATTTTATAAGATATTATGTTCTAAATTCCATATTCTTATTGTTTTCTCACTGCTAATTTCATCCTCTAGAATTGAAGAGAAGAAACAGAAGAGTGTGTATGTGCGCGCGTATGCGCGCATTTGTGCGTAGGATAAGCAAATCATGACTTTCTTCTTCCTCATGATGGACCTATAAGAGGGAGTACATGTCAGATATCAAACTTTTAGTCATGTCTTCACTATTCTGAATGTACAATGCAACTTTGATAGTAAAATTTCATTTCAGCTGGAGACTACATTCAGATTTTTGGGGCAGTGTAAGTTATAAAACGGTTGTAACTAATATCAGGAGAGAACTTTACACAGAGTTCTATTACTATTAATGGGTTACTTCAAGTGTGTGTGAGTGGTATAGATAAAGGGCGCTGCAATGGTTCCAATTTGTACCATTTGAATTATTACATACGACTATTTTAAACCCTAAGACTCAATCGTACAGCTACACTTGAGGGCATAATCTAAACCTCTGAAAACTGCTATCCTTCGTTACTTTATTTTCCTGGAATATTAGGGGGCCAAACGCCCTCTAAGAAATTAGAGCCCAGAGTCATATACAGTCACAGCACAATGATATCTATGTGAGTGGGTGCAATTACATATCTATCTCAGCATTAAAATGCCATAGAAAAACAAAAATGAGGAAGAAGTAGCATTTCATGAAGGAATGATGAAAACAAATTAGTTTCTTACCATTCTTCCACTTGGAGTTCCTAATGGGCATGCAGATGAATATTCAAAACCAGTGTTGGGAAGTAGCACCGGTTGTTCACCAATAACACCAATTCCCCTGTCAGAATAAATGATAACAGCCAAATTTAAAAAGAAAAGAATCAAATGGCCACCAAAGAGATTGATGACAACATAAAGTTACAAAAACAAGGACACGTATAAATTTAAACATTAAAAAAAAATTAACATAAAAAATATTATCTCCCACAACTGTGCCAAAACAGCAAAGTTAGCAACTCACCAGACATTTTCCGTTTTTCCATTAGCATCAGTGATGATCCAGTGCCTTCTAAGAAGTTGAACAGGACGATCTGAGTTGTTGGTAATTCTTATTCTATATGCAAAAAAATAAAGGCCTTTTGAAGGTTGACTTCGACCTTCTACGTACACACTTCTAACTTGAACCCTGATTCCCTAGACAAAGCAATGTTGAGCAGATATTTCAGACATTGCAGAACATCTCAGCTTCAACAAACTTTAGGTAAAGTCTCCTTATGAGCTGTTTAGGCTTCAAACAAACTATCGTGATGTCTGATTATGAGCTGATAATAAAGACCAACCATCAATTAGTCATATGAAAAACTGACAGGAGTCAGGCCAGCCCTTTATTTAGATCTTAATAATTTATATTACAGAGTTTATGCAGATAGATTTAATGTGAAAAACTTAAAAATTCTTCTTTTTTTTTTTGAAACTGGTAATTTCTCCTATTTCTTTCTCTCCGTACAGTCCACCAGATGCTAGGAGGTATTACTCTCCACCACCTTTTCTGAGTTTTGCTCCCACCCTTCCTAATCCAGCCACTAAGATCTGAGGTATGCTTTGGCATGATCCATCTTGTTTTAGTTTGGTTGAGGAAAATTTCCTAAAGTTGCTGTGAACTAACAATGAAGAAGCAGATATTTGTTGGTTTCCCCTGTTTTGTTGCAAAGGAAGCATCTGGGAAGTGGGAACTAACTGCATCCCTTTCTCTGGTATTCTTGAGTGCGACAAGCTTTCTTTATCACTAACCATGAGAAGCAGTTCATCTTAGCGCACATACTAAGCTTTTCCAGATACACCTTGCATCCATATCCTGTATGCATTGCTCCTTGCTATGCTTGCATAAGACCCTATCTGGTGATGCTAACAATGCTTGCGTAAGATCCAGTGCCTTCACATACTCCTGCACCATGGTTGTTAGAAATTATGAACAGATCTGGAAATGATTCCATCAGAGGAGTTTGGTCAATTCATCCTTCTTTCCAGAAATTAATTTTGTGCCCGCCTTCACCATCAGATTTGATTCCACCAGTGCCGCAAAGCCCTGTCCTGATAGTTCTCCATACCCCAATTCCAAAAGGTTCAGTGACTGTTTCTGTGCACCAGGGGCTTAGCTCACCAAACTTTTCCATGATCACTTTCTTCATGAGGGCATTTTCCTCCCCATTATATCTTCGTCAGAAGACAGTTGTTTTGTAGTCTTAGATTTCTGATTCCCAATCCACCCCTTACTTCGCTAAGTATTACTGTATCCCACTTCACCAAACAATACCTCTTCTCTTCTTTTCAGCCTTGCCATAGAAATTTTCTCCATAGCTTGTCTAATTTTTTTCACAATTATGGATGAATTAGGAAACAAGGGCATCACATATGTAAGAAGGGAGTCTAGCACAGAGTTGATCAGAGTAAATTTTCCCCCAAGTGATAGGTATTGGGCCTTCAACCATGCTAAATTCTTCTCAGTATATTCTAGTATACCATCCCAGATCTCCAGTGCCTTATGCTTCCTACCTAATGGCATGCCAAGATAAATTGTTGGCAAATTCTCCACTCCGCAGCCTAGTATACTTGCAGGTTCATGAATATGAGGAACTTCTTTGACAGGGAATAGATTGCTTTTGCTCCAGTTAACCCTCAACCCAGTAACAAATTCAAAGACTATCAACATTAGTCTAATATAACAGATCTGTTCAGCCTTTGGTTCACAAAAGATGAAAGTGTCGTTTGCATAAAGAAGATGGGTAATCTCCATTTCCTCCCCACCTCTTCCACCAATTTGAAATCCCTTGATCCATCTGTTATGTAGTGCAATTCTCATCATGCTATCAAAACCTTTCATTGTTAGAATAAACAGGAAATGAGATAGAGCATCACCCTATCTCAACCCCCTCTCACATGGAAAGTAAGCAATCCACAGGTTCTCCATTTACAAGAACAGAGAATCTTACAGTTTTAATACAACACTCAATCTAGCTCAACCAATTACTGTCCAATCCCATCAGTCTAAGGGTACTAATAAGAATTTCAAAACTACATGGCCATTGGCTTTCTGAATATCAAGTTTGCACATTACCCCAGGTTCCACACCTCTCGTTCTTGAATCTACACATTCACTGGCTATAAGTGTAGCATCAATAATCTGTCTCCCTTTAATGAAATCCATATGATGTTTGTTGATCACTTTGCTCACCACTTTCTTCAGCCTTTCTGCTAGTGGTTTTGCAATAATTTCGTAAACTCCACCTACCAGACTTATTGGTCTGTAATCTTTCAGATCAACTGCACCTATTTTATTAGACATCAAAGCTATAAAGGTGGCATTGAAGCTTCTTTCAAAAACTTGGTTGGAGTGGAAAAACTGTACAGTTCTTATGATATCTTCCTTCAACATTTCCCACAAAGAAAGAAAGAAAGAAAACCATTGGAACTCCATCTGGTCCAGGAGCTTTCTCCATAGCACACAATTTTAATACAAGTAAGAATCTCCTCCTCAAATTGTCTTTGCAGTCATACCTGTTCTTCACTAGATATCACTGATGTATCACGTCGATGCATCTCTGGTCTCCAAGATTTAGTTTCTTTGTACAGGTGTTGGTAAGAATTCTGAGCAACTTCCTTAATATCCTTAGGATTAGTAATAGTGACCCCATCTACTTCTAAAACATTAATTCTGTGAAAAAATTTAGTGTTGTTATTACCATATTTCACCCATTGTAACCTGGACCTCTTCTTCTATGCTATTTCTTCATTTTTTGCCACCTCCTCAAATGCCATGGCCAAATTTTGTTTTCTTAAGTAATTCATTATCAGTGAGAGTTCTTTGCTCTTGAATAGCTTCCAATCTAGAAATCTTATTAAGAATGCTCTCCTTCCTCTGCTTCCAATGCTTCCACCATATTTAACCCCACAATTCATTCACTTTGTCTTTGATTTCTTCAACTTCCAACCACCAAGCTTCAAACATGAAGTAAGATTTCTTCAATTCCCATCCCCATAAGTTAAAAGAATAGAATTGTGATCTGATCCTGTTTTAGGCAAAAAGCTCTGTTTGATGTGACTAAATTCCTCGTCCAATTGTGCAAAATGAAGAAATTTGTCTATCCTAGAAGCACTCCAGTGATTATTCCTCCTCCTTCAAGTGTAAGATCCTCCAAACAAAGGAGGATCAACCAGTTCTAGATTCTCAATGCAAGAAGAGAAGTCTGCAATAGCACCATTTATCCCGTTGCAATATGTTCTTTCTGCAGAATATCTGATGACACAGAAATGCCCACAAACCATTCATGGTCCATTAAAGTATTTTTTGATAATGGTCAGTTCTTCCCATGGTCCATTTGCATATACTGCATTGAGATGCCAGCTAAAATCATCAATGATTCCGGAGAACCTTCTGTTGATACATTGAGTTCCACACCTACCAATTCTCCTCTCCAAACTATCTTATCCCAAAGAATTAGAATTCCCCCACTACTCCCAATTTCCTCCTTATGAATTTCACCCGCTCATCTGTTGTTCAATATGGTCTTAAAATGCTATCAACTGACCCATCTATCTTTCTCTTTATTAGAACATAAAATCAGCCCCCCATAGTTGAATTCGATTTCTAACAAGATTCCTCTTGTTAGGCCCATTTAACCACTTTATATTCTAAGAAAGAATTTTAACTCTCATTGATGAGTAAGACTTAGCTTCTTCCAACTGGCCCTTGGTTCTCCATCTTTGAAATTCATATCCTTACTTCTTTTAGTACTATGTTGTTTGTGCTTGTAGCTATATTCTAGTTCATTTGAAAGGGCTCCGTATAGTTTTGGGGTGTAACGTCATTGAGGAGTAAGAGTTAGCTTCCTCGCATTGGCCTTTGGTTCTCCATCCTTGAAATTCATATCGAAGATCAAGTTCCTTACTTATTTTGGTACTACGTACTTCATGCTTGTGGCCTTCGCTTTGTCCCCTCCTCAATTCCTTCTCTCTTTTTTGATCTATCTTTATGAGCAAATCATAGGCTTCTTTCTTGTATCCTTCAAAGTCAGCTCCAAACTATTTGCCCAATTTGATCATGTTGGATTGGACCCATGCTGTGAAGAGCAAATCAATCCTAGACTATTATAGGTCATTCGGAAGGGCTCTGTATAGTTTTGGGGTGTAATGACATTGATGAGTAAGAGTTAGCTTCCTCCAAATGGCCCTTGATTCTCCATCCTTGAAATTCATATTGAAGATCAAGTTCCTTACTTGTTTTGGCACCTACATTGTTTGTGCTTGTGGCCTTCCCTTTGTCCCTACTCAACTCCTCCTCTCTTTTTTGATCTATCTTCATGAGTAAATCATAGGCTTCTTCCTCGTATCCTTGAAAGTCGGCTCTAAATTGTTGGCCCAATTTGATCATGTTGAATTGGACCCATGTTGTGAGGAGAAAATCATAGGCTTCTTCCTTGTATCCTTTTGAAGTCAACACCAAATTGTTGGCCCAATTTGATCATGTTGGATAGGACCCATGTTGTTGCTTAACTCGCCAGGCTTTCCTCTTGAACATTGTTGTCTATCTATAATGGCAATGGCGATGGATCCAAGTACATGATTATGAGTGTATCGAAGAAATCCTCCTCCCCTTCTGCGCACGGTATGTTCTCTGAGCTTTACCCTATCAATGATAAAATTTCCCCTTTTTAGTGGGTCTAGATGTGCACAATCAATTTGAAGCTTCTTGGATGTGTCTCCTTCTGTTTTTACCATATACAGCTCGGCATCTCCTTTGAAAGTAACGAAAATTAAATCCTCCCAAGTCATTCTCCTTTCACAAACTAATCTAGCTTGCAAAAGATTCTGTGAAAGGTTTGGGTTTTGGAGTTGAGTCCAATTTTTATTGGGTCATTATTTAAAAACCTTGGTGAAGGCTTCCACACATTAGTACTGAGTAGTGATATCAATATTTTGGGACCCACCCACGTGCCCACTTGCAACGAGTTGGCTTCCTTTCCCCTTTCCTTGTTGCCCTCGATGTCTTATGTATAAAGCGGTACTATCTCCTATCCTTTTCCTCGATCTATTTCACTGACTTCCTCTAGCATAGCTATGCTATCGCCTTTTGCTATTGACGCCAAAGTGACCCCTTGTATAGGCTTGTCAGCAACTTTCTTTTTTCTGAAAGTGACCAACTCTTCCACCCAAAGAGAAAGCCTGAAGATTAGATAGTCATCAGCAATCTCCACTGCCATTGGGATTTTTTTCCCCGAGACTTTTAACCCCAATTTGAGCCCATCTCAAGTGATCTGTTAGCTCTATTTTATCTTCATTCTCCAACCCACATTCATCCCCTATATTTTTTAAGTTCTCCATATTCCATAACTGAAGAGGGAGACCAAGAGCTCTAATCCGAAACCAGTCGAAGCAAGTGTCTTCAAGGAATCTACCTTTGTTGGCAACCACTAATCAACCTTTAGGTAAGAGCCTTGTCTCTACCATTCACCCATGAGAACATGTTGAATCCCTTAACTTGACTAGAACTCAAGCAGGAACTGTAATCCATTCAAGTCGTAGACTTGTGGTCGGAGCTCCCTACCATGAGTGTGCAGCCTGACTATGTACATCATTCCAAGTGGGTATCTCATCACACTCGCATGATATGCCAACTAAGCATCTTTGCAGTAACTTGTTGGTTTCTTTGTTCGGATTTGTATTTAGCATCTGCACTTCCTTTACATTCTCGTTCCTTTGTTGGTTCCATCTACTTTGGTTGAAAGCTTCTATGTAATTTCCTTTTCCTGTGAAAGTTTAACTAGTTTTGTCCCCAACTGTAACAAATGTCCCCTTATTGTTCACTTTTCAGTTGATGAATTCCTCCATGTTTGAAGCTATATTTCCCAAACCTTCATTAAAGTTGTTTTTCTAGTATAATAGTGACTGGTATAGTCTGCACTTTAACTGTACTAACTAAAACAAATCAACCATATTAATTGAACTTTTGGGTACAATAAATAATGGTAGAGAGATCCCTGCATCTCCAGGATTTGAAATTCTCCCCCCTGTTTGTTGGAGCTTCCTATAGCCTTACTCAACACTTGCTGTTAGGTATGGTCTCACTCAAACTCTCATGTTTTTCTCTCTCTACCTCACAACGAGCCCTCTTCTTTATCGTAACACCTCAGAAATTCTAAGGCTAGATCAGATCATACCTAACAGATCATGAGAAGTTGAGAAATATTTTGCTTCAAAATTTTGGGATTTATGGATGCCATCTATGGGTCGTAAAAGGAACCACGGACCATAGATTATGTTCGTAAATCAACTTCAGAGACTAGGTTTTCAATTTGAGTTTTGAAGAGCTCAAACCACGCGTCGTAGATCAAACTACGGAACATGGATTGAACTCGTGGAATGATGTGCAGGAAAACATAGCTACTATTTCTTCTGCCTAGCATTTAGGAATCCATTCTATGGACCTAGATGGAACCACAGGCCATAGAATGGTCTCATAGTTTGAACTTTAAAGACTGTTAATATTGAAGGGTTTCATGGACGGCATTTACGGACCGTAGATGGAACCACAGAACATAGGTGACCTTCGTGGATTTCTCCGGTAGTTTTCCTTTCAGGGTTGTTTTAGTCTTTTCCCACTCTTTTAACTCCTAAATTATGTCGTTTTGGCCTATTCTAAGTGAGTTAAATGGGAATTCAGTCGATCCAAACTCCTTCAACACCCTCCTACAAAGACAAAGAAGAGCACACTTGCTCAAGACCCTCCTTCTGAACGAGAGCTTGGCACTTTATACCTAGTCAAACCATCTTCTGGACTCTGCAATAGTTTGGGTGATGTCATAGGATTTACCACCAAATCTGAAATAGAGTGTTCTACATGGTTAAGATGGACCCCTAAAAAGAGCTTAGTATCACAAACTTAACAAAAGGAGAAGAAAGGTTGTAAAACAATCACAGAAAGTGATAGCTTAAGAGGAAGGATCAATAAAAGGTGTTTCCCGGCAGAAAAGCCACAGGAGAATGTGATTTCTCTTTCCTAAAAGTAGGAGAAAGAAAAACCTTGGAGACTTGCCTGGGAGCATTTTCTTACACTTACCATTTTGTTGGTTACACTTCCATGTGTATCTCAAGTCACATAAGCACATTGAGAGAACGATCTAGAAAGATTCAGATAATCAGGCTTATATAGCATTTTAAAAATTTCTCAATTAAGACCCAACAATAGGAAGGTCTTAAACAACATCCGGATTATATGTAGCACATCTTTTCTTTTCTTTTGTAGGGGAAAAGGGGTCCAGAAACTGTTAAGAGGCGTAACAACAACCCATGCGCATGAATATGTGGAACATAATGAGCATTTTTATGAAAAATCCAAAATTTTCATTTGTTCTTTCCCGCATTTTTGTCCTTAAGTATACAAAGCCACTTATGTCAAAATTCATTATTCAAAACAGCTCCATAACCAGCCGTGCAAAACATTTTGGTAAAGTATCAATCTTGATAATCCAACTCGTAAAAGAAAGTGAAATAGAAGCATGACAATTCCAGATTAAAAATTGGTTGTTACATACCAGCGTTGTTGCATTACTCGAACATTTCAAGAGAGAATGCGGAGCAATATCCTTTAACTCATCGCGGTACCTCGCCGCATCCTGGGAAGACATAGAGAGAGAGGGACAGAAAGGGTGAAACTCAAATGATGAGTGACTTCGAATAACCAATGGATAGCTGATGTAGAACTACCAGAGAGATGAGGAAGTTTAAACAATTCTAAATCAACACATCTAATCCTTAGGATTTTCAAAAGAAAGAATTGCTAGGTTTCAGGATAATATCATGTGTTATGATGCATCTTCAATAATGGCACATACATAAATAAATGCAGAAAATAAAATATAGAATTGACATATAAACTACAATGTGTGCCAAGATACTGGCATAACAGTACAATAAAATCAGATTACGCTTTTGATACCTTGTAAGTGGTGTGTTTTTGTAGTCCATTTTGAACTTGCAAAAACTCTCTAACTTTGAAAAACATGAAAAAAGGGGACCTCATCTTACTGGTGTTACTTTTTATGATAAAGGTGGTACATGACCCATTTATCAGCCAGTTTACTAATGAAAAACAAATTTTCATTTACAATTCAATTTTGAAGGGAGTAAGAACAATCAGTTGCCTACAAATTTTAACCCTTACCTTCAGTATGCCTACAAATTTAAGCATTTACTTGAAAATATCTTTTGTTTTAACAATCCCATTCCTGCATGTTTCGTTCAAATTAGGGAATTATATGTACCATTCAAAATAAAAATCACCTCTATAAATTAGATATAAAAAATGTACTTTATCTATTACAATTTACATATCCAAGATTTATAAGAAAATTCACTTGGTGAGTATATTTAGAACGGCAGACATGAATCCAAAAACAGGCCAAATTTAGTTAGTTTCATAAGGTAGAGTTAGATAATTTAACTTCATATCTCTTAATTCGTAATTTGTTTGTTAAACGATTTTGTATAAGTATATTAAAAGAACCCAATTTCATAAAACTTTTTGGGAAGAAAGGAACAGGTACCTCAAACCTCTCTTCTGCAATAGCCTCTTTCACCAATCTCTGAAGCCGCAAAACAGGCTCTTGGTCCTCAAATATTCTCAAAGAATCACGAAGTCTCGCTGCCTCTTTGTAGTCCTACATATACATATATATAATCCAACTCAGCAAGTGAACAAAACAGCATTCATTTGCAACTACCGACAAAGCATATAAAAGCTTTTAATCCCTCTTGAATTTTTAAGGTTTTCACCATGATATAGGTGATCCAATTTTTACAGCAATACAATCAAATTTAAGCTAGCAACACAAAACTAACACATTTGAGTAGAATTCCACGTCCAGAAGAAGGCGCAAACAAAGAACATGTCAGTTGGCATACCTACGGACATAATTGGTATGATATGAAGTTGCAACAATCTAGAGTTTGAAGATTTTTCAACTTATACGTTAATCAAACACGGGGAAGGCAGCATCCTAACCGGAATTGAGTAATAATTTAGTTGTTGACAACACATTTTCAACCCAACCCCGATGTTTTAACAAACTAAAGTTGAATTAAAGAGGATTAAGCAATAAAATGAGATGATAATACATACTTCTTCCTCTAACTAGTATTATTTGGGGGGAATGAAACAATTTGTTTTTAAAATCCCATATATATTAAGAAATTGATAGACGTAGTATTAGGTATGTATGTATGTCAGTATGTGGTAAAAAGCATGAAAGTGGTGACCTCAGATTTGGCGGCGACATCCATTTGCTGTTTCAAAAGAGCATACGTCTGGCTACGGGAAAGGAAGGATCTCTGATTTTGACTCCAAGTAGAACCCTGCCTCTCACCATCAGGAACACACGCCATAATTTTAAAATTTCCCTTATGAATCTGTTGCCTAATTACATCTCCCATCGGCCATGACAATTTCATTCCAACATTTAAATTAAAACTAAAACTAAAACTCATTCTTCCTTCAAAATCTTTTTTTATTCTCAATCAATACTCTATCCACTATCTATAGTCTTCCCAATTAAATTATGTCCATTCCTTGCTCTTGTTATTTAATGTGAGGCTAGGTCGGAATTTATGGGCTGCTCTTCAATTGGATAAATCTTTTTTTTTTCTTCTTCTTTTACCATTATTTTTCTCATTCCACCTGTCATATCTTATTTTTAACTTTTTCTTTCACAAATCTTTTTTCACTTTTAACTTGCTCTGCATTTTTATGTCTTTTTTTTTTTTTTACACAGGTGACTATATTTTTAGTCCAAATATCTATTTACAAAGATTTGTTAATTAACTATTTATTAAATTAAACTTATGTTAATTATTTCATCGATTGGTAAATTCAAATTATATTTTGAATTAACTAAATTTAAAAAAAAATTAAATAGAAAAAGGCTTAAAATACTCTTAAACTATTGAAATTTGTAAAAAAAAATATCCTTCATTAACCTATTGGCCATAAAATATTCCCGACATAATTCTCAGTGGCTCTTTATTACCCTTAACACAAACAATCTCATTAGTTGGATTAATTAGTCTTATCATTTAATACATAGCAAATTATGATTAGTTAGAAAATATAATTAATCAAAACGCCCAATATTCTGAAGGGGAAACCCATGAACCTAATATATAACCAATGTTTTTGAAGCTACGTATTTTTCTTCCTCTCTTATAACCAATACGAATTTTCTTCTTTAAGTTGTGGTATTCTTCTTCCTCTCCTATACCCAAGGGCGGACCCACGTGGGTTTCAGGGGGTTTACCCGAACCCCCTTGGCAAAAAATTATACTGTATATATAAGGTAAATTTTCTATATTTATTAGATTTATTAATTTTGAACCTCCTCATGAGTAAGAAGCAAGTTGTAGTGTAGTGGTAGATCTCTTTATAATTTGACCCTCACATCCAAGGGTTCAAATCCCATTGTGAACGTTTTATTTTTTTAGCTTCTCTTCATTTAGTTTCAGCACCAATCTTTCACGTTTTTTATTTTTCTAAAAAGTGTTAAAAGAGTAGATTTAAACCCCCAAAAATTTTTCTAAAAAGTGTTAAAAGAGTAGATTTAAACCCCCAAAAAAATCCAAACGTAAAAGAAAATCCAAATATGCTAAAAGGTATCTGGTAAAGAAACTAACTTTTTGTACATATAAACTATATACTACTACTTCCTTGAAATTGTATTTTGTTGGCTTATTCACACGTTTATACTTTTATTTTTAAAACCCCCTGAATGAGAATCTTGGATCCACCACTTCCTATACCCCATTGAAAGCTATGCCAACTGCATTTAGAATTGCAAGTGATGCACCTAGGTTATGTCTGATCAAAGTTATGAAGACCTATTCATGCTTATATTCCTCGAACATTCTTTTTCACTTCTTTGATTACCTATAAAAAAGAAAAAAATTGTCAAACTCTTTAGCTTCATTAAGAACAATATACAAATTAATTCATGTTTATTAGCTTCTTGACCTAATTTGGATATAAAATTTGATTGAATATTGTTACAAAGAGAGAGATAGCCAAAAGGTCAAGCCAACTATATGTTGAAAATGAATTATTACTTGAGAAGTAATTTTGTTTTTATGACAAGGGAAACCGCAGTCACTACCCTTTGGCTGCGCACAGGGTAAACCTCTTGCTCCTATGCAATAGCTCGCATGGGGTAAAATCGTGATATTCTTGTAAAAACATGGAAGAGTTATTTCAGTTGTCTTCTTCTTTTTAATGGTTTTGCCCCTTTAGAATAATGAGATTTTTAGTGGGTGGATTCGGATTTGGGTTGGATCAAATTAGTTTTGGTTAATTACTTTTTCTAATGAACCAGAATGTGCCACATATTAAATGAGAAGGATAATTAATCCAACTAATGAGGTTGTTTGCAATAAGGATGATAAAGGGCCACAAAGGTTGACGCCAAGCGTATTTTGTGGCCAATAGGTCAATGAAGGGTATTTTTATACCAATTCTTGTAGTTTAAGGGTATATTAGGCCCTTTTCCAAAAAGAAAATATCTAATGAACAATTAACCAAAACAAGGAGTAGATTAATACGTAATCAATGAATGAAATCGATCTAGAGCTATGAATTCCCTTGCAATCATGTTGAGTAATCACTTGAACTGACTCTATTTTCTATTGGGTCACTAGTTGTGGGTTGATGTACTTATTGAGCTTTATGTCAACAACTCTAAAATTACTCGACTATTCCTAACGCTTATATCTTCTAGTCCTCAATCGATAGTGAAGTGCATGTATGTTTCTTCTGTATCAACTAAGAAATACTAATGAGTATATTTCTATTCACGTTGGCGAATCGATCTCCCCTCCCTATGAACTTCACAATCAAGATTTACTTTCTCTTATTACACTTGCAAATTTTTTCTTTCGAGTCTAATTTACAATCCATAAATAGTATTTGAGTAGTGATCAAGCTAATAAATAATTAATCTCAAGAAAAAAGTAAGTAACCACATGAGTCGTAGCACAACGATAACTATCTTAACAAGTCAATTCAAGTTCATACAACAACAATCACGAAGCTACCATAATTCTAGAACGAGAAGTTTAGTTTCACATAGACATGGAGGAATTTTAACAAAACATTCAAATAAAAACATAAAACTAAATAAATAATAGAGAAGAAAATATAAAACTAAAATTATTATGCCTGCACAGCTGTTCCTAGATCTTGTTAGGTAAAAAGTTAACTTCCAAAATATTTTTAAGAACTATTTATAGAAGAAGAAAAAATCTCAGATGAAATAACCAAATTTAAAATAAAATGAAAATAATTATAATTGGTTGCATTTCCACAAAGCGGCGGGTGTCGTTGGGCATCCCGCGACAAGCCTTTTGGCCAATAACAAATTTTGCTAGTTGTTTTTGTAATTCTTGCCTTCATGATTTGTCAAGTGTCTAGGTAAGTGTTTCCATTGTAATTGTAATGTCTTGCTGCATATATATATTTGATTGTATGTACACATTAATATAATACTATATTTAATCCATTAAGTTGTCTACTTTACTTATTTATATGATTTTTCACTTTTTATTTGTTTTTGCTCCAAATCTCTTTAACTTCCCGTTGTTTTAATTGTACACATCAAAACACCTATCACAAGCATAATTCATATAAATAATGCTCAAAGAGATAATAAAAAACAGTGAATATATTTTAAAAAAAAATCTAAAGATACAACTTTTTTTTGGCCTCGAAATCAAGGATGGCCTATGGCCACATGATAGCTCGCAAGTACAATCTAAAGTAGCCTTTTCTTTTAGAATCTAGACAAGACTTCTTGTAAGTTTATTCAAGAGATTTTCCCAATAAATAAACATTTGTAGAGGAGTAGAAGATATCTCATCTTTCTCACTTGTAACAATCTATCTAAAGTTCTATTGAGATAATATTTCTCTCGTTTATGATGATACTAATGAGTTATTTTATTTTTAGTATTCAATATTGATTTTATATACTTTTATTGTAGCTCCTACAAAAGAAAAAAAAGGAAATACGACCAGACCTAATTCACTTGCCTATTTTACAATTTTTATACTTAGTTGACACTCACACAATTTTTTCTGAAAAACAATTTTGTATGTGGGATAGGTAGTTATGCCATTATTTTGATCTCCCATTTTTGCTACTTGCTAGGAAATTATCCTTCATACTCTTGTAACCTTGCATCATGTATGGAACCTCTCAGAACAATCAAAGCATCACGGATCTACCCAATGATTGTCATGACCTAAATGGCCATAAGTGGCAGCCACACTAACCATCAAATGGAGAACCATCTAACTCAAGCCTTAGCCAAAATTCATTAACCATTCATGAAAAAACATAATATATTCAGCTAAGTTTATAATATTCATTCAAGAAAAAAAATAGTATATTCATCTAAATTTATAATATTCTGAAAAACAACAATTTACATTAGTAAAGAAATAAATCAATTACCTCAAAAGTTCATAACACATACGCGTAGAATGTCTTTCAATGCCTGAATCATACGCTCAGGCTACCCATCAGTCTGAGGGTCAAAGGTTGTAATAAGATCCAATCTAGTCACCAACTCTTCATGCAGCTTGATACGCCCAAATTACACCTCCTTTCAGAAGTATAAGCGGTCGTTGTCAAATAAAGAACCTAACAAAGGTTAGGGTCAATTCCACGAGTAATATGGTTTAGACTTAGTCCAATTTATTGTTATTTGTACGTTTAGCCAAGTTATCTCTGTAAAAAGGGGGGTTTTGCTGAAAAGTAAAATTATAATTGCTTAATTTTGTAGTAACAAGTAAACAAGTAACAGGATTCGCAATTTGTAATATCAATATGAGAATGAAACTACGGCACATGTGTTCCCCACAAGTTCTTAACTCAGTAATCCTAATAATAGTAACTCTTTCCTAGTGTTTAACAATCATAGTCGGTAAGTTAGGTATCGCCTAAGTGATTGGTCCTCCAAATAGAGAATTTCACCACACAACTTGGTCCATCTACGGGTGTATGCTTTACTAACCCTTACCGTTGGCTTAGATTAGCCCTCAGCGTATTTGGTTCAGGCTATTAGATAGCAGATTATCATGCTAAATCTCTGTTGTTCAATTCTCTTTCTCATTCATTACTTCCTTGGTCCGGCAAGTAGGAACAAGGCATGTTCTAACGTTGTACACCATTAAAAAGCACTCAAAACGAAGAAAATAACAAATACATGCATAAACACTTATCAAGAATTACCTAATTATTAGTCCTACATTGTTAATTACTCATGGTTCCAATAACCCTAGTTGTGGATTTAGCTACTCATGCTTGAGGATTCACAATTCATATTAGGGTTTGAATAATAAATCATGAACTTACAGTTAGAATAGAAGAAATCCAAAATCTCGAATTGAAGAACAAAGTCAATTGCATAAACTAATCTTCAAGAATTAAATTCTAAAAGTGTTTGAAAAGATAATTCTCAAAGCCAAAATAATGTATCACAACTTGTCTATCACTAAAAAAACTTATAAAAAATGAAAATTACTACTTATATTTATAGAAAACAAAACCTAAACTAAGTAGGAAAAGAAAAGCTCAGGAAATCCGATTCTGGGTAGTATCACCTACGGTTGGCCACCTACGTCTCGTCAGAGAACCGACGGCTCGTAGGTCCAACTGTCATCCAGCAGTTAGTCAATTTCTGGGAGAAGTCCACCTACGGGCATGACCTATGGCTCGTAGGTCTAAGTACGACCCGTCCTGTTCTTCCGTCAATCAAGTACTGAAACTCCTCCTCTCTGAAGTCTATCGACGGCTCTTCATCTACAGCTCGTAGCAGGAACTACGGTTCGTCATCCTCAACCGTCATTCCATACTTAGCTAAATTCTTCAAGCACTTGAGCCACGACTCCAACCTACGGCTTGTCAAAGGACTGACGGCTTGTAAGTCAACTCGTACATCATCAAAACTCTACTGCTGCAACACTTTAATCACCAATTGCTCCAAAAACCTATTTCTTGTAAAATTAAACACAATTCCCATCACATCTACTAGCAAAATGCCTAAGAAGCATGCAAAACCCTACGTTTAATGCATCAAAAGTACCGTAAGTTCATGGTACATCAACACCCTCAACTTAAAAGGATTGCTTATCCCCAAGCGACACAGCAAACTCTAAACGACACTTGTGCATAAGCAACCCACAATTCAAGCAATCACACAACATTTTCTCAATCATCCTCCTCCTTATCTATTCTTAACATAGTGCAAATTTCTTCATAAACTTAACAAGCTAACTCATGCGGATCAAAACATGACATAGACATATCAATAAACACATTCACATACACAAACAATAATCACCAAGATATTGACACTTCAATAACGCAACTTGTGCCCTTACCACAAAGAAATCCCTTTTTCACATGGATTTTAACATTTGAGTTAGGGACACAATATTCACTTACACTCAGAACAAATTCAGTACAGTTTGTGATCAATACCATTGGCTTGCCCTTATGTTCCTCACTTTGACTTTTTAAACTCTTCACTTAGGATCACTATATGACTTTCTTAGCTTGTAACGTAGGCTCGGGGTCAGGTGTGGTACATATGGGTACTAAATGACTTTTCTGCCCTCCTTGACATCACATTGGCTATTTTTACCTCTTTTTACAACCAATTACTACATCATTTATGCTTTATGCCCTTCTCCTCATGATTTATTTAAGCTCGAGTGTGACTTTTGACTTGATCATCTTGTTGGATTCAACTTTTCTTCATCTTTTTGACTAAGCTTTTCATTCTTTGTGCTTCGTTTTGTTTAGTCACACTATTTTCATTATTTTTACTCATTTTGCTTTCTTTGCTTTACACACGACTCTTTTCATACCCTTTCTTTCTTTCCTTTATAATAGCCACCCTCAATTTAGTCGTTTAGTATGAGTTGAGGTGCACAATATCCTAGGGAGGACCAGGGCCAGAATTAAGGTACAACTTTGCAGTAGCTAGCCTCAACTTAGGCTTTTGTCCTAAATCGAGGTGCACAATGTCCAAGGAGGGACCAGGGCCAAAATAGAGTTTCACAATAGTATCAAGGAAGGTGAATTGGGTGTAAGAAAGAATGGTACTCTTTCGGCTCAAACATTTGGATCGAAGGGAGCAATTTTAACCTTTTGGTTGGTTGTTTTTAGGCTTAAGTGAACTCAATATCAACAATGGCCTATGATCATTTCCCAGTTACCCATTCAAATTACCTTAGCAAGAGCAACGGGGCAAGTTCTAGATTGGCACGTACCATATGAATGTACAAATGACCTCACACACACATGGCACCTTGTTGCACTTATTAAATCATCAATAAATCTGGTTTACATTGTAGCTTAAATCATAGTGTCTTATCGATTTCTATCATGTCATGCAAAGATCCTACATATTTAACTTATCAAATTCACAATCATAGCAAAATCAAAATTTAGAGGGATATCAATTTTTATGCTCTATTGTCATCATGCTTTTACTTTCAGGTTACTTCTACACATTTTATAGTCCTAAACGTGCCGGTTCCAGAAATTTAAAACAGTTCCTTGGGGAAAAAGAACATAGGCAAGAAAACCCAAAGAAGGATTGTGAGTTGAGTTACTCAGACTTCACCCCAACACTCACAATCCGTTCACCCCACACCCACATAAAAAGGTAGTGCAATGCCATCAAAGCATAAGTAAAACTAAAGACATCGGGTGAGATAAAACTGTGGCGCATATGCGTCGAAGACCAATCAAGAAGCGGGTGGGTCCGGTCACCCCAAACCCGCTGGATCATCACATATGGCGCCCTCAGTAGCTCCCTCAGTAGTAGTCTGGGAGAGCACCATCAGTAATGCGCCCTGATCCTGAAGCTCACGAAGCTAATGCACACATGCGCTCCTATCGGAGCTGCTCCTCACATATGGACTGGTGCTGGGCAGCCTCTAGTGCCCGTCTCTCGCTCTTGTGGGCTCGCCGCACCTCCTCTGGGTCTGTATCAACATCCTCGTCAGTCTGAATGCACTTCCCTGCTGCATGGGAGGAGTAGAAGTATGCTGCCCATCACCAAATAATGCATTAAGCACGACATTATCAGCATCAGCTTCTGGGAAAGTTCTGGTGCAGCAGTATCTATAGCGATTAAGGCATTAACGTTAGCACGGAGTTGAGACAACTCCGTCTGGAATGCAGCAACATCAATAGTCTGCCCAAGCTGAGGCCTACCCATCATCCGGCTCTCAAAAGCGTAAATCCGTCGGTGCACAACCTGTATCTTTATCTCTACGGCCCTCTCAGTGCGTGCCTCAAATTCCTCAACAAATTTCTGTATCCAAGTCCTAAAATGCTGCAAAGGGTTGCCAGTTGAGTCTCTAATTTGACGAATCGAGCTAGCGGCAACATGGAAAACCCTGTGGGAGTAGGAGCACGAGGTGTGCTCACAGCTGAACCTGAAACAGAGGGAGGAGGAATAGTGTCATGGGGCTCCATAGTGGGGGGAGTAGTGCCCTCAGCTGCTTGAGCACTATCAAGGCCCTCGCCCAAAGGCGGTTTATCAACTGGGATACTCCTTCGTGGGGCTGCGGGGTTTGTATCATCCCAAATCATGCCCACATCAACTATCTTGGTCACCTCTATCAACCTCTCATAACCCCAGACAAGAACCATCACCTCTCTACATAGGCAAAAAATCAAACACGAGAACGGCAACGTGGTCTTCTCTCAAAATGCCTGCTCATGAATCTCAGCTATTATGATCTGAGAGAAGTCAATCTCATGCCTTGCCATCAACGAGGCGAGCATCACTGCACGATCCCAGGTCACTATGTTATCAGCCATAGTGGGTGAAAGTTTGGCCCGAATAATGGACCACCAGAACTTTGCACCAAAACTAAGTGTTGCCTTTCGGATAAGCAACGTCATATCCTGAACCCATTCGGTATTTCCCCACTCATCTGTAATCGAATTCGCAATCCAGCATAATAAATTGTCCCACTGCTCAGTATCACACATGGCAACTTGATTCTGCACTACACTCATCCGGTAATCATATTCAACCGTACTAATGGGCTGAGAGTGAGAAGGGCCGTAAATAAAACGGCGGACTGTGTCCTCTAACAAGTCAACTGGTATGCCCTAAACCAAGGTAGACACGGGGGGCGGCTGAGTCAATGCCTTGGCCAATGGAGGTAGAACATTCTTCAGTGTCGCAGCGTTAGAGGCATAGAACTCTCTCACCATCAACAGGTTGTATCTGCCCGGTTTCTCCACCATCCATTCGCATCGGAGCTTTTTGAATAGTTCATGCACAGCTGGCACTGTGTGTAGGCTACCGGTAAGTACTCGACACCCCTTCGTAATGGTCTGGGTTGGCTTCTCCTGAGCATTCATATGTAAGCCATCATAGAAAATCTGGTACATCCCCTGCACGCACCATCTGTTGGGCTCTGTAGTGAGGGGTATCATCTCAACCCTCCCATGAGGGGGATCATGGGCTAAAGTGGAAGAAGAAGCATCAGATACGGATGCGGCAATTGAGTCAGAGTCAGAGCCAGGCTCAGATTGTGGAGGCTGGGACCCCTCACCACCATCAGACGAACGTTGTGCTTCCTCGTCATACTGGGAAGCATCATCTGGGTTCCCAAAGTGAGACTCCTCTGCTGCCTCAGTAATAGCAAGCTGCCGGGCTTGCGGAGAGTAGTGAAGGGTGATCTAGGCGAATCATTCCCCACGGGAGGCTCATATTTCGACCCACTCCGCTCATCGTCCATAGGTTCATCAACAAGCAGCAAGCGAGCAGATGAGGCCGTGGATTTGGACCTCCGCCCGTATTTCCAAGTAACTTTAGGTGGCATGGTACCTATAGAGACCATATTAGTACTCAAATAGTCAAACAAAAGAAAAAAGAAAGAGAAAAGAAAAGAAAAATAAATCACGACACTAACGAAAACTCAAAACAAAACAGGCAGTTGGGACCAACGATTGGTGCTGACGGACCGTCAATGCTTCAATGGGTCGTCGGTCCCAACCGTACGTTAGGATGTCAAATTTGAGTTTCAGAAGTTGGAACGACGGTTTGCCAGGAAGGTACGTCGATGAAATGACGGACTGTAAGCCAAACCGTTGTTCACAACTTAGGCTACTGTTGTGTGCTTCAAATTGATGGGATATGACCTACGGTCCGTAGGTTTCCCTTCGAGACGTAGGTCGTGGTCGTCGACCATCACAGTATCAGTCTACACATCAATTTGCCAACCAACAACACAATACAATATCTATTTCATCAAACCACTTCTAGAATATGAATTTCAACATAAATTCAAGTTATTCCTTCATTCCTAGGGTTTTAAACAAGCAATTAAACATATAACAACGAAATTAAACCGAAACCCTAAGGCAGGAACACTACTAGAAGGCAGCACACACATGATTCACATCAAAAATCAACAACACCCACAACACCGTCATCCCATGGGTGATATTTAACTTATTAAAATCAACTTCAAATATAATTATTACCCAAAGTCAAGTACCAACTAAAAATTTAAACTTCAAATTAATGTGTGAACAGAAATCAATACATGTAGTGTGAAGATAAAGTTTGAAGTTGTGTGAGTGTGTTGTACGCCTTAATTAACTACTATTAAGACTCCAGACCCGCGATTAATTAATATCGAAGGGGGACAGTGCTTTGGGGAAGAAACAGAAAAGGGGAAAAACTAGCAGAGGGGGTTTTGGGAAGAAGAGGATTATATAGAGGTTGGGAGATGATTGAAAGGGTGGATTGGGGAGTGTGAAGGGCATGGAATAGTTGAATTTTGGAGTGGGGGAATGTTTCTAACGGTTGGGGAAAAGAGGGAAATGGGGGATGTTTAAAACTGAAGGGTTATATTTAGTTAAAGTCGCGGGTCAGGTCGAATGTTTATACTGATGTGGACCTTCGATTCCCCGTCGACGGTCTGTAGGTGAAACCACGGTCCATTGATGGGTGTTGTCGTTTACCTCTATACTTAGTCAAATTGAGAAATCATACCTGGGATCTATGGAAGCTATTTACGGTCCGTCGATGGAATGACGGGTCGTCTATGGCAATCGTAGACCATCTTTTCATGTTATAATTTTAGGTAGTTTCTTGTTCCCCTACACACTTAGCAAACATTAGGACTTCCTTTCTCCATTTTATTGATTCTTTCTAGACACGGACCCTATACTACCCTAATCTAGCCAATACTATGACTCAATAACACATAAAATTAAATCAAAAGTCAAAAGTTTGATAATAATAAAAAAACAATCCTAAAATTGGCTAGATTTTACAACATGGGTTGCCTCCCAAGTAGCGCTTGATTTAACGTCGCGGCACAACGCAAATCTCTTGATTACTCAAACTGCATCAAGACTACATTCAACTCGTTGACTCTTTCGTTTGGCCCATATAGAGTTTGATTCTCTAGCCATTGACTTTGAATTTTGTTCCTTCCTTGTTCGCAAGTTCAACAGCTCCATGTGAAAAATACTTGAACAACTCTAAATGGTCCCGTCCACTTTGACTTGAGCTTGCCAAGAAACAATCGCAGTCTTGAGTTGAACAGAAGCACCATATCACCAGGAGCAAAACTTTGCTTTTCGATCTTTTGATCATGGTGCTCCTTCATCTTCTCTTTATACAAGGCTGAACTTTCATATGCTTTTAGGCAGAACTCATCTAGCTTATTCAATTCGTTCAACCTTTGACTTGATGCAGCATCCCAATCTAGATTCAACTTCTTGTGTGCCCACATCGCCTTTTGCTCTAGCTCTACAGGTAAATGACACAACTTCCCAAAAACAATTTGGTAAGGGGACATACCTATGGGAGTCTTGGATAAGCCCATAGAGCATCATCCAGCTTTCTCGACCAATCAGTTCTGTTCTCAATCACAGACTTCGCAAGGATTTGCTTGATTTCTCTATTGGACACTTCAACTTGCCCACTAGACTGTGGATGATAAGGAGTTGCTACGCTGTGACGAACACCATACTTCTCATGCAACACCTTGAACAGTTTGTTACAAAAGTGGGTACCTCCATCGCTAATAATCGCCCTTGGTGTACCAAACCTAGAGAAGATATTCTTTTTCAGAAACGCGGTTACCCTTTTACCTTCATTGTTTGAAAGTGCAACAACTTCCACCCATTTGGACACATAATTAACCGCTACAAGTATGGACTTCATTCCTTTTGAATTTACAAACGGACCCATAAAATCAAGGCCCCACACATCAAAGAGTTCAATCACTAATATCGGGTTCATTGGGAGTTCTTGCTTTCTTGAAATACCTCCTTCTCTTTGGCATCGATCACAAGATTTGGCAAAATCATGAGCATCTTGGTGAATTGTAAGCCAATAGTACCCACATTGCAAAAATTTATGAGCAGTCCGAATACCACTATGATGACCACCAACTAGAGACGCATGGCAAGCTTCCAGTATACTCATCATCTCTACCTCAGGCACACATCGATGAATAATCCCATCAGCACAGGCGCAAAACAAGTAAGGCTCTTCCTAGAAAAACTTCTTTACATCAGACATGAATTTCCTTCTTTGATGGAAGGATAAATCGGAACACACCAAATCGCTTGCCAAATAATTGCCGAAATATGCAAACCAAAGAATAAGATCAAAAGAAGAAGCCAAAACCTGTTCATCTGGGAAAGTATCATCAATCTTGACTCCATCCTCTAGCTTCAACATCGCTTCTTCTTCTAATCTGGACAAGTGATCAGCCACTTGATTTTCTATCCCCTTTCTATCTCTCACCTCGAAGTCAAATTCTTGCAACAGTAGTACCCATAGAATTAGTCTCAATTTTGCGTCTTTCTTTTCCATGAGATACCGCAATGCAGAAAGGTCAGTGTGCACAATTAGTTTAGTGCCCAGCAAATAGAATTGAAACTTCTCAAAAATGAAGACTACAACAAGCAATTCTTGTTCGGTGACTGTATAATTCTTTTGAGAAACATTTAAAGCTTTACTCGCATAATATATGGGATGAAGTATCTTCTCGTGCCTTTGTCTCAATACTACATTGAGTCCCACCCAGCTCGCATCACATATGACTTCAAACGGTTGTCCCTAATCCGGTGAAATAATGATAGGTGCAGAGATCAACTTCTTCTTCAGTTCCTCAAATGCTTTTAGACAAACATCATCAAACACAAAATTTATCTCCTTTTTGAGCAGTTTGCACAAAGGGCGTGCAATTTTTGAGAAATCTTTGATAAATCTCCTATAGAAACCTACATGCCCTGGAAAACTTCTAACACCCTTAACAGATAAGGGTGGTGGTAATTTTTCAATAACCTCAACTTTTATTCTATCAACCTCAATATCTTTTGTGAGATTATATGGCCTAGAACTATACCTTATTTCACCATGAAGTGACATTTGTCCCAGTTTAGCGCAAGATTGCACTCTTCACATCATTTAGCACATCACCTAAATGCACCAAGCAATCATCAAATGAGTCACCAACTACAGAAAAATCTTTCATAAATACCTCGATAGTGTCTTCCACCATATCAGAAAATATAGACATCATGCAACACTGAAACTTCGCCGATGCATTACACAAACCAAATGGCATTCTTTAGAAAGAGAATGTCTCATAAGGACACGTGAAAGTGGTCTTCTCTTGATCTTCCGGGGTTATAAAGATCTGACTGTAGCCCAAATATCCATCTAGAAAGTAGAACTCATCCTTTGCCAGCAAGACGATCTAACATTTGGTCCATGAATGGTATTGGAAAGTGATCTTTCTCAGTCTATGCGTTCAACTTGCGATAGTCCATACAGACTCTCCATCCCGTGACATGCCTCTTTGGAACGAGCTCATTCTTTGCATTTGGAACCACAGTGATTCCACCCTTCTTTGGCACACATTGAACTGGGAACACCCAGTTACTATCAGCAATTGGATACACCACTCCATCATCTAACCACTTGATGATTTCTTTCTTCACAACTTCTTGTATTGGTGGATTCAATCTTCTCTGGTGTTCAATACTTGGTTTGTTGTCCGGCATGATTTGGATTTTGTGCGAGCATTTCCCCGGTGGAATACCAATAATGTCAGTTATCGTCCATCCAATCGCCCTTTTATATCGCTTTAACACCGATATCAAGGCTTCGACTTGCCCTTCATTCAAATCAGCAGCTATAATGACAGGCAAAGTATTTTTTTGGCCCAAGAATATATACCGCAAGTGAGATGGAAGAGCTTTTAGCTCTAACTTCGGGGGCTCATCAATAGATGGTTTTGCAGGCGGAGTGTCACGGTTCTTTAGATCCAAATCTAGCTTCTTGGGTTGGTGACAAGGAAAACCACCTTCATTAAGTGCAGCCACTAACTCATCATATCCATCAATGCCATCACCGTCAAAGTTCATGATAACCGCGGCTAGTGCTTCAACACCTAATCTCTCTTCAATGGGCACCTTTGGCTTCTCCTCATCGGCTTGGTTCACTACTAATACTGATTTAAGTTCACTTTTATGTTTCATTGATGATCTGCAGATGTTAAATTTTACCTCTTCATTGTTGAAACGAAACTTCATATGCCCTTTCTACATATCTACCAGTGTGCGCCCCCTTGCAAGGAATGGTCTCCCTAATAGTATAGGCACTTCAAAATCAACATCGCAGTCTAGTATCACAAAATCCACCAGAAAGATGAATGTCTTCACTTTGACCAAAACATCTTGGAGCACCCATATTGGCTTCTTCACAGTACGGTCAACCATAAGTAGCCGCATTGCAGTCAGTTTGGGAGCTCCCAAGCCCAATTTCTTGAACACAGACAGTGGCATCAAGTTAATTCTAGCACCAAAGTCACATAGTGCCTTCACAAAGTGCATCATGCCAATCGTGCATGGAATAGTAAATGCTCTGGGATCTTCCTTCTTTTGCACTAATAACCGAGTAGCAATGGCGCTACAATGTTACAACTTATCATCATCTTTAAAACTGACAACTCTCTTCTTGGTCACCAGATCCTTCATAAACTTTGCGTAATCAGACATGTGCTCTAATGCTTCAATCAAAGGAACATTTACAGACAATTTTTTTAATATAGAGATAAACTTCCTATACTTCCCTTCTTCCGTCTCCTTTACAACCCTTTGTGGAAAGAGAGGTGGAGGTCATGGCATAGGGATGACCTTTTGCGTGATTTCAGCCTATTTCTCATTTTTATCTTTAGGTAGTTCTGCTACCTCAACTTCATCTTCATCCGGTTCTTTCGCACTTTCCTCTCCAGTCGGCATAGAAGGGTTAATAGTCTACTTTCCTCCTCTAGTAGTGACTTCCATGCAATGCCCATCATTCTTTGGATTTTGAACCATATTGCTAGGAAGTGTTCCTTGTTGACACAGATTCACATTCGAAGATAATTGGCTCAACTGCTGCTCAATCTGTCTAATTGACACTGCATTTGACTATACTTTTTGTCCAATGCCAGATAAGTCATTGCACATCTCCTTCACATTTTCATCAGTAGAGTCAAACCTCTTCATCATCTTGCTCATCATATTTTCAATGCGATTCAGACTCAATCCTCCATCTCGATTTCCTGGTGGGATGTACGAGCCTCTTCTATCATTCCTGTAATTATACCCATTTCTATTGTAATTATTATCTCAGTTGTAGTTCCCTTCACGATTATACTGATCTTCTTAATTGTAGTTGCTATAGTTTTGACCTTGATTCCCTTGACCTTGGCACTAATTATTCTGATTGGATCCTTGGGCGTTAGTCAAAAACCCCCCGATTGCTCATTCACAAGATTCGCATCCTCCTTATATGTATACTAGTCAGTTGGTGGAGCATTATGGTGATATTGGACTAAATTAACTTTTTCCGCATTACTACTCACATGTTTGAGCACCGAGCCTAACTCTGTCCTTAGCTGCGCCATTTCCTCATGAAGATCATCATTGGACTGATTTGGTGTAGCTTATATTGAGAAAGTGCTCTTTGGAGTAGCCAATGTTCTAGTGCTCTATGATTTACTATTCTTTAAGATCTTTTCCAGTTTATCTGCAATCTCTTGGAATGTGTTTTCTCCGTAAGATCCTCCTGCATTAGTATATAGCACAGCCTTACCATTATCATCCAGCCCTCTATAGAAATAATCCTTGAGCGATTCATTATCAATGTTGTGGTTTGGCACACTCCTCATGAAACCTCTAAACCTGTCCCAAGAATCACTGACAGACTCCCCATGTAAAGCCACAAAATTATTAAGTTTATCTGTGAGTTTTACCTTCTTAGATAATGGGAAGTATTTTTCGAGAAACACTCGATGTAGCTCATTCCAGGTGGTAATAGAGTTGTATAGGAGCTCAGACAACCATGCAGTAGCATTACCTGTCAAAGTTGATGGGAACACATGCAAACCTATTGCATCCATATCTAAGTCCGGTCTCCCCACACTGCTCTTGCACATGCTAATAACTATACTCAGATGAGCATATGGGTCCTTTGATTGTAACCCAACAAACAGTCCTCGGTATGTCAGCATCTGTGTAAGACTGCTAGTAACCACAAACGTGTCTCCGACCGGTAATGGAGGAACGACTATAGCACTAGTCGATCCTACAACATTATGTTCAACCTCATAGTTGAGGTGAACATTGGGTGTAGGTTGATTTTGCACTCTAACCTCTTGAAGGTTTCCTGGCACGTCCACCGCTCTTGGAATTGGGCTCCAAGTACTTCTTGACGACCCTCTCCGTTTGGATCATCTTCATGTCTCACTTGTTGACCTGTTCCAGCCATTCTTCTCAGAGTTCTTCTTAATTTCGGGTCGTAAGGAGTCAGGGGAATGCCTTGACTTCGTGTATTTGGCATACACTGGAACTAAGATCTATAGAAAACAAAAACAAAATAAAATGTAAATCAAGAAATAATTGACTAAAGTGCAATAACAAAATTAGTCTAATCTAAAAGCCTCATTCCCCGGCAATGGCAAAAAAAATTGATACACGCAAATTACATATCCCTTGAGAAGTATAAGCGTCGTTGTCAAATAAAGAACCTAACAAAGGTTAGGGTCAATCCCACGAGGAATATGGTTTAGATAGTCCAATTTATTGTTATTTGTACGTTTAGCCAAGTTATCTCTGTAAAAAGGGGGGTTTTGCTGAAAAATTAAATTATAATTGCTTGATTGTGTAGTAACAAGTAAACAAGTAACAAGATTCACAGTTTGTAATATCAATATGAGAATGAAACTAGGGCACATGTGTTCCCCAAAAGTTCTTAACTCAGTAATCCTGTAACTCTTTCCTAGTGTTTAGCATGTATAATCGGTAAGTTAGGTATCGCCTACGTGATTGGTCCTCCAAATAAGGAATTTCACCACGCAACTTGGTCCATCTACGGATTTATACTTTACTAACCCTTACTTTTGACCCAGATTATCCCTCATCGTATTTGGTTCAGACCATTAGATAGTAGATTATCACGCTAAATTTCCGTTGTTCAATTCTCTTTCTCATTCATTACTTCCTTGGTCCGACAAGTGGGAACAATGCATGTTCTAACGTTGTACACCATTAAAAAGCATTCAAAACGAAGAGAATAACAAATACATGCATAAACACTTATCAAGAATTACCTAATTATTAGTCTTACATTGTTAATTACTCATGGTTCCAATAACCCTAGTTGTGGAGTTAACTACTCATGCTTGAGGATTCACAATTCATATTTGGGTTTGAATAATAAATCATGAACTTACAGTTAGAATAGAAGAGATCTAAAATCTCGAATTGAAGAACAAAAGCCAATTGTATAAACTAATCTTCAAGAATTAAATTCCAAAAGTGTTTGGAAAGATAATTCTCAATGCCAAAATAATGTATCAAAACTTGTCTTCACCAAAAGAAACTTATAAAAAATGAAAATTACAACTTATATTTATAGAAGAAAAACCTAAACTAACTAGGAAAAAAAAAGCTCAAGAAATCCGGTTCTGGGCAGAGTCACCTACGGCTCGTTAGAGCAACGACGGCTCGTAGGTCTAAGTACGACCTGTCTTGTTCTTCCATCAATCAAGTACTGAAACTCCTCCTCTCTGAAGTCCATTGAATGTTCTTCATCTACGGCTCGTAGCAGGAACTACGGTTCATCATCCTCAACCGTCGTTCTATACTTAGCTAAATTCTTCAAGCACCTGAGCCACGACTCCAATCTACGGCTTGTCAAAGGACTGACGACTCGTAAGTTAACTCGTACATCCTCAAAACTCTACTGTTGCAACACTTTAATAACCAACTGCTCCAAAAACCTATTTCTTGTAAAATTAAACACAATTCCATCACATCTACTAATAAAATGCTTAAGAAGTGTGAAAAACCATAAGTTTAATGCTTCAAAAGTACCGTAAGTTCACGGTACATCACAAATTCACCCATAAGTTAGAGATACCACATACCCCTATCAAAACCAGAAGAAATGGGAACCCAATGCAATCTAACAATCTCCTAAAGATAGACCTTAGCCAACTTCTAAGCATAACACGTTACCTGCACCAGAATAAATTGTGCATACTTAGTCAACCTATCCACGATAACCCATGCTGAGTCATACTTCCCCTAGGTCTTGGGAAACCCAACAACAAAGTCCATATCCAGGCTTATGATGTTCATACTTCATCTGCTTAATCATAAAACCAACTATGTCCTACTTCATTCGGCCCCACCCTTAATGTTGTCTCAAATCACATTACATCTTGGTTGCGCCAGGATGTATAAAGTATTTCAAGATATGAGCTTTGAAAAGAATGGTACAAATCAAATCACTAACTTGGGGAACACAAACTCACCCCTTAATATGCAAAGAATCTTCACCATCAAGAATGGACTCCTTGGCCTAACCTTGCAAAACCTTGTCACGAATCTTACTCAACTTCACATCCTCGAATTGCCTAGCCTTGATTGGATCTAGAAATTTATACCTTGCCTCTACACTAGCTAGCAATCTGCCCCTCTAAGATACCTCAAGTCGTATAAAACTATTAGCTAACGACTGCACTTCCCTAGACAATATATGTCTGGTCACCTCTAAGCAATAGGAACTACCCATGCTCTCAGCCTTTTTGCTCAATGAATCGGCTACACCACATTAGCCTTTCCCGAAAGATAGAGAATGGTGACATCATAATCCTTTAATAGCTCCATCCACATATGTTGCCTCAAATTCAACTCCTTCTACGTGAAAATATATTGTAAACTACAGTGGTCCATAAACACTTTACAATGAACACTATATAAATAATGCCTCCATATCTTAAGTGCGAAAACCTTATCAACAAACTCCAAATTATGAGTAGGATAATTCTTCTCGTGTACTTTCTATTGTCTGGAGGCATAGATGATAACATTCCTATCTTGCATCAAATCAACACCAAAACAAAAACATGTAGAATCACAATATTCAATGAAATCCTTACCCTTCACTTGCAAAGCAAGAATAGAAGCATTGGTCAACAAGGCATTGAGCTTTTGAAGCTCTCCTCACATTCATCAAACCAAAGGAAAGGTACCTCTTTCTAAATCAAATGGGCCAGATGAGAATAAATAGAGGCAAATCCCTTTACGAACTTGCGGTAGTAACTAGCGAACCCCACAACACTATGAATCTCAGTCATGGATGTAGGCCTAGACTAATTTTTAACCGCCTCAATCTTTTGTAGGTTTACAATAACCTCTTCTTTTGAAACCACATGGCCCGAAAAGGATACTTAAGGCAATCAAAATTAACACTAAGAATATTTTGTATAATGTTATATCTCATTGAGCAAGCCCAACACTATTCTCAAATGGTGCTTATGCTCCTCTTTACTATTAGAGTAAACCAAGATATAATCAATGAAGATGATCATGAGGAATCGAAGTAGGATTTAAGCACCCCATTCATCAATCCCATGGAAGAAGCGAGGGTGTTAGTCAGCCTGAAGAATATCACCAAGAACTCATAGTGCCCATATCGAGTCTGGAATGCAATCTTACGAAATCTTTGGCCCAAATATTTAACAGATGGTATTCGGACCTCAAATTAGTTTTGGAGAAAATTGAAGCACCTTTAGCTGTTCAAAACAATCATATATTTTGGGCAAATAATACTTGTTACAAATAATAACCTTAATCAGTTATTGGTTGTCTATGCACATATGTAGACTACCATCCTTCTTTTTAACAAAAAGCACTGGAGCACCTCAAGAAGAAGCATTAGGACAGATGAATCTTTACTTAGGAATTTCTGTAATGTAGTTGATCCTTTAGCTTCCTCAGTTCAACTGATACCATTCTATAAGAGGAAATAGAGATCGAAAGCATGCCCACTTCTAAGTCTATAGAAAAATCAAAATCTCAGTTTGGTGGCATGTTAGGCAAATTAAAAGAAAATACCTCTATGAACTCACATACCATACATATTTGCTCAATAGGAAAGATGTTTGCACTAGTATCTTGAATATGGCCTAAGAATGTTAAACATCATCTCCAGTTAACCTCTTGCCATGAATTAAAGAGATAAGTTCATAGGAACTAGATGATATTCCCCCTCTCACTTGAGCCTAGCCATCCCTGGCATGGCTAAAGTTAATGTCTTTGCATGATAGTCTATAATCACATGGTAAAGAGATAACTATCTCATCCCCAAGATGATGTCAAAATCAAACCATTTCCAATATCACCAAATCTTCCCAAGTTGGATACCCCATGAACATAACAGAACAAGAACAATACACCTTGTGCACAACAATAATATCACCAACAGGGGTGGATACATGATTAAGAGTATCAAGAAAATCAAATACCATTTCAAACCTCACAACAAACCCAATAGATACATACGAAAGGTAGAATTGGGATTAAACAATGTAGCGGACATCCGGTAACACACAAGAATAGTACATGTAATAACCTTGTCTTATGCCTCTGCCTAAGGTCTACCTAGAAAAGCATAGAAATATGTCATATCGCCTACCTGAGAGGCCTACCATTTCGAGTTTAGTACTTTCTTGACTTATATGTCCACTAGCACAGTTAGCCTGGTTGTCACTCTTCGTATCTAGTGACCATCACACCTATGAATGACTTCTCCCATTACTACCATCTCTGCTAACTACTTTAGTAGGAGCTCAGAGAGCCTACTAATGTCTAAACTGATTGAACCTCAAACAATACCTGTGAACATGCCCCACCTCACCACACTCATAACAAATATAGTCAAGGGAGGGTCGTTGAGCTAGTGCAGATGGACTTGGATAACCACCACCACCAAAAGTAGGTTGACTAGTACTTGAGGGACCTCTAATAGAAACCTCCACTACAGACTGAATAGGGCGGATAAGATATATGTGTGAACTTCTACCCTTTGAATAAGATCCGCTAAAGGTGCCCACTCTTTAGGCCTTCATTCCCGCAATCTTGGCATATATTTCTTGCTTAACACCTTTAACACTCTTCACAAAGATACTTCCCTCCCGAAGAGACCTACCAAGGGAAACCATCTTGTCACGACCCAAGGTATCCCCTAGACGTGACATGGCATACAAGACCCCGGAAGGCCTCATACAAGCCACTTAGCATACATTCATACAAGATAGTAGAAATTAAAGAGTCCAAAAGATAAAATCACAACAGAGTTTAAGAAAAACATCAGCGGAAGTCTACATCTCATGTCTCAATCCATCTAACATAATACAATAGAAATGAAGGTTTGGGACGCATTCCAGTACGATATCCAAAAAGAATATAACGGAAAGCATGAAAACGTAACAAGGTTAGGTCCTCGGACATAGGAGGCCTCACCAAGTCTTCACTATCACTGGAACTGACTAGCCACGAGGGGGATGAGAAGAACCGCCAAGTCCTAAATCAATAGAATCAATGTAGGGAAGAGTATGAGTTAGTACAATCAAGTACCAAGTATGATAGCAATGCACAAAGGGCATATAAACTATGATAGAATGACATATAATCATCACATGTAATGGCCAAGCTAAAACATGATAGAACATAAGAAACATAAAGCATAAACCATTGCCAAGACAAGCTATTCATCTTTCCTTTACTTTACTTTAGACCATCATCATAACACTTGTTCATTAGTTGTGGGGAAATAGCCTTAACCGACATATAAGACCATGTGAGCTATCAACATGGAATCTGGTGTCTGCCCCACACCGAAAAGGGGTGTCCTACTTGCCAAGGTAAGACCATGAACTTCTTAGCTTATGTGGATCCACTAGCTAGTGTCTATCATAGACCATCACCCTATGGTGGCACATAGGTTATGGGACATGGGTAATCGCCACTTGTCCACTCGGTGCTAGGCATACTTCCCACAAATTAATCATAGTTCATTTTATCTTAGGTAGACATGGGTAATCACCTCTTGTCTACATTAGTCATAAACTCATTATTGGCAGACTTGGGTAATCGCCACTTTGTCTACATTAGGGTATATAGGTAATCGCCTCTTGTCCCTTCATTAATTAGAATAGCTCCTTAAGAACATGGGTAATCACCTCTTGTTCTTCTATTAGTCGTGATTTCATTATTAGTAGACATGGGTAGTCGCCTCTTGTCTACATTAGGGAACATGGGTAATCGCCTCTTGTCCCTTCATAGAATAGCTCCTTAATCATGGATTCAAGCTTAGTTGAACAAACCTTTCAACAAGCTATGAATCATTATGTGTGAGAAAACCTTTCACATTCATAGGTTGAGCATTACACAAGAAACCCTTTCACAACTCAACATTTGCACTAACATGTCATAAACTTCATAAAACATGCATGAGTTCATAAGCTTCATAAACATACATGAGTTCATAAGCTTCACATTTACATAGGTCATCATGCTCTTAACTCATAAATCATGGGTTCATAAGCTTCACCTCAAAATATGCAATTCAATGCAAGCTAATACTTAGAAAGCCATAAATCAAGGCAATTTAGTCATAATTGAGGGAACCCACATAATAGAGGGAAATCTTAGATTTTGATTGAACATGCATCTTTTCATAAAATATCCTCTTTTCATCGTTAATAGTCTTATATGAAATTCATAGCTTGATAATCATAATCGTTAACTCAATTCAGAAATAGTTCATGCAATTCATCTTTTCTCAAATCAACCCACAATCATAAGCATAATCATAAATTGGGGGAAACTTAGCATGGACTCATGGGATTCGTCAAGTTGCATGTAAATCACGCTAAATCGTGCACTAGCTTACGTTATCACGCTAGATCGTGCACTATCAACCATAACATCAACAATGGAAAGCATAATGAAGAACCCATAAGAATTTGTCAAAACCCTAGCTCTCTTGGGCAAGACTATACCTTGAAAACCTTAAGGAAAAGAGGACCCATTGGACGAAAGACTCCAAATGGTAAATACTATCATACCTTAATGCCAATGCCTTGAAATAAAAGGAGGATTGATGACCTTTAATGAGAACCCTAGCTCTCTTCTTCTCCTTCTTGTTCTTCTAGAGAGAGGAATATTTTTTGAAGATGAGAGTTGGAATGAAGGGATTAGAGCTTAGAAAATATAAATAGGGCCAGGGTTAAGGGGCAAAATCGTCTAGGATAAGGAATAAACATTTAGGGAAAAGTCCAAAAATCCCTTAAATAAAACTGTCGGGGCCAATCGACGGACAGGATCTACGGTCCGTACATCCACTGACGGACCGTCCTGCTCTTCCGTCTATCGATTCAGAAAGTTCATTTTGGACTGAAAATTTGGCCAAGTCTGGAAGGCATCTACGGAACCCATCTACGGCCCGTCAACCGAACTATGAACCATCCTGCTATTCTGTAGGTCAAGGTTCAGAAACTCAAAATTCATAAAGTTGGCAGGGCGATCGACGGTTCCCATCTACGGCCCGTCACTCCACCTACGGTCTGTAGATGGACTCCGTCGTCACTGGCACCAGAAAAAATTTTAAAACTGCATTTTTCTTTCTTTTCAAAAATTGGGGTGTTACTCATCTACAATGTATGAGTCCGTAGACTAATATTCAAACCCTTGATGAAGACACAAATCCCTTCCTTCTTTATATCAAGAAACTATAAGGAATAGCTAGACAAAGAGTGAAATCTAGCCTCATAGGTTGCGCCAAATGAACTACTTTGATCTATACTAGTAAGCTCACCTCTCTTCTTGTTCGTCAGGTGGGACATACTTCTCAAGAAAAACCACATAAAATTGAGTCCATGATAGCGGAGGGGATTCAATATCCCTACACTCTACATATGCCCTCCACCACTTCTTGGCATTTCCCTGAACCTGAAAAGTCATAAACTCAAACCCATATCTCTGTACTACTCCCCTCTGGTGAGGCCTCTCATGGTAGTTAATGATGTGTAGGCACCTTCAGATTCAAGACCCGAGAAAGTGGAAGGCTTTATCTCAACAAATTTATTAAACAAGTCATTCTTGTCTCCGGTCATTACAGGAAGACACCCATTCGAATGCCTTATTAATCTTGGGAGACATGACAGTAGCATGTTGCACCCTTGCATGATGAATACGGGAGTTACAAGAGTAACACTAGTACTGCGGACCAATTAAATACACACAAAAAGTGTTGCTGCATATCTAAAGAAATCTGAATTGGAGAAGCACCACCCTGAATTGTTGCTCCCTCATTTTGCACATGTGTCGCATCCTCCTATACCATATCAGGAGCATCCTTATAAGGGGGAGCAGATTCAAACCTTCATCTAGTTGTCTCAGCAGTTTCTTGAGCTCAGCCCCTAGTAGGAGCAACCCTTCTTCCTCTATCTCTCATTCTTCCTCTCTTGCAAACCACAGCCCCAGTGGTCGATATGGGTACCTCCACTCTTGCTTCTCCTACACGTGTTCTTACTATCCAGGAGTCAAGAATGAATGAGTTAGATACTAATTTGGATAACTAGATACCATCTGGAATCAAGTTAGTAACATGAAGAAATAGAAGTTTCCTAGTACCGTGTAGCCTCTCGAAGAAAAGTAAAGATATGTCTGTACCATTTTGCAAGACTTTACTAGACATGTTCTTGTATGACAAGATCAAAAAACCTAGGGCTCCAATACCAACTTTTTCATGACCCAAATAGTAGTGAGTGGCACCCACACTAATCCTCAAATGGGAGAACCATCAAACTCAAGTCATAAAAAAAGATTAATAAACCAATCAAGAAAACATAATTAATTCAACTAAGTTTAAAATATTCTGAAAAATAAACAAGTAAATTAGTGCGATAATAAATCAACCATCGAATAATATTCCAAAGGCCTAAAATTCATTGCATAATAACTTTTAAACAAACCATGTCTCACAGAAATATCCAAAAACTAAATTAGTGATAAGAGTGTCTCATTGTCCGGAAGATGGAAAAAGATTATTATGATGATCCACGAGAGTTTAAAAATGGAGTGCTCTCCCTAGGATCAGAAGCTGTTGGTACATGCTAGAAATGAGGTCTTGATGGAGCCTTTGGAATGCATTCTGCACTCAAAAAAAGAAGAGTACATGGTAATTTTCACGCCCTAAGCCTAGGTGAGGTGGACCGACACTGGATGCCTTAACCTTGGTACCATCACATGATCGAGCGATCCACTTTACTTGAACATACTTACAAGAGACATATGGAAATGATATTAAATAATTCCTTGACCATCAACTAGCATGAGAAGTTATTTTTTTCTTCATACATATGAAAGTCATTACTACAAATGCTATCTTAGGGGATCCATAGGGCAGTAAGGGTGACATAACTCTAAATATATTAACCTGACTTGGACATAGTCAACGAAGCCTCTAACGTATAACATGATCTGTAGAAGTTTAGAGACAAGGCCCGAACGTACCTTAAATCTTATTAACAAGACAAGTCCCCGAATGGAATTGGGGCTCACTGACCATAACTGAAAACCTGAGAGGGATGCCTGCTAAGCAACTTGCCACATTGAATGTATGTACCTGCAGTGTGAGTGTAGCACCCCCGACATAATAAAAAGGGACGTGAGGTTATAATGCTCAATTTACCCTCAAAACAAGCAAGATAAGCAATAAAAACCCAACAAAAGAGTCGGGGTCGAATCCCACAAGGAACTATTTGTCTCCAGTCGAAAAGATAAAGGATAAATAGATACAAGTTTGAACCTAAACATACAATATACAAGATTATCAAATGAAGAGCTATTTTGGTAATAAAACAATGGATTTTGGCAAAGGCAATATCAAGCAAGGGATGTACGGGAATTGGGAAATTTGGAATTCAATCACACATTCAATGATCCATTGCAATTCAACAAATGCTAAATCAATCATAGATAGGTTAGATTATCATCAATCAATACTAATTTCCTTTCGGTCTCAAAGTCTTTTATCACGAAATCTCCTTTCGGTCTCAATCGTGTTCAACAACAAAGAAACCCAATACCATAATCTAAACCCCTAATTGTAGAAAGTTTAGCATTCAACAAAGTAGACCCTATTATTCTCCTTTCGATCTCAAACTTAGGACTCAAAGTTGAAATATGATTATTAACCTAATTCTCTACTTCACAAATTCTCTTTTGAGCAACCCACAAAGATCAAAAGCTAGATTCAAGCGTGCACTCTCAAATCATAGATTAAAGTATGAAAAATAGATTAAACCCATTTCATGAATTCTAGCATGGAATCAAAGAATCACAAAAGTAATAGGATGATAAATCAAATGCCCAAATGAATTGTTTATTTCTAGCACAAAACTCCAATTTCATATACACAATTACACCCATAATTCTAGCAATGTATAGCAAGGAAAGAAGAAGGGTACAAGAGATTTTACTATTAAGCATATAATCTACAAACCCAATTGTGAATTGTGAGGCAACTTACTTTCAAAGTCTCAACCCAAATTAAGAACTCTACAAGGTTTTTCGCCCAACTTTGCTAAAGGATAAAACTCAACAATGTCTAAGTGCCTAAGTATGGAATTATATATCTTTTCAGTCCTTTGTGAGAATTTGGATCCAAAGCTTGTGAAATTTCAATTCTGTCTAGGTAGCCGAGCCATGCAAAAGCGGCTGGGAGTTCACAAAAGTGAACGTCGCAAAAGCGATGATTCTATCCCTTAAGCAAACCCCACTTTTTGTGTCATGTTCACAAAAGCGAATCCCGTACGATCGCAAAAGCAGTCTGTTGACCATTCACTAAAGCAAACATGGATTCGCGTGTGCCACATTAGAGGACAATTTCTACGAGGTTCAACTTCTTTTCCACTCTTTTCTTTTATATTCCTTCCAAGCAACAAATACCTGAAATCAACACAATTCAGTGGATAATTAGTCTCTTTCTCTACTTGAGCGCCACAAAATCATAAGAAAAGAGCATTAAATGAGTGGAAATTCACCACTCATAAACACCCCCAACTTAAAAACTTTGCTTGTCCTCAAGCAAAAGAAAATCAAAAACACAAGAGGCACTCAATTTAAGCACAACACACTTCTATTTCAACTAAGGATCATGATCATGGCTTTGGTTGGTACTAACAATTAGCAAGCAAGCAAGTGTATTCCGATTCGAGCAACTCCTTCAAGTTCGATCACAATTTCAAAACACAATGCATTTTCAAGAATAATCAAGTGACAACAATAATTCTCAAGAAGTGACTCACAACTACTAGTCAACTAAAAAACTTTCCTTGACTCAATGACAGAATCTATCAAATTCACCAATCTTATCCTAGTTTTCATGCCCTTACAAAAAAAGACGTTTCCCACAAATGAACACACACGTATTTACAGGACAAGGGACAAAAGCATCAAACACTCACACTCACAAGGAAACATCACATGAACACAAATTCCACACCATAGGCTTGCCCATATTTTCAATCAACCTGTACTCAACTTCATTTGATTAGAGATCTCAGAAGACTTTGTTAAGCTTGTAATGTAGGCTTATGGAAGGTTAGGATATCATTTAGTACAAGTGAATACACCCTCCTTGAAAACTACACAACAGCTCATGATTATTTTCCAACTCTTTCCACTTTTCTTCACTTTTCAAACCAATGCACATTTCCACATTATTACTTTTCACATTCTAGATGGCCCATATGCAACCATTTTCAATCTTTGAAGGTGTCAAGTCTCATTTATTCACTTTCTTTTCTTCTTTTTCAAAACTTTTCTTTCTTTAAGACTTTATCCTCCATTCTCAATTTTTGTCACTTTTTTTATCAAGTCCTTATGTGGTAAGCATCCCTTCTATGAATTTCTCATAATACCCCAACTTAGAGTTTAGCCTCAACTTTCACAACTTCAAGTTAAAGGAGGAAAGGGTTCAAAAGAGGGTTACTTGTTCAAAAAGGAAAAGGCTTGTAATGAGGTTGCCAATAAAAGGATTAGACTCAAAGGGGACAACTAATGATATATTTAGTGTAACGGTGGGATATTTAGGTCAAGTGGACTTCAAGAGCAATCACAAAGAAAGCCTAAGATCATTTCTCCAACAAAACTCAATCAAGACCAACATCTCAAGACCAACCGGGCAAGTTCTAGTTAACACAAGTGAAACAAGGAATTATTTTCAACAACTCACCACACCTGGTATGCAAACTATTCAAGATGGATCAATTTCACTTTCTAGTCAAGAACAAATGAGCTATTTTTCATATTTACCACCTAGTAAGTTGGAGTCACAAAAAGAGTCAAACTATTGTAACAATATCATTCACTTCCACAATTTACTTTTTCACAAATCTTTAGGAGGGGTGCTCATTTACGATTCACAAGGCTTGGCTAAGTTTATTAGTACCAAACAAGTCACAACCTCACATCAAAGCACCACGAAGCCAAAAACACAATCAAAATGATGATTTGCCCTTAAGAATGACGTCACAAAATCTATCATTGGACAAATTCAAGCATTTTCGTTGAGTTTTTACTAGGGGTTCCAATCTCACAAGCTACGGGTACTCAGACTTCCCCTGTTCCAAGGCATACAAGAAGAACACCACCATGACAATTTATTTTGTGACAACCAACCCGTTTGGACGTTGGAATTAACTCATACTTTTGGAATAAGACTAAGAATACTTAACATACATGGAAGGATGTTATATGAGTTATTTTAATTACACAAATTCAATCTTAAGTGTTAAGGTCAAGGAAGTTGCGAAATAAAATTTTGCAAAAGTAATTGTAAATGCTGTTAAGGAATTCTATGTAATTTAGGTTCATATTGATCAGATATTTTCTCCTAATATATAAGGATTATGACCTATCAAATCTAAGGTCTATGAGTTAGGTTTTCAACTCACTAATCCGTTCATCCATACGACTTCTGAATTGAGAGATATGCACGTTTTTGTGAGATTGCACAAGCAGTCACCTCAAAGTGGGTCCCCTTATAAAATGCCAAAAAACCAGAAAATTGATAAACCCACCTTTCAATACTCCATGGATGCTTAGATTCTCAGCTCAGATGTTTAACGGAAGTTGCTCTACTTCGCGAGCTCATCGTTGTGATATCATTTTCTTGTTGATTTAGACTCCGCTTATTATTGATGCAAGTAAGCACAATCTTAAGCTTATTATTTAAGATATTTTGGTTGGAGTAATCTTCTTTTCACAACACTCCTTCGTAATTCCATGTGCTAGTATCATTTTTATAGATTTTTGAGCCACGTGGTGGTGATTTTGAAATTGTGGTTGTGGGCAGCCCCTTTGTATTATTTAGTTTGGCTATTATTGTTGTGTATTGATGGTTTTAAGGTGTTAGAGGTAATGAGGGGTTGGTGTGATTATTATTAGAGTCACATACGATGGTTGTTTGATTGTACGGTATGAAGTAAGCCTAGTTATGTTGCCTCAGGAGCTTGTCGCTCCTTCGAGATGTCGTTGGATTGTCTTCAATGGATTTAGCTGCTGATAATTGTTGTTTTTGGCCCCGTTTTATGGTTTGGACTTTGCTCTTCATGAGTGGAGCATTAGCGGCTTATTAAATACTTATAGTTTGTTCTTACAGCTTTGTGGATTTTCACGTGGTTACATTACTTTGGTTGGCCAAGCATCATACAGAGACATTTTGGGCTTTGGTTGAAAGGCATGTTAAGGATATTATTTCTCTTCTAGCATGATCCTAATGGCCTAAGCTTGTTATGGCCGGTGAATTTTTATTATTTGACCAGTAGCCTTGTCCTATTGAGTTGGCTACGACCATATGATATGATGTATATCGGCAACACGCTAATCCTTACTTAGTGGCCTAGAAAAGAATGTTGTGATTGGGTTTTTATTAATTACGATTACTTGTCATTATTGTGATCTTCTTTCGTCTAGCTGCCACCTATGAGCTTGTTTTTGCCTCAGCAGACACTGACATATCAGGGTGCTTGAGCATACAGATTGATTCTTATGCCGAGCCTTCGAGCCGGGTAGACCGAGTCTTCGAGCTGGGTAGACCGAGCCTTCGGGCCGGGTAGACCATGCATCTGGGTTGTGTAGGCCGTGCCTACGGGCTGGGTAGGCTGTACCTACGGGCAACATATATGTGTTGTACCACAGAGCCTCAGATTTGCGTTGATTCATTGCACATGTACATTAAGATAGTTCACATCATGGCACATGTACATTCGGAAAGTTTAGATCAGATTATCATTGGGACCCAGGTAAGGGGACTTATATGGGTATTTAGCGATTGTTTGCACTCATTAGGGCTTATAGTGATTGTGTACTATTTTTACTTATGGGGCTTATAGGGGCTTGGTCAGGTTATTGCTTGTTATGTGTTTATATTGTCTTACTGTAGGGAGATAAGGTATTGTACTTTAGTTCAGACCCACCCTGTTATTCTATCATTATACTTCAGTTTCAGCTTTCACTCTGCCTTACATGCTCGGTACATTATTTTGTACTGACGCTCCTTGCCGGGGGTTCTGCATTCATGCTGGCAGGTCCTCGGTGACAACAAAACATACTTGATGATTAGCAAAGCCCCCTATCTAGCTGATTGGTTGACTCCTTTCTTCCAGGGGTTGTCAGAGTCCTAGAGGTTTGCTTGATTTACTTTTTATAGATTTTGGGTAGGCTGGGGCCCTGTCTTATCCAAGTGTTACATTCATAGAGGCTTGCAGATGTGTTCAGTTGTATAGCCACGTTATTGGCCATGTTGGCCTTGCTTTCTGGTTAGTTGATGTTTGATAGCTACTTGACATATTTTTTTGGTTGTGTACCTATTTTCAGTTTCTGTATAGAGATCATGGTGGTTTTGACGGCCCACATAGCGTTTATGCTTTTCTAGATACCATGGTGGCCTTGACGGCCAAAATATGCTTCTGTGCTAGTTGGTTATTGCTTTATATAAACTGTTGGGAATAGCTATTTTCTTTTTAAAGCTGTTGATAGGGGCCTTGCCAGCCAAGGGCTTATTTTTAAGTCGAGATATACTTGTTTATTGTCTTGACTCTGTGTGGCTGCCATGCGTCATTAGCAAGTTGTTCAGCAGGGTCGGTTCAGGCGTAAGTTTTGGCATCAGGTGCCAGTTGCGCCCCTCGAGTTTGGGGTGTGACAAACTTGGTATCAGAGCAACGTTGTATCCTAGGGAATCTGCAAAACATGTCAAGTAGAGTCTTGTTTATAAATGTGTTGTGCATTTCATTCTATAAGCAAGAAGCTACAGACATCATTCAGGAAAGTTACCCTTTTTCCGCTCAAATCGTGCTATAGAGCTGAGTTATAAGGGTTGAGTTCTTTCAATTACGATTGTTACTGAGCTTGCACTATAGCTGCACTTACTAATGACATATACATATCACAGATTCAGGCTATTACAGGGAACAAATAGGCTCTGACATCAGCAATATACGGCTAAGAGGATGAATAGAGGGTCTATGAAAGAGAATAGGCCCATAGGTTTCAAACAAACACTAAGGTTGGTCCCAACATTGGTATTCAAAGAGACCACTAATATCACGACCACAACAATCCCTTGGTACCAGGTTAGATTGCTAGGGTTAGTCATGTTTGGGTAAAGCTCTCGAGCATCATGCTCATTGAAGTATCATCGCCAAGAGCAGTCAAGATCAATTGTGCTACACTATGATATTTGCGGTAGATCACGTATTGAGAGATGTCACACAATATTCTATTATTTCTGCCATGAGGGTAATATGCAGAGATATTGTTTATTTAGGGACAACAGGGTTAAGGACAGAGGGTCGGATTAGCAATAGGGTCATCTACTTCAATACATTCTGCAGAGAGAGGGCCATAGTCTTCATCGGGTAGAGGTTAAGGTATATGGGGAGCATCTAGTTCTGGCAGTGGCTAGAATTGTACCTATGCCTTCACAGGTATACTGACCATTTGTTCTCACTTTATTTATGCCTTGATAGATCTAGAATCAACATTATCGTATGTTACTCCATTTATTGTTGGGAAGTTTTTCATAGTACCAGAGTCATTGAGATGACTTTTTGTTGTATCTACTCAAGTTGGTGACTCCATTATTTCCAAAAGTTTCTATCAAGGGTGTATTGTAAAGATTGTTGGTCGTCTGACCTTTGAGACCTGATAGATCTGGAGATGCTAGACTTTGATATTACTAGAGGCATGTGTTGGCTGATATCTTGTTATACATATGTTGATTGATAAGCAAAGATTAATAGATTCCATCTTTCATGATAGATAGTTCGAGAGGGGAAGGCTAATACCAGAACCCCAAAGGGTACATTAATTTGATATACTCGGGCGAGGAAATTGATAGCTAAATTCTGTATTTATCATATTGTTAGGGTATAGGATGTTGACCTAGAACCATTGATCTTACAATCTATTCTAATGGTTAATGAATTTCCAGATGTCTTTCTAGATAAGCTCCCTAGTATTCCTCTAGAATGGGAGATTAACATTGTTGTTGATACATCACCAGATGTCCAACAGATATCAATTCCACCATTCAAGATGGCATAAGCAGAATTAATGGAATTGAAGGAGCAACTAAAAGACTTATTAGATAAGGGTGTCATTAGACCAAGTGTGTCGCCGTAGGTGCACCAATATTGTTTGTGCGGAAGAAAGATGGGTCATTGGGCATGTATATAGACTACCGATAGCTGAATAAGGTGACTATAAAGAACAAATATCCATTACCAAGGATTGATGATTCTTTTGACTAGCTATAGGGTATACGATGTTACTCGAAGTTTGATTTAAGTTTAGGTTACCATTAGGTGCGAGTTCGGGAGACTGGTATTCCGAAGACAGCAATCAAAACCAGATATGGTTATTTTGAGTTCTTGTGATGTCTTTTGAATTGACGACTGTCCCAGTAGTATTTATAGACCTAATAAACATCATATTCAGTCCATTCATAGACATGTTCGTGATTGAGTTCGTTGATGGGAATTAGGTATATTCACGATCAGAGGGGGATCATAGGGCTAATCTCCGAGAAGTATTCCAGGTATTTTGAGGTTAAAGATTTTGTGCTAATCTCTCATCATGTGAGTTCTTACTGCATTCTAGGTCTTTTTTGGGCCATATTGTATTAAATGTTGGTATACATGTTGATATACAGAGGATTGAGGTCGTGAATACTTTGCTTAAAACCGTGACCCAACAAAAGTTCATAGATTTCAGGGGTTAGTAGGCTTAATAGCAGGAGTCTTTAGCCATTAGTATAGCAGAAGACAGAATCCTTGGATACAGACATAGATTGTGTGTCTAGATGTTGCAAGTCTTCGACAACAGATTAGTGTAGAAAGATACTATTCTCGATATTTTATTTACCCAGGTTCTATGAAAATGTATCAAGATATTAAAGAGACTTACTGGTGTCCTTGGATGAAGAAATATACTGTTGAGTTCATGGCACAGTGTCCTAACTGACAGCGGGTGAATGTTGAGCACCAGAAACCAAGTGGGCTGACTCAAGAGATACCCTTTTCATTATGGAAGTGGGAGGCAATAAACGTGGACTTTGTTATAGGTTTAACTCTCTTGCAAAGGAAGTTTGATTCTATGTGGGTAATTATCAATAGACTAGCAAAATCAGCCCATTTCTTGCCGGTCAGGGCCATACTTTTAGCTCAAGGTTTTTACAGGGTTATACATTAGAGAGATGGTTAGATTGTGTGGTGTCCCTGTATCAATTATTTAGGACAGGGGCCAGAGTTTATAGCAAATTTTTGGAACTCTTTCTAGAAGGGCCTGGGGACGCAGGTAAACCTTAGTATAACATTTTATTGTCAGACTAACAACCAAGCTGAGCATACTATCCGTGCGCTCAAGGATATGTTACGGGCATGTGTGCTAGATTTCAAAGGAGATTGGGATGATCAGGTTCCACTTATCGAGTTTACTTATAATAATATCTATCAATATAGCATCGGTATGCCATTGTGTGAGGCTTTATATGGAAGAAATTGTAGATCCCCTCTTGGTTGATTCGAGGTTTGAGAATCAGGATTATTTGAACAAGACTTAATGCAGCAGACCATGGACTAGGTGAAGTTAATTAGACAGTGGTCGTTGATAGCTCAGAGCCGTCAAAAATCATATGTAGATGATCGTAGGCGAGATTTAGAGTTTTATGTTGATGATTGGGTTTTTCTAAAAGTTTCATCGATGTAGGGCATTATGAGATTTAACAAGACGGGAAAGTTGAGCCCTAGGTACAATGGGCCTTATCACTTCTTGCAAATGATAGGCTGAATTGCCTATGAGTTAGAGTTACCTCAAGAGTTAGATGCAGTACACCAGAGTTCATGTTTCTATGTTACGAAAGTGTATCGGAGATCCAACACGTATAGTACCAATAATAGATGTTCATATTTTAGAGGAGCTTTCTTATGAAGAAGTCCCTATTGCCATAGTAGATCGCTAAATGAGAAGAGTATGAAATAGGCTGACGTGGGATGTTGAGGAGGACATGAAATCCAAATATCCCCACCTATTCGTTCCTTCAGATGAGTAGACACACAATTGAGTATACGAGGTATTTTACTGATGTTTTATATGAGTTCTGGTACTTTTTTCATATGATCCACAATTATTATGATCATTTGAGGATGAATGTCCCTAAGGGGGGAAGAATGTGACAACCCACCCGTTTGGACGTTAGAACTAAGTCATACTTTTGGAATAAGACTAAGAATACTTAACATACATGAAAGGATGTTATATGAGTTATTTTAATTGCCCAAATTTCATATTTTAAGTGTTAAAGTCAAGGAAGTTGCGAAATAAAATTCTGCAAAAGTAATTGTAAATGCTATTAAGGAATTCTTTGTAATTTAGGTTCATATTGCTTAGCAATTTTCTACTAATAAATAAGGAGTTAGAATTCTCATGACCTATCAAATCGAAGGTCTATGGGTCTAGTTTCCAAAGCACTAAACCGTTCATCCATACGACTTCAGAATTGAGAGATATGCACATTTTCCTAAGACTGAACAAGCAGGCACCTCAAAGGGGGTCCCCTTAACTCTAAGTCGGTGGTCTTTTAAAAGATCACCATCTTCATCTTTTATCCATTATATGAACAACTGAAAAGCCAGAAAATTGATAAACCCACCTTTCAATACTCCATGGATGCATAGATTCTCAACTCAGAAGTTTAACGGAAGTTGCTCTACGTCGCGAGCTCATCGTTGTGGTATAATTTTCTTGTTGATTTAGACTCCGTTCGTTATTGATGCAAGGAGGCAGAATCTTAAGCTTATTATTTTAGATATTTTGGTTGAGGTAATCTTCTTGTTACAACCCTCTTTCGTAATTCCATATGCTAGTATCATTTTTATAGATTTTTGAGCCATGTGGTGATGATTTTGAAATTGTGGTTGTGGGTAGCCCCTTTGTATTATTTAGTTTTGCTATTATTATTGTGTAATGATGGTTTTAAGGTGCTATAGGTAATGAGGGGTTGGTTTGATTATTATTGGAGTCACATACGATGGCTGTTTGATTGAACGGTATGAAGTAAGTCTAGTTATGTTGCCTCAGGATATTGTCTCTCCTTCGAGATGTTGTTGGATTGTCTTTAATGAATTTACTGCTGATAATTGTTGTTTTTGCCTCACTTTATGGTTTGGACTTGGCAGTTCATGAGTGGGGCATTAGCGCCTTATTAAGTACTTATGGTTTGTTCTTACAACGTAGTGGATTTTCACGTGGTTACATTGCTTTGGTTGGTCAAGCATCATAAAGAAACATTTTGGGCTTTGGTTGAAAGGTATATTAAGGCTATTATTTCTCTTTTAGCATGATCCTAATGGCCTAAGCTTGTTATGGTGGGTGAATTTTTATTATTTGACCAGTAGCCTTGTCCTATTGAGTTGGCTATGACCATATGATATGATGTATATTGGCAACACTCTAATCCTTACTTAGTGGTATAGAAAATCTTGTAGTGATCGGGTTTTGATTAATTATGATTACTTGTCATTAATGTGATCTTTTTTTGGTCTAGTTGCCGCCTATGAGCTTGTTTTGGCTTGAGCAGACACTGACATTGCAGGGTTCTTGAGCATACAGATTGATTCTTATACCAAGCCTTCGGCTGGGTATACCGAGCCTTTGGGTAGGATATACCGAGCCTTTGAGCCAGGTAGACCGAGCCTACGGGTCGAGTAGACCGTGCCTACGGGCCGAGTAGACCGTGCCTACAGGCCGGGTAGGCTATACCTACAGGGCAGCATATATGTGTTGTACCACAGAGCCTCAGATTTGCGTTGATTCATTCCACATGTACATTTAGACATTTCAGATCATGGCACAGGTACATTCAGACAGTTCAGATCAGATTATCATTGGGACCCGGGTAAGGGTGCTTATATGGGTATTTAGTGACTGTTTGCGTTCATTAGGTCTTATAGTGATTGTGTGTTGTTTGTACCTGTCGGGCTTATGGGGACCTAGTCAGGTTACTGGTTTTTATGTGTTTATATTGTCTTACTGTAGGGAGTTAAGACATTGTACTTGTGTTCACCCCCACACTATCATTCTGTCATTGTACTTCAGTTTCAGCTTTCGATCTTTCTTACATGCTCAGTACATTATTTTGTACTAACGCCTCTTGCTGGGTGCGTTGTATTCATGCCTGCAGGTCCTCGGTGACAACAACACAGACCTGCTGATTAGTACAGCCGCCTATTTAGCTGATTGGCTGACTCCTTTCTTCCAGGGGTTGTCGGAGTCCTAGAGGTTTGCTTGTTTTGCTTTTCATAGATTTGGGGTAGGCCGGGGCCCTGTCCCGTCCAAGTGTAATATTCATAGAGGCTTACAGACTAGTGTGTTCAGTTGTATAGCCACATTATTGTCCATGTTGGCCTTGCTTTCTGATTGGTTGATGTTTGATAGCTACTTGACATATTTTTTTTGGTTACGTACTTACTTTTAGTTTCTGTATAGAGATCATGGTGGCTTTGATGGCCTACATAGCATTTATGTTTTCCTAGATACCATGGTGACTTTGGCGGCCCAAACAGGCTTCTGTGCTAATTGGTTATTGCTTTATATAAACTATTGGGAATAACTATTTTCTTTGTAGAGCTGTTGATAGGGCCTTGCTGGGCAAGGGTTATTTTTAAGTCGAGATATACTTGTTTGTTGTCTTGACTGTGTGTGGCTGCCATGCGTCATTAGCAAGTGGTTCAGCAGTGTCGGCTCAGGCCTAAGTTTTGGCATCAGGTACCAGTTGGGCCCCTCGAGTTTGGGGTGTGACATATTTTCACAAAGAAACACTACCAAAAGAAATGCAAAAAAGATAATGAAAACGACCAATGCATACAATATAAACAAAAGCCCCTCAAGGGCAAACAAAAACACTAATCCAAAATATCAATCAAAAACAACAATATAGCAATAAAAACAACCCAAAGGGGAGCACTCCCCAACTAAATATGGTGATGTGTCCTCGCAGCACAACTATGAAAATCACAAAGAGAATACGAAAGGGTTCCTTGGGCTGCCTCAATCCTCCTCACTCTCGGTGGCCTCGCTTTCCTCAACTCCGTCACCATCACTCCATGCAACTAGCTCATCTCAATCTTTCTCCGACCTCGAAGTTGGGAGTGGCTCATTTTCCTTCAACAACTTCCAAAGGTGATAACACTCAACTACACCTATCACAATTCAAGATGTTAGCGGTCGTTAGCAATATAAACCCAACGAGGAGTTGGGGTCGATCCCACGAGGAATGGAGCAGAGTATAGAATTCAAATATGAAGTACTAAAGTGATCTAGCTTTTTGTAGAGGTAAGCGAATGAATCGATGCATAAAGTAAATTGTCTAGGTTTCAATTATCAACAGAAAAGAGTTTTAAATGATTGATTTCAACAAACACGAGTTAAAGAGAGATTTAAATAATGAAGATTTTGGGACCTTAGGGATGTGTGAGTGTTCAAATACCAATTTCACTAAATGGGTCACTATGAATTGCTTAAGAGTGCTGAAACATAATGGGTAGGCAAGATAATGATCATGGTAGCTATTTTGTAACCAATTGTCATGCTTTCAATTGGGTTTTTATCAAACCCCAATAGGCTATACAAATTGAGCACAATCATATACCTTAATAAAACCCACTTTAACAAGCTGAGTAGTACAAGATAGAACCCATACAATTATCAGTTAATAATTCCACTCAATTGCATCTTCAACAAGCATACAGAGAGGTATAAACTAGAACTAAATTTCCAACTTCCATTCATAAGATAAAAACATGAATTATCAACTGAACCCATTCTATTTCAACATTTAATTCAGCAATCAATAAGACCCATAACTTAATTAGGCATTTGAACACATAATCACACCCCTAAGGCAATGGGGTTTTAGCTAATCATAGTAATGATGAAGGGATAGTTACCAAAAACATTAGCCATTGATTTTCCAAGTCTTCAAACAGCAAATACAATTAGCTAAACTTTACCCAAAGTTCAACTCCCAAGAAATCACAAGAATAGTTCACAAAATCCCTCAAAGTGCAATGTACTTTCTAAGTTTGAGTTCTAGTTCTTCTCCCCTAGCACTCTTTCAAACTCAATTCAAAATTTTCTATTTATACTTTCTCAAAACTCCACACGATTTGAATTTCAGGGTCATTTGGCGGCGTTAGTTGGGCTCGCTCTTCCACTCGACGATGCGCTGAGTTGCTTGGTCTCGCCTTTTAATTCTTGACTTCAGTGATGATTTCATTCTGGAACATTAGGCGGTGTGCATCGGGCTCGCCGTTTTGATCGGCGACACGCCGATGGTCCCTCAGCTCACTGACTTGACCTAGATTTACTCTTTGTTTACTGGAACTTTAGGCGATGCTTCATTCACTCAGTGACTCGCCTAGTTGCCTTTGGCAAGCCTCAGCCTTCTTGTTCCTTCAACTTTTGCACTTTTTTGGCTTCTTTTTGCATTATATTGCCCTTGCCTCATTCCAAGTCCTTCATGCTGCACACAAATGATTTAACATTAATTATAGGTGCAAAATGGGCATTAAGGACACTAATTTGGCACAATCGAAGCTATAAATGAGTCAAATCTACCGACTCATCAACACCCCCAACTTAATCTTTTGCTTGTCCTCAAGTAAAGCAAGAGATCAATGAACTCAATAGGAATGTCTACAAGTATTGCTGCTTGAGAACTCACATAAAAGTGCACACAAGGATTATTCTAAGATACAAGAATCAAATGCACACCAAAAGCATCGAATTCTAACTAGCCATCATCAGTTAAAGTTTATTCTCACAAGTGCTTACTTAAAATGCAAATTAATGCCCACAAAGATATTTGAATGCCCTTACATCAAGAAGGATTCCACTCTCTTGCCCAAGTTCAATTGAAAATCGATATTGTGGAATCAATACAACACTCACACTCTCAAAAGAGAAAGAGTTTGCAAAACTTTTCCCATAGGCTTGCCCGAGTTTTCCATCCAACCATCACAAGGTTCCTGTAAGATCACAAAGGAATTTAGAGGCTTGTAACGGGGCTGAGGTTCAAGGTATGGTCATTTTTGGTTTAGTGGCTCTACCCTCATGAAGCATGGTTTCCATTTCACTTCTTCTTCCCTTTCTCTCAATCATTTCAATTTCACAACTAATCCTTTGTCACTTTGAAGAACACAAATCATTTCTATGAACACCCCCTCTTTTATATTCACCTCCATGCATAATGGTACTATTTTATTCACATCTTTTTCTTTCTTTTCTTTTCACCTTTTTCTCTTCTTCCCTTTTTTTTATAGAAGGGTTACATCTTTTTCAGAATTAGCCTTTCAAAAGATCAAGATTACAAACCTTTAGCTTAGTTTCCCTCTTCATTCTCACCACACCCCAACTTAGACTTTTGGCCTAAGTTAGCTATTTTACTGACCAATACTTCACGAAGGTTATAGATGTGAGAGACATGGTATTTTCACACAAAAGGCTAAGGTTCTAGTATTTATGGTTCAATCAAGAAGAAGGATAGGTTCAAATGGTGACAAGCTGGGTTCACACCCTCACAAGTTAGTCCACAAATGTTTAGCAATTAGGTTTACCTTAAAAAATATTTCATGCCTAAGATAATTTCCCACACTCATCAATGTTTAAGTTTCATGGATTATCAGGGCAAGTTCTAGACATCATCATCCACAGTTTTCAAGTAAAGCTCACCACACATGGCATCCAAACACAATTATGGATTACAACTCTACGAGTCAAGCTTGCGTGCAACGGTCATTGCAAGACTCACCATCAACAATTCGCTAATCACAACGAGAGGCTAAGGGTTTACACAAGACTATGCAACTCCAATTTTCCTCGTTTGACGCACACCAACATATTGTTCCATCAAGAGCAATATTCAAGTCATCGATATTAAGCATAATCGACACTCAAAGTTACACGAGAACTAGAATCATTCATTTAGTACAAAATCGACAATGAAAAGCAAAGAGAGATATCGCTAAAACTCAAAACCATTTCATTCAATTAAAGAAATATCCAAAATAACAATCAATTGCAAAAACAACTAAAGTCATATCCAAAATAACAAACACCACCCCACCAAAAAGACAAAGCAGTGTCCTCAATGCGAAATAATAAAATAAACATACAAACAAAAGATAAAAGAAGTGCAATAGAAAGTCGCCCTGTCCCGCTATGCTGGGGGTCTGTCCTCTGCCTGGGCATCAGTACCCGGTGCACTCTCCTCTGTTTGGCGGGTCCCACTCTACCCGATCATTGAAGTCTCTCAGAGAGATGCATTAGTGGCAGCCCGAACCAGATTTCTCTCTAGGTCCTCGAGGTCAGCATACACCTCTCTATCCTGCAAAGCAAAATCCTCCTCATCCGTCTCAGGTGCATCAGACGCACCGTCATCATCAACAGTCGGAGCAACATCAGTGGTGGCAGGCCGAGGATCATCGACACCCGTACCCTCAAGCACATCCACACTACCCCAAAGCATGGTAATGTCTGTGGACTTCAGCTCGTCCATATCTTTCCTCAAACATGTGATCTTAGTGCGGATGGCCATCAACTCTGTGGAGCTACCCTCATGCTGCTCACATGCCTCAACTCTAGCGGTGAGGGCTGCTAAAATCTCTCCATGAGATGTAATGATGTGGCGTTGATCAGCTAACTCCGTGCGGATAGGGTCAAGGGTGGCAGCTAAAGCCCTCTCAATCATGCTCGGGACCGCTGCCTCAACCCGAGAAGCTCTCAAATCTGCTGAGTGTGCAAGATGCCCCATCTTGATAACCATAGCCTGAGTCAAAGGCCGGGTGCCAGGGACTGAAGCCGGAGCAGTTGAAGAAGAGGGGCCTGGTGCAGGGGCAAAAGTGGCAAGAGCATCCGAAACATGCATACTTGACGGCCCAACTGCATGAGTGGGAGAACCTGTCTCCATGGCATTAACATCCGCTGCCGGAGACGTATCAAATGTGGGTCTCCTCCTTCTTTCTACCTCATCCTTTAAATACTCGACCTTAATCCTCCGGATGTCGTAAGATGAGGTCGAAGTGACCTCAACATTCGGCCTCCTGTCGAGTGGAACACTAGCCTGTCTTCACAGCTCGCTAATCAGTATCAGAAATGGGAGGGAGGTGGCTGCTGCTTAGCTCTCATTAACATCTCGCACTCAATGATCATACCCAGATTCAGTAGCTGCCTATCGATGATACACCCAAGAGAGCTGCCTTCTAATGCCGAAGAATCGACTCATTCTGGGAAAGGCATGAGAGTACTACTCAGGAAACCAAACCAATATCGGGCCACAATGTTTAGGTCCTTCTTTTCGATGATGGCCCTGATATCTAACCAACGGGAGGAGGCATCACTTATTAACGGCGCCAACCACCCCTTCAATGTCTCCAAACTCCCTTTCAACTTATCTACCAAGGAATGCCTATACCTATAAGTGCAACCCAAAACGTCATTTATCTTTGTCTTGCTACACTTGACCTTCTTACCCCTCATGATGACAAAGTCCACGGGCTTTATATATTGGGCCAATTTCTTGACCCTTGGTACTAGACCGGAGTAGGTGGCATAGAACTCTCGAACCCATGTAGGCACGTATAGGCTCCGGGGCTGTGTAAATATCTAAAACTTGTGCACCCAAATTGTGTCTCATATCATAGGGTATCTGTCCACCACCCCATCGGTAGACAATCTCTTCTCCTCGAGGATTGTTCGCGCACCATTGGCTTTCAATCTATTCATCGACCTCGAAAGATAAGCCGAGGCCGGAATAGGAGCTGGAGTAGTAGGAGCAGGTGCTGAGGCTGCTGGAGGCTCAGGTTTGGAAGAAGAAGTGTTAACCCTAACTAGTGGGACATGCAGAATCTTAGACCTCAACTCAGCACGGATCCGCTTCAGAATTTCGCCAATAGGAGTCTTGGACTCCTCACCCTTAGAACACTCAGACTCTGTAGATGTGAACTAGATGGAGGATTCCTCACTCTCAGAAGAACTCCTCGATGATTTGACGCTTGCCCTTATCCTTTGAGTGGGCCCTGGGTTGTGGTGGTTGGTGTGGTTGATCAACCTTCGAAGCAATCAGTACACCTTTTTTCTTTTTCTTTGGAGGTTTGTGGGCGACAACTTTATGGCGAGTCATATCTGTCAAACAAAACACATCAACACAAAGATCGATCAGAATATGGTAGACATGAATAAACCAAAAAATTATGCAGAAGGACTCGTCGAAGGTCGAACCGATCGGCGAGTCGCCAAAGCTGATGGGTGAGCAAAAGACACATCGCCGAAAGTAACAGAGGAGACACATGCAAAAAGAAAGCAAAAAGGGCGATAAACTAGAAAATCGGTGAGTCACCGAGTTCACTCGGCGAGCAAAAGGGGGCTCGCCGAATGTTACAGAATACACAGGCTAGAAACTCACATACAAAGGGCGATGGGGATGCAATGGGTGAGTCATCGAGTGGAACGGTGAGCCCGACTTAGCTCGCCGAACCATTTCGAAACAACACCCTTCCCAAAATTCTTACGATTTTCAATTAACAGCCCAATGCACAACAATTAAAGTTCAAATATCAACAATCAACCTATACCCATGGCCAATTTCACCTCGGGCTACTCAGACTTCCCCAAATCACATCAAAATCAACAAAACGACGATTTGCCCTTAAGAAAGACGTCACCCAATCCATCATTGGGCAAATTAAGTCATTTAATTGAATTCGAGGCTACTTAGCAACGAATAAACAACAACCCACAAACAATCAATTCAAAAACCCAATTCATAAAGTCTGTAATCACAAAAATTTAGCATTCATGGACACAAATTAAATCATCAAAGGGATAAAAGGCAATCAAAGCATGAAAGCACACATAAAATCAGGTACCTACGTATGTGCAATTGGTATTTACAATTAATGGTGAACACAAATCAACAATCTCAAAAACTAACCTCAAGGCTGAAAATGTGATGCACACACGATGAAAATGGGGGCGGGGGCACGTCCAAAGCACTCCTACTAGAAACCAACGGCAACAAAATGCAAGAGTGCGGGTGTGTGAGGATATGAGGAAAATTTCAATTGCGATGAAAATTTGAATTTGAAAAGATTAAAAACCCTTCAGTTTGCGCCCCAAAGGGCGAGGCTATTAACGTCCCCGTTCAATTCGGTGATGCGCCGAGTGGTACCTTTCCTCGATGAAAGTTGCAGGAAACAAAGCCATCATTCAAGTCAAGAGGGCGAACTAAATCGGGCTCGCCGATCCACTCGGCAACGTGCCAAATGGTGCAGATCCTCGCCTAATTTTCCTATGTAGCTTGCAACTTCAGTCTTCAATTTCTAATGAATTTAGGCAATCCTAGGGGCAATTGGGCGATACGCCGATTGGATCAACTGCTCGCCTAGTTGCATTGTCTCAAAATTTCCTACTCCAACCTACACACTCAACACATGTTATTCAAAAATACTAAAATAAAGCATGGATTTCCTCCCAAGAAGCGCCTGATTTAATGTTGTGGCACGAAGTGGACATGCATTCAAGCATTGTCCAAGTACACCACATCAATCAATCGCACAACATTAACTTTAAAGAATGACCCGTTATCACCTTGAACTTCAATAGTTCCGTTGTCAAACACACGGACAACCTTAAAAGGATAAACCACTTAGACTTGAGCTTACCCGGAAATAGCCGCAAACGAGAATTGTAGAGTAACACACAATCACCCACCCTAAATTCTCGATGAAGTATTCTTGCATCATGCCACCTTTTCATTTTCTCCTTATACAGAGCAGCACTTTCAAAAGCTCAAAGCCAAAATTCCTCCAAAGAATGAAGTTGGTCTACCCGACTTTTGGATGCAAGATCCCAGTTCAAATTTATGATTTTCAAAGCCCACAAGGCTTTATGCTTAAGTTCCATTGGGAGATGACATGATTTGCCAAACACCAATTGATACGGCGACATACCAATTGGTGTTTTAAAAGTAGTGCGATAGGCCCATAAGGCATCCTAACCTTCGTGACCAATCAGAACAATTTGCATTCACGGTTTTGGCCAAAATTTCTTTAATTTCCCGGTTGGACACTTCAACCTGGACGTTTGTTTGTAGATGGTATGGGGTGGCAACCTTGTGCTTTACTCCATACTTGCTTAGTAGTGATGTGAACAATCGGTTGCAAAAATGCGAACCTCCATCACTAATACTTGCCCGAGGTGTACCAAACCTTGTAAAAATATATCGTTTAAGAAATGTAATGACACTTCTCCCTTCATTGTTGGGTAAAGCAACAGCTTCCACCCACTTCGACACATAATCAATGGCCACCAAAATGTATTTGTTCCCAAAAGAACTCACGAAAGGACCCATAAAATCAATTCCCCACACATCAAACAATTCAACCTCAAGGATAGGAGTAAGGGGAAACTCATGTCTTCGTGACACTCCTCCTTGCTTTTGATATGAACTATGCCTGCGGACAAAAGAATTGCATCTTGATACAGCGTTGGCCAATAATAGCCACTTTGCTACACCTTTGCCGCTGTTCTTACTCCACTGTAGTGGCCACCAACTGGATATGCGTGGCAAGCAACAAGAATAGTGTCAACTTCGATTTTCGGTACACATTTCCAGATTATGTGATCAGCACATTCCTGGAACAGATAGGGTTCATCCCAAAAATACCTTTTTGCATCGAAAAGAAACCTCTTGCGCTGATAGAATGTCAGCCCATCAAGAAGAAGTCCACACACTACGTAGTTGGAAAAATTGGCATACCACGGATTGGAGCTTTTAGATACTATCATGACCATCTCATCAGGAAAAGCATCCTCAATATCCTTGTCACCTGACACAACGACACTTGTTTCAAGTCTTGATAGATGATCAGCCAATTGATTTTTGCATCCTTTCCGGTCTTGGACTTCAAAATCAAACTCTTGTAACAACAACACCCACCGAATCAATCTTGGTTTAGCATCCTTCTTAGCCAATAACTAACGGATGGCCGCATGGTCAGTGTGCACCACTACCTTAGTTCCCAATAAGTAAGCCCGGAATTTCTAAAAAACATACACTACAGCCAACAACTCTTATACGGTAATAGTGTAGTTCCTTTGAGCCACATTTAAGGTTTTTCTTGCATAGTATACCAGGTGGAATAGCTTGCCTCTTTGTTGACCAAGTACATCACCCAAAGCAATGCCACTCGCATCACACATCAATTCGAATGGACTATCCCAATCCGGAGCAACAATGACCGAGCCGACACAAGTTTCTCCTTTAGACACTCAAAAGCAATCATACAAGCTTCATCAAACATAAAAACACTGTCATTCTCAAGAAGCTTGCAAAGAGGATGAGCTATCTTAGAGAAATCCTTTATAAATCGCCGATAGAAACCCACATGTCCCAAGAAGCTTCGGACACCTTTAACCAAGATAGGAGGTTAAAATTTTGCAATAACTTCAATCTTTGCTTGATCCACTTGTATACCTTTCCCTAAAATCACAATCCCTTCTTTCACCATGAAGTGACACTTCTCCCAATTAAGCACGAGATTTGTTTCGACACATATTTGTAAGACTCGGCCCAAGTGTTCAAGGCATTCTTCAAACGAGTCCCCAGCTACGGAAAAATCATCCATAAATACCTCCATCGAGTCTTCAACCATATCAGCAAAAATAGACATCATACACCGTTGAAATGTTGCTGGTGCATTACCCAACCCAAAATGCATTCGTTTAAATGCAAATGCTCCATAGGGAAAGGTGAATGTAGTTTTGTCTTGATCTTCCGGGGCTATGGATATTTGATTGTAACCGAAATAACCATCAAGGAAGCAATACCATCCACACCCCGCCAATCTATCAAGATTTGGTCCATAAAAGGCAATGGAAAATGATCTTTCTCAGTTGCAAAATTAACCTTTCTATAGTCCATGCACACACGCCAACCGATAACTAGACGCATTGGTACAAGTGCACCTTTCTCATTCGGGACCACAGTCATACCACCATTTTTTGGGACACATTGAATCAGCTTCCCTACTTTCTATTCACAATAGGGTAAACCACACCTGCATCTAACCACTTGATGATTTCCTTCTTAACTACTTATTGCATTGGAGAATTCAACCTCCTTTGGTGTTCGACACTAGGTTTACAATCAACTTCCAACTGAATCTTGTGCATGGAAATACTGGGAGGGATCCCCGCAATATCAGCAATTGTCCATCCAATAGCTTTGATAAATCTTTTTAACACACTAACAAGTGCTCGTACCTGCCCTTCAAGTAGGTCAGCTGCAATGATTACAAGCAAGGTATTGTTAGCCCCCAAAAATATGCATCGAAGATGAGAAGGAAGAGTTTTCAACTAAAGCTTCGAAGGTGCTTCAATGGATGGCTTCGCGAGAGGACTTTCTCTATTTTTCAAATCAATTTCAAGCTTCGAAGTAGTTTTTGAGAAAGAACCTAAACCCGTTTGAGCAGCCACCACTCATCATAATCTTGGATCTCTTCCCCATCATAGTTCAACAGAACGGCAGCCAAAGATTCGCCAATACAAGAAATTTCACCAATACTAGAAACCGCTTCATCGATCACATCAATAACAGACTCCACATGGATATCATTGGGTTGTTTCATAGACTTACACACATTAAAAGTGACTTCCTCCTCATTGACTCGAAATTTCAAATCGCCACTCTCCACATCAACCAAAGCTCTCTTGGTAGCCAAGAATGCTCTACCAAGAATAATCAGGATCTCAGAATCTATCTCACAATCAAGGATAACGAAATCTACTAGAAAAATGAACTTGTCAACCTTTACCAAAATATCATAAAGAATGCCAATAGGTCGCTTAATAGAACGATCCGTCATGAGAAGTCACATTGTGGTTGACTTAGGCTCACCTAACCCAAGTTGCTTGAAAATAGCATATGGCATCAAGTTGATACTAGCTCCAAAATCACATAATGCTTTAGCAAACTTGAACACCCCAATAATGCATGGATTGTGAACGCTCCCGGATCATATTTTTTAGCAACCACATTTGACATGATAGCATTGCAACTATGGGATACCTCAACCATTTCAAAGTCCATACTTCTCTTCTTCGTGACCAATTCCTTCATAAACTTAGCATACCCCGGCATTTCTAGTAATGCGTTAACCAGCGGAAGGCTTATAGAGAGAGATTTTAAAATAGAAAGAAACTTTTGGAATTTTTTCATCGTCATCTCTCTTCTTCAACCTTTGTGGAAAAGGAGGTTTAATATTAGGCAACGACCTTGGAGCAACTGATTTAGACACATCTCCCACCTTTGATATAGTAGTACCACCGGGTGTACCATTTTTCGTTGAATCAACATCTTTTTCAGGCACATCATTGTTTACCGCATCATCATTCCTTGCATTAAGTGGGGTCTTGACCTGTTTAGCCTCATCATTCTCAACCTCATCGCTACCCAAAACTCTTCTTCCACTTCGAGTCACTATCACCATGCACTGAGCATTCTCATTATTCGGGATAGCCAATGTGTCACTAGGTTGGCTCTCATTTTGTCGTTGTTGCAATTGGGTGGATATTTGGATCATTTGTGATTCAAGATGTTTAATAGAAGCAGAGTGAGAAGTCACCGTTTGATTTAGAGAAGAGAAATCAGACTTCATCTCTTTGAGCACTTTGTCTGAACCTTCCACTTTGTGCAAAATACGAGCAAACATATCTTCAGTCCTAAAACTCTTAGGATCAGCCTTTGGTTTGGTAACTATAGGATGATCATGTGGAGGCACATACCTATCTCTCTCACAGTTCCTCCAATTGTCACCTCGATCACGCCACTCCCGATTATCTCTCCAACCACCACCTTGATCTTTGTTCCAACCTTGATTCCGGCCCGACTTTTGATAGCTCAAACGAGAACCCACCATTTGGTTCGACACAAATTGAACTTCTTCGTTGCACATGGATTCAAATGCAGCATCATCCGGGCTCATAGTAACTAAATTAACGGCTTTGGAACCCGCACCCATAACATGCTTTGTTAACAAATCCATCTGAGTCATAATCTTCGCCATATTCGCATCACGCTCTTGATCTTTCTCAATTTGCTCCTTAGTCATTCCGACTACAAGAGGTGATACTTGGTCTTCTCTTGTGTGCCAAGCCCGGTTGATTTTGGTCATATCATCAAGCAGTGCTGATGCAATAGGGAACGGTTGTCTCATGATTCCACCTTGAATTAAACGATCGGCAATAGACTTGTTTACCGAATCTAGGCTACGGTAGAAGTATTGCAACACCACATATTTAGGCAACCTATGAGTAGGACATTGTAGAAGAAGCTTTTGGAATCTGAGCCATGTCTCATGGATTGGTTCACCATCAAGTCTCTTGAAGTTTTGAATACCATCTCTCAACTTCACCATCTTCGAAGGGAGGAAGAATCATTCAAGGAATGCTTCCATCAGTTTCGCCCAAGAAATAATTGAACCTCTTGGTAATTCAGCCAATCACTTCGTTGCCTCCCCATTTAGAGAGAAAGGAAACAACCGAAGTCGAATTGACTCTTGAGAGATGTTCTTGAATGTGAAAGGGCTGCACACATCCAAAAAGTTCTAAAGATGTTCATGGGGGTCTCATGAGCGAATCCTCCAAATGAGCCTTTGATTTGCAACAACTGAAGCATAGTTCCGGTCACGTGAAAGATGGCATTACCCACAGCGGGGGCAAGCGTATTGCTCCAGCACTTCCAACTTGAGCTACATTGAAGTCATTCATATTACCAACGTCATCATTCACATGCCGCATATCATCTTTCTTACCAACAACACTATTAGCGTCACTCATGTTGTCACCTGTTGAAAATAAACAACGAAAAGACTAATAAGTAAATTCGACTACAATCAAACTAATTCACTCAAATACGTCGATACAAGAATTCTAAATGCCATTCCCCGGCAACGGCGCCATTTTTGATAACGCTCAACTACACCTATCACAGTTCAAGATGTAGGCGGTCATTAGCAATATAAACCCAACAAGGAGTTGGGGTTGATCCCATGAGGAATGGAGCAGAGTATAGAATTCAAATATGAAGTACTAAAGTGATCTAGCTATTTGTAGAGGTAAGCGAATGAATCGATGCATAAAGTAAATCGTCTAGGTTTCAGTTATCAACAGAAAAGAGTTTTAAATGATTGATTTCAACAAACACGAGTTGAAGAGAGATTTAACCAATGTAGATTTTTTGACCTTAGGGATGTGTGAGTGTTCAAATACCAATTTCACTAAATGGCCCCAAAAATGGAGGTATAAGAGAATCCTCCTCAACATGCACGAACTTCCCCGCATCAATCTTCCTTTTCTTGCTCTTAACCACTGTGTCTTCACTATGCATCTTTAGAGGAAAGATTTTATAATTGGGTTCCACCCAAGTATCACCGGGAGCACTTCCACTTCAGCCCGTTTGCATAGCTCCGTGATCAAAGAAGGGACAACAAGGGAGAGGCTGTCATGAAGCTTGAACTCTTGAAACTCATTCACGATCAAATGGCCCACATTCAACAGCACATCATCAAGTAAACATGCCACAATCTATGCTCACAACATCAGAATATTGCTAATGTTCACACTTGGGGAGATACGACTGCATATAATAGACATCCATAATCTTGCCTCGACCATCAAATTTGAGCATAGAATTCTGGCCTTTGTAATTGCCCATAGAACATTTTTTCCTAGGCATAGCTTTGATACTAGCAAAGTGCCCGACTCACAATCCTTGGCCTTGAAGGCCTCAATGTCATGATTTAGTAACCCGTAGATGACATTTATAGCTTCAGGCCCATAATCAACAACCTTGCCCAAAATAGTGATCAACCTTGTTGACATGTCGGTTTCCATGATGTTGACATAAAATTTCCTCACCCATTGTTCGTTCGCCTTGCATGGTTCAACAGCGAAGAAAATCCATCCTATAGCGACCCTCTCGGAAGGATGCTACTTTTTAAAAAGAAAGCTACTATAATACATAGGACATTTAAAAGGCATTAACATAGGACGTATTAATTATAATCTAACAGGGGAAATAGGCCCATATAAAAAAAATTAGTTAAGGGTGTGAAGGCTTGTCGTTTTGAAATTTATTTAATCTAAACTTTAAATACGGTAAGAGTTTCCAAGTACCAAAATTAATTGTTTCATGCTTCATACAAACATTCAGAACAACCAGTAAATTTAGTATATTACAAGACTGGGGTTTACACACCCCAAAACAACAAAACATGTCGCCAAACTTATGTTACAACCCATGCTGTCATGATCAAACAAGCCTTCAAAATTACATATAAATTAACAACTCATGGATCACATACAAGTGCCAAGATTTTTACAAAATATAGACGCCTATATGCAAATGTTATCTTCCTTAAAGCTCTCAAAAACTCCATCTCCAATGGCCAGCTTCAAGTATCTCCTCGGACAATCCCTACGATAGAAACAACTATCGCTAAGCATAAAGCTTAGTGGTTTAAAAATTATAGGTGCGGAGCCATTAGATTCACCAAGTTACCTTTCTAAAGTCATGGGCAGCACATTTGAAACATAATAAATAAATCAAGTAAATAATATATCAAGAGTATCAAGTTCGATATTTAAAGATCTAAGTGTCAAGAACGCTCATAGCACCATTTCACAAGAGATCAAATAACAAGGCTCACCCAATATATACATCATGCCATAACACAGAGCATAATCAAGTATCAAGAAGGTCCGAAGCCCTGTATCAAGAAGGGTCAAATCCCAATAATCAAGAGAACCAAGAACCATATTAAAAATGCCTTTCTAATTCGTACTTAAAATGGACAACTTCCATACTTAAGACAAACAAAAAATCCAGAGTGAAGATGGAAAAAGGTCCGAATCAAGAGGCATGCAAATAGTGACAAAATCAAAGCCACAAGAAGGAAAAAGTCCCAACAAGAATACAAAGTGATCAAGCAATCCGTACAGGTGGGCGAATTACACAAGTGTCTTGAAAGTCTCCAAAGATACCAACACGACAATACAAAGGGACAAGGAGTAACCAAGATACCAAGATAACTTTTCAGATCTACCAGCAGGCAACAAAAGTACAAGTACCAGTTTATAGACCAACCTCAGCTTTTTAGCATAGAAACCTTCCAAAACAACTTCAAGAGTTCAAACAGTAGACCAACCAACGTATCAAGGTACTCAACTTGTTCACGAGTATATATAACCTTAAAAATACAATTAAATAACTTCTTTAATTTCTGTTAGCTCAATAATGTCAACGTAAAACAAAGTTATCATCACAAGTAAGCCTAGCCTTTACAAATACGACTATGCTCCCAAAATCGTAAATCGGGCTAGGCTGGTACATCATGTTGTAACTTAGTTTCGAAAAGGAAAACAGTAAAACTGGACTTTATATCTTGCATTAAAGATGTAGTTATATCTCTTAAGGTTGCAAATAATCAAGAATCACCACAAAATACGTTTTGTACAAAAATATATAAACAAAACACTAACAGTTGAACATACAGGATTTCTAAATCAAAAATCTGGACAAAACTTGTCCTATGTTGCGTCCCATATTTCGAATCCATAATAGCAAAATTAGATTAGTTATAGGTATATGTATTAGCTTTCCAAATCATATTTATTTGCTGATAACAGAGTTCTACAATACGAGATATGCTGAAAATACTAAACACTACCCAGCTCAAAATCAGATTTGATCACTTACCACGAAGTAGGGTGTCTTCAGTTTTCAGCCCAAATGAAACAAGTTTTTCCTTGTGATTTTGTGAATAATATGGTTAGAGAAAGTTCTCAAGGTTTCTTAGAGTTGAGGAAAACGAATTTCTATAGAGGAGGTGTGAAAATATATATTACAAAAGTGATGTTTATCACTTAATAAATAGAGCTGCCCAAAAAGTTAAAAAGAAGTTGATTGCCCAAAAAGTAAAATAAGGTTGGCTGCCCAAAATGTATACACATATACCTATATATATATATCATCCCTTTATTAAATTACAAGTAATTATAATTAATATATTACATAAATACCCCAATACAATCCCTTACATTACTGTCACAAGTTATGGTAGGCAAAATTTCAAATATCACCAAATTTCAAATTCCTAAAATGAGACTAAAACATACTAAAGTAATTAAGGAAATGGTGTATCAACATGCGAATATTGGTTTTAATATTTAGAGGTGTTACACATTCGGAGTTTTCCAATCTTTGGTAGGAGTTCGGAAGCATCTCTTCATCCTTGTCCAATGTAATGCCTCTCTCAAGCAACATTTTCTTCTTGATCAGATCAGAATAGTAGTTCTTTTGAGCTCAAAGAGACACAAATCGATGTTCGTCATATTCGATCACAACTTCTTCCTCAAAACCAAGTTCTTGCGCCATTCTTGACTTTTTAGAAATCTGAAAACCTCAATAGCATGAAAGTGTAAGAAGCATGTGTTAAACAATGTTATTTTATTAGTAGAAGTCAAAGAAAAGGTTTAGGAACCAATCTAGGATTAAAAATAGGCCTGCTAAAAAATTGAAGACCGGTAGGAATTGGTCTATGATCTCGCAAAAGCAAGGCCATATTCATTTAAGCGAACATCGCAAAAGCGACCAGGAGGCCGCTTATGCGGGAATCGCAAAAGCGAAGAAGGGGTTGCTAAAGAGAAGTTCACTTTTGTGACAGTGAGGTCACTTTCGCGACCAGTTGCCTCCTCAACATGAACAAACAATTTTGATTACACAATTTTCACACAAACATCAATTTTTAATAATTCAAATCCAACAATAACCAAACAAACAATGTAAAAACTCAGTCATTTAGGCACATATTCTTCGATAATCATATTTGAGTTCTTATGGACATTTTATCAAACACATGGTGTACAACCTATTTTTCATCAATTTGTTCATGAAATGGGTACTCAAGAATTCCCCAAATAAACTAATCAGTCCACACACATGCATTCAACAAATAACAATCAAGATTTGGCCAACACACATACAAATTTAACTTCCCAAGTTTGAGAAGTTGTCACCCACATAATTATCACAACCCAGGGTAGCCCCTAGATGTAACACGGCATACAAGACCCCGAGAGGCCTCATACAAGCCCTTAGCATACATAACGTACACGATAATAGAGAAATAAGAGTTCAAAAGAGCATTTCATATCAAAACTTTACTCAAAACAGTGGAAGTCTACAACTCATGTCTCAAAGCCTTCTAATATCATAGAATACGAATAAAAGTGATAGGGACGCAACCCAATACAATATCCGACATAAGGAAAGACATTAAAGTAAAATTCGACAAGGCTATGTTCTCGGGTGGATGAGGACTCACCAAGTCTTCTTCTCAAGTCTAAGTCAAAGCTCTAGCCACGAGTAGGAGAACTGCCACGTCCTACACCAAGGAAGTTGATGCAGGCAAAAGTATGCGTTAGCACAATTAAGTACTAAGTATGATAGCAATGCATATAAACACATAAATCATGCTAGAGACAGAGACATAATCATGACATGTATTGGCCAAGCTAAAAACATGAAACATAAAGCATATATCATGGCTAAAGCAAGCTAGATCATCTTTCCTTCTTTTCTTTACTTTATCATGAGAACACTTGTTCATTACTTTGTGGGGAAAAGCCTTAACCGACATGTAAGACCATGTGAGCTAACAACATGAAATCCGGTGTCTACCCCACACCGTAAAGGGGTGTCCTACTTGCCAAGGTAAGACCATGAACATCTTAGCTTATGTGGATCCACTAGCTAATGTCTACTTAAAGACAACATCCTATGGTGGCAACATAGTTTATGGGATAGAGATTGCTTTAGGAGACTCGGCCTCAACTAACGGGAGAGTTCCATCTAGAAAACCCGACATCTACTAAGGGGAGAGCTTTCACTAGAAGACCCGGCATCTATTTACGGGAGGGCTTCCATCTCAATATCCACTCGGTGCTAAGCATAATTCCCACGGATTAGTCATTAACATACTTATATCATCAAACATGAAAACGTACAACTAGGGTTACCAATTCAAGCTAAAACATGCTTATAGATGCTCATCTTTCATGGACCTTGTCCAAGCTTACATCATTAGAATAGCTCCTTAAGAACATGGGTAATCGCCTCTTTGTTCTTCTTTTATCATATTGGGAAGAATTACATGAGAAAACCTTTCACTACTCAACCATAGCATCATCATATCATAACTTTGGCACTTTACTCTCAAAGCACCCTTAATTCATCATGCTCATATTTCATAGTTCATAGAGTTCATATGGGTTCATGCAAGTTCAACTCATAACATGCAATTCAATGCAGGCTCATGCTTAGAAAGCCATAATTAAGACAATTTACCCATACTTGAAGGAACTCACATAATAGAGGAAAATCATGCTTTTGACTTGATCATGCTAAATTCATAAGATTATCTTCAATTCATTCATAATTCATGCTTGATTTCATAGAGAATTCATAACCTTCATCAAATCATAACTCAACCCAACAATCAAAGCATAGATTGTCAAATTGGGGAGAATTAGGTTGGGACCATGGGGGTTCATGCAATCTTTACATCAAATCATGTAATTCATGCTAATTCATGCGCTAAGTTACTTTATCACGCTAAATTGTGCACTAGGAATCATAAAATCAATAATTGGAATCATAATTGAAGAACCCACAATGATTGATCACAAACCCTAATTCAACTGGGTTAGAGTAAACCTTTGAAAATCATGAAGAAGAGGAAGGGCCCATTGGAGGAAAGGACTCCTAATGGTGAATACTATCATACCTCAAAGCAATCCACAAGAAATTGGAGAAGATTGAAGGTGTTCAATGGAGGATTCAAGCTCCTTCTTCTTCCTTGAGAGTTGAGAGAGTTTCCTTATTAGAGAGAGAAATATTTGAGAGAGGAGAGTTTTGGAATGACTTAGAATGAAAGGAATTAGGCTTAGAAAGTATTTATAGGTCTAAGATTAAGGGTATAACCGACTTAGCTTAATAGGTAAACAATTAGGAAAAATACCAAAAAGCCCTTAATTAAAACTGTCAGGGCCAATCGACGGACATGATCTACGGTCCGTACATCAATTGATGGACCGTCCTGTTCTTCGGTCAATTGATTCAGAAAGTTCATTTTGGGCTGAAAATTTGGCCAAGTCTCGAAGGCATCTACGGAACCCATCTACGGCCCGTCAACTGGACTACAAACCATCCTGCTATTCCGTAGGTCAAGGTTCAGAAACTTGGAAATCCAGAAATTTCACAGTGCCATTGACTGTTCGCACCTACGGCCCGTCAATCCATCTACTGCCCGTCGGTGGCCTCCGTAGGTCACTGTCTTTAGGTGAGTTTTGCATTTTAAAATCCCTTGGAAGCTTGGGGTGTTACAATAATACCCCCAACTTTCAACAAAGTAACAAGATTTCAAGAACAAATTTACCATTTCAAGAGAGTAAGAGTGAGAGAGACATACCGAATTGTGCTTTCACAATGAAGACCAATAATTTTTGAATGGATTTGAAACAAGTTAGGAAGAGAGCATGAGTTTGAACCTTTTATTTTAGACTTTTAACCATTTGGCTTCTGCCCATTGCCTTTTGAAATCCTTACCTTCGCTTAAGCGACTTTCTGGTCACTTTTGTGACCTTCTATTAAAGAGCATGGTTCTCTTTTGCGAGTGCTCCTCTGCTTAAGCGAAGTTTGCTTTAGCGAGAGGGTGCCGCTTTTACGGACTTCGCTTAAGAGAACCTTTGCTCGCTTTTGCAACTTCAGAAGCCTTTTTTGAAGGTTGCTCACTGTCCATTTTGGCAGACTCAGGGTCCATTAGGTGATCCGCCAGCTCGATTTGGCGAGCCTAGGCACCCTAAAAGTTCCCCAAGTCATATTTTGAAGGGGTTTTGGCCCCAAACTTCATTTTCTTCAAGATCCTTGCCTCCAAACCTGTTCAAATTAACTCCAAACACTCTAAAATCATGAGGATTAGTCAAAAACAAAAATCAAATCTAATCTACAAATCAAAAACTTAAAATTAAACTAATTTGAATATCGATGGGTTGCCTCCCATCAAGCTCACAATTTAACATCGCGGCGTGACACCGGTTACATCACCCTTTGTGTTTCCACTTCGAGGTAATGAATCTTCTCCCCAACTTTGGATCATATTCTCTCTAGAGAGCTTGGGAATGCATGAGAGCATCAAGAGTTTCACCCAATCTCTCCACTTTGAAGACTTGAATTTCTTACCCAACTTTGAATCATTCTTTCGTTTTGGATCCTTGGGCAAGATTGAGAGAGTCATTAGGCCACTTGAGCATTGATTTGCATGATTGTTGACCTCAATTGAGTGACACTCTTGATTTCACATGAACTAAAATTTCCATGAATGATCTTTTTGGCTTTTTATTGCAACTTTAGTATCATCTCATTTATTTAGGCTTCTTGGATTGTTATTGGTTTGGATTGGTTGCACAAGCTCACGATATCTTCTATATCCACCATAACCCCTTTTCTTATTCTCGTATTAGCTTCCAAAGTTGCAATCCCAAATTCGAGTTGGACCATCTCATAGAACCTAGCTAGATGGAAGTGACAAGACTCTTTTTCACTCTTTCTGGCCATTGGATAAGGAGGGTTTTCTACCTCTACTCTTGTTCTCACCCTAGCTCTAAGAGTTGCGAGTCTAAACTAGAATTTGACCATCTCATGGCACCGAGTTAGGTGCATATTGCGAAGCTTTTCCTTTTCTTGGGAAAGTAGGTGTAAGGCTTTCTCACCCCAAATGAGCTTTTCTCCCATGACTCTGAGCCTGACTTATCATATTTGTTTCACAACAAGGCCATGTGTCGGTATAGGGCATAACACTCCCAAACATATGATGATCACAAAAAGCATAGAAACAAAACAAAAGAAAGTAAAGATAGCTATTCACAATTTAGATAGAAACAAGTAAACTAGAAATCTTAAATCAATTTAATATGCCTAATTGTTCACCGGCAACAGTGTCATTTTTGATAACACTCAATTTACCCACAAAAAAAGTAAGAGAATAAGCGATAGTTAGCAATAAAAACCCAACAAAAGAGTCAAGGTCGAATTCCACAAGGAACAATTTATCGACTATTGAAAACATAAAGGATAAATAGATATAAGTTTGATCGTAAACACACAATACACAAGGTTATCAAATGAAGAGCTATTTTGGTAACAAAACGATGGATTTGGGCAAAGACAATATAAAGCAAGGGATATACAGGAATTGGGAAATTTGGAATTCAATCACTCATTCAATGATCCATTGCAATTCAACACATGCTAAATCAATCATAGATACGCTAGATCATCATCAATCAACAATAATCTCTTTTCGGTCTCAAAATGTTTTATCACGAAATCTCCTTTTGGTCTTAATCGTGTTCAACAATAATTAATATAAACCTCTATTTCTAGCAAATTTAGCATTCCACAAAAAGACCCAAATCTTCTCATTTCGGTATCAAACTTAGGACTCAAAGTTGAAATATGATTATTAACCTAATTCTCCACTTCACGAATTCTCTTTCGAGTAACCCACAAAGATTGGAAGCTAGATTCGAGCGTGCACTCTCAAATCATAGATTAAAGCATGACCTACGGCTGGTAGAAGCATCTACAGGCCGTAGGTGGCATCCATAGGTGTGGGGAATTAATTTCTAAAGATCAAGTCTCAGAACTCTTTTTACGGTTCACCAGGACGGCCCATCACCCTATGTACGAGTCGTAGGTAGGTCACGTAGGTCACTCCCAGACTTCATAAAATTTTAAGGAAATATTTATGACCTATGGTGGCCATGTATGGTCCGTAGGTAGACCTACCAACGTACATGGGTCCCGTCATTTGAAAGTCCAAAATGATGGTTTCTGAATCTACCTACGGCTGACCAGGACGAACCTATGGACCATAGGTCTGAGCCGTAGGTCGAGTCGGTAGTAAATTTTTAGGGACTTTTTATTCTTTTTCCTAATTGATTAATGCCTAAACTAGGTTGTTTTGATCCTAATCTTAGACCCTATATAAGTCTTTTAAGACTAAAATTTAACTATTCTAAATCATTATTAAAATTCCCCCAAATCCCTCCAAGTTCTTCCCTAAAATTTCACTCTCTAAAGCTTGAAGAAGAGGACTAAGGTTTCAAGATCAAGTCTCTAAATTCACCATTGATTGTGGGATTTTCACATCAAGGTATGATAGTATTCACCTATGGAGTCCTTTCCTCCATAGGGTTCCTAAATTCTCCAATTTTACAAGTTAGTATCTCCAATTGAAATTTGGGTTTTATTCAATCACATGGGTTGTTTTCAATATTGATTCAATTGATTGTTTTATGTCTTTTAATACATGAATTGGAGTAATTACATATTTTTAAGTTGAATTCACATGAACCCATGCATGATCCATTATTTCTAGACTATGATCATATGATGAGGCTTTGAACTATGAAAAATGAATTTATGAAAATATGCATGTTTACTCATGGAATTGATATAAATGATTTAAGGTTTCTTTGTCAATGAAGCATCGATGTTGTTGTTGTTGCGAAAGGTATTTCTCACATAAAGGATTCATAAGGTTGAAAGGCTTCTCACCTAAGTTGAATCAAGACTAAGGAGCTATCCTAATGAACTCTAGCTTGGATTGGCTACTAAACTGTGCCTTTCCATGGATAATAAGATGATTATGATTAATGACTATTTTGTGGGAATTATTTCTTAGCACCGAGTGGACATGCGGCGATTACCCGTGTTCCATAACTATGTGCCACCATAGGTTTGTCTTAGATAGATATTAGCTAGTGGATCCACTTTAGCTCAGGTACATGGTCCTTACCTTGGCAAGTAAGACAATCTATTTTTCGATGTGGGATAGACACCACATTCCTCATTATAGCTCACATGGTTTATTTTGGTTAAGGCTAAACTTTCAAAAATAATGAACTAATGCTACTTTCTAAAAGTATTTTAAATGTGTTTTATAAAATGATTAGCTTGCATTAACCATGGTTATGATTTATGTTTCCTAGCATGTTATTTTATGATTTAGCTTGGTCATTGCATGTCATGTAAAATCCCTTTTAGCATGATTTCACATCTCTTATACATCACTATCATACTTGTTACATTCTATGTACTAACACATACTTATGCCTACATTGTCTCACTAATGTAGGGCTTGACGACTCTTCTCCCTCCATTCGTGGCTAGTTCGTTGCATTAGGGATTTCAAGACTTGGTGAGTCCTCATACATTCGAGGACGATGTCCCTTTTATAGCTTTATGTCATTTCAGTTTTCATACTTTGTATGTGATATGTCCCAAATCTCTTCTATTAATGCAGTACACGGCTTATTGAGACTTATGTTTAGACTTCTGCTTTTGTGTCAAACACTTTTATATGAAATGCTACTTTTAAACTCTTCTGCTCCCATTGTCTTGAATGATGTATACTAAGTGGCTTGTGTGGGGCCTCTCGGGGTCCTATACGCCATGCCATGTCTAGGGTGTACTTTGAGTCATGACAAACTTGGTATTCAGAGCACAATGTTTAGAAAGGTCTTAGGATGTCTCATATGCCACGTCGAGTAGAGTCTTGTTCATGGGTGTGAAGCGTGCCACACTATGAACTAGAGGCTATAAGATGTTTAGTAAATTCCACTTCTTTCATCATTCTAAAGTCGTGTGATAGAGTGTAACTCTATAAGCCTCTCTCCTAATCCCGATCCGATTCTTTTTAGGATATGGCCACTCGAAGGGCATATGCTAGAAAGAATGCGGGAGAGAATGTGGAACGAGAAGCTCCTTAAGATTCTTAAGAAGCTCCTCAAGTTCCGGTCGACCCTTTGGCTGAGCAAGTGACTAGTACAGAGTTTAGGGTTGCTTTTCAAGTGATGGTCCAAGCCATGACGGCTCGAGCCAATAGGGAGGCTGTGGTTTCCAAGAACCCAAATGTGGGTACGGCGGCAGCTAGAGAGAGGGACTTCGCTAGGATGAATCCACCAGAGTTTAATGGTTCAAGGGTCGAGGAAGTTCCTGAAGGGTTTATTGATGAGGTATACAAGGTTTTGATGATCAAGGGTGTGATGTCAAGGGAAAAGGTAGAATTGGCTGCTTATCAACTAAAGTGTGCTGATCAAGTTTGGTTTAACGAATGGAAGGAAGAGAGGGCCATTGATGCAGGTTCTCTTGATTGGAAAAGTTTAAGGTTGCTTTCCTTGATAGGTTCTTTCCTCTTGATATAAGGGAGGCCAAGGTGCTTGAATTCATTAATGTTCGTCAAGGAAACATGAGTGTGAAGGAATATGCTTTGAAATTCACGCAATTATCTAGGTATGATCCAACTATGTTTGTTGGTCCTAGGGCAAGAATGAGGAAGTTTGTTTCGGGAGCGTCCTAGATGGTGGTAAAGGAATGTCGTACCGCCATGCTTATCAATGATATGAACATTTCTCACCTAATGGTTCATGCTCAACAAATCAAAGAGGAGAAACTTAAGGAAAGGTCTAGGGAGGCGAAGAGGGCCAAGACTGTGATGGGGACTTTTAACACTCGAGGTCCGATGGATATGGTCATCCTAAGTTTCGGCAAAGGTTTATCGGTCAAGGTTCCTCTAATGCTCCAGCTCCTAAGTTCAACAAGGAAAGGGTGTCTAACCCTAAGCCTCAAGGAGAAAATGGTGGTGGATTTTCATTGTCTAATTGTGCTAGGTGTGGAAGAAAGCATGAGAGTAAATTCCTAGCTAGTTCCAATGCATGTTTTGGTTGTGGCAAGATGGACCATAAGATAAGGGATTGTCCCTTAGTTGCTAAGAATGAAGGAGATAACTATCGACGGGCTAAACCTTACCCTTCGTCAGGTTCTAGTGGGAGTCAGAAGTAAAACAGATTTTATGCACTCCAAACTCGTCATGAGCAAGAGGGTTCTCCCAATGTGGTTACCGGTATGTTGAAAGTCTTTCGTCTTGATGTTTATGCTTTTCTTGATCCCAGAGCTACATTGTGTTTTGTGACGCCATATATGGTTATGAGGTTTGATATTTTTTTCGAATGTGTTGGTAGATTCTTTTTCTATCTCTACTCCTATTGGTAAATCTATTGTGGCTAAGAGATTCTATAGAGATTGTCTTGTCTCCTTATCCCATAGAGTCACACGTGTTTATCTTATAGAGATTGATACGTTAGATTTTGATATTATTCTTGGGATGGATTGGTTGCATTCATGTTATGCTTCCACTGATTGTAGAACCCAAGTAGTCAAGTTTCAATTTCCAAATGAACCCATCCTAGAGTGGAAAGGGGTAAAATTTACCCCTAAAGGTCAATTTGTTTCTTGTCTTAAAGCTAGAAAGAAGATTTTTAAGAGTTGCATATACCATCTTATTTGGGTTAGGGATATGGATTCCGAAACCCCTATCTTTGTGTCGGTCCCATTGTTAATGAGTTTCTGGAAGTGTTTCCCAATGATTTACCCGGTGTTCCTCCCGAAAGGGAAATAGACTTTGACATTGACCTTCTCCCAGATACGCAACCTATTTCTATTCCTCCTTACCGAATGGCTCTGGCAGAGCTTAAAGAATTGAAGGAGCAATTGAAGAACTTGTTGGATAAGGGTTTCATTCGACCGAGTATCTATCCATGGGGTGCTCTAGTTTTGTTTGTATGAAAGAAAGATGGTTCACTTCGTATGTGTATTGACTACCATCAATTGAACAAGGTTACCATTAAGAATAAGTATCCTCTTCCAAGGATAGATGATTTGTTTGATCAACTCCATGGGGCGAGTTACTTCTCTAAGATTGACCACCGGTCGGGTTATCACCAATTGAGGGTGAAGGAAGATGACTCGGAACACAGCTTTTCAAACTCGGTATGGTCATTATGAATTCTTAGTAATGTCATTCGGCTTGACCAATGCTCTGGCCACATTTATAGACGTGATGAATGGGGTGTTTAGACAATACATTGACATGTTTGTGATTGTGTTTATCAATGATATCTTGATTTATTCAAGGAATGACGATGAGCACACCAATCATTTGAGGATTGTGTTGCAAGTCTCAAAGACCAACAACTCTTTGCAAAGTTTAGTAAATGTGAGTATTCGTTGAGATCCGTTGCTTTTCTTGGTCATATTGTTTCCGGTATGGGTATTGTGGTAGATCCTAAGAAGACGGAAGTGGTTTAAAGTTGGCTAAGACCTCTATCCCCTTCGGATATTCAAAGTTTCTTGGGATTGGCTAGTTACTATAGAAGGTTTGTGGAGGTGTTTTCTTCGATTGCCTCTCCATTGATGACATTGACCCAAAAGAAAGTTAAGTTTGTATGGTCTGAAGCGTGTGAAAAGAGTTTCCACGAATTGAAAGATAGACTTACCTCCGCTTCGGTATTGACTTTACTGGAAGGATCGATGGTTTTTTCATTTATTGTGATGCTTCAAGATTCGGAATAGGAAGTGTCCTTATGCAAAATGGGAAAGTTATTGCTTACGCTTCGCGGCAACTTAAAATCCTTGAAAAGAACTATCCTACCCATGATTTAGAACTAGTGGCGGTTGTATTTGCTTTAAAGATTTGAGGCATTACTTATATGGTGTTCATGTTGATGTTTTTACCAACCACAAAAGTTTGCAATATGTATTTAATAAAAAGGATCTAAATCTTTGCCAAAGAAGGTGGCTTGAGTTACTAAAGGATTATGACATGAGTGTCCTTTATCACCCCGGCAAGGTGAATGTGGTGGCGGATTCTCTAAGCCGGTTATCAATGGGTAGCATTTCTCATATTGAGGATGGTAAAAAGGAGTTGGTTTGACATGTTCATGGATTGGACTGATTGGGTGGCTGATTGGTTGATTCCACCAAGGGCGGTGTTATGGTCCATAATGGTTCATAATCGTCTTTTGTATTAGATATGAAAGCAAAGCAAGGTCTTGATCTAAATTTGGTTGAATTAAAGGAAGCAGTGCTTAAGAAGTCTGTGGAGGCTTTCTCCCAAGGGGGATATGGTGTACTTAGATATCAAGGTCGTTTGTGTGTTTCCAACGTTGATAATTTTTCACGACCCAGGGTAGCCCCTAGATGTAACACGGCGTACAAGAGCCCGAGAGGCCTCATACAAGCCCTTAGCATACATAACATACAAGATAATAGAGAAGTAAGAGTTCAGAAGAGCATTTTTATATCAAAGCTTTAATCAAAACAGCGGAAGTCTACATCTCATGTCTCAAGCCATCTAACATAATAGAATAGAAATGAAGGTTTGGGACGCAGCCCAGTACAATATCCAAAATAATGGAAAGCATGAAAATGTAACAAGGTTAGGCCCTCAGACGTAGGAGGCCTCACCAAGTCTTCACGATCACTAGAACTGACTAGCCACGAGTGGGATGAGAGGAGCCGCCAAGCCCTACATCAATAGAATCAATGTAGGCAAGAGTATGCGTTGGTACAATCAAGTACCAAGTATGATAGCAATGCACATAGGGAATATAAAACATGCTAGAATGACATATAATCATGACATATAATGGCAAAGCTAAAACATGATAGAACATAAGAAACATGAAGCATAAACCATGGCCAAGACAAGCTATTCATCTTTCCTTTACTTTACATCATCATAAGAACACTTAAGTTCATTAGCTGTGGGTAAATAGCCTTAACCGACATATGAGACCATGTGAGCTATCAACATGGAATTCGGTGTTTGCCCCACACCGAAAAAGGGTGTCCTACTTGCCAAGGTAAGACCATGAACTTCTTAGCTTATGTGGATCCACTAGCTAGTGTCTATCATAGACCATCACCCTATGGTGGCACATAGGTTATGGGACATGGGTAATCGCCACTTGTCCACTCGGTACTAAGCATACTTCCCACAGATTAATCATAGTTCATTTTATCTTAAGTAGACATGGGTAATCGCCTCTTGTCTACATTAGGGAACATGGGTAATCGCCTCTTGTCCCTTCATAGAATAGCTCCTTAATCGTGGATTCAAACTTAGTTGAGCAAACATTTCAACAAGTTATGAATCATTACGTGTGAGAAAACCTTTCACATTCATAGGTTGAGCATTACATGAGAAACCCTTTCACAACTCAACATTTCCATTAACGTATCATAAACTTCATAAAACATACATGAGTTCATAAGCTTCATATTTACATAGCTCATCATGCTCTTAACTCATAAATCATGGGTTTATAAGCTTCACCTCAAAACATGCAATTCTATGCAAGCTAATACTTAGAAAGCCATAAATCAAGGCAATTTAGTCATAATTGATGGAACCCACATAATAGAGGAACATCATAGATTTTTGATTGAACATGCATCTTTTCATAAAATATCCTCTTTTCATCATTCATAGTCTTAGATGAAATTCATAGCTTGATAATCATAATCCTTAACTCAATTCATAAAGAGTTCATGCAATTCATCTTCTTCTCAAATCAACCTACAAACATAAGCATAATCATAATTTAGGGGAAACTTAGCATGGACTCATGGGATTCATCAAGTTGCATGTAAATCAAGCTAAATTGTGCACTAGCTTACTTTACCACTCTAGATCATGCACTATCAACCATAACATCGACAATGGAAAGCATAATGAAGAACCCATAAGAATTTTTCAAAACCCTAGCTCTCTTAGGCAAGACTAAACCTTGAAAACCTTAAGGAAAAGAGGACCCATCGGAGGGAAGACTCCAAATGGTAAATACTATCATACCTTAATGCCAAAGCCTTGACATAAAAGGAGGATTGATGACCTTTATGAGAACCCTAGCTCTCTTCTTCTTCTTCTTCTTGTTTTTCTAGAGGGAGGAAGAGTTGGAATGAAGGGATTAAGGCTTAGAAAGTATAAATAGGGCCAGGGTTAAGGGGCAAAATTGTCTAGGATAAGGAATAAACATTTAGGGAAAAGTCCAAAAAGCCCTTAAATAAAACTGTCGGGGCCAATCAACGAACAGGATCTACGGTCCGTACATCCATTGACGGACCGTCCTGCTCTTCCGTCAATCGATTCAGAAAGTTTGTTTAGGACTGAAAATTTGGCTAAGTCTGCAAGGCATCTACGGAACCCATTTACGGCCCGTTAACCGAACTATGAACCGTCCTGCTATTCCGTAGGTCAAGGTTTAGAAACTCAAAATTCATAAGGTTGACAGGGCCATCGGCGGTTCCCATCTATGGCCCGTCACTCCACGTACGGTCCATAGATGGTCTCTGCCGTCACTGGCACCAGAAATATTTTAAAACTATATTTTTTTCTTTCTTTTCAAAAACTGGGGTGCTACATAATTTGAGGGAGCAGATTTTATCAGAAGCCCATAGTTCTAGATATTCCATTCACCCCAGGAGCCACCAAGATGTACAGTGAATTGTGGGAGGTCTATTGGTGGAATGGGATGAAGACGGATTTGCAGAAATTTTGGCTAAGTATCCTAATTGTCAACAAGTGAAAGTTGAGCATTAAAAGCCGGGAGGTTTATTCCAAGATATTAGTAATTCTACTTTGAAGTAGGAGGATTTGAATATGGACTTTATTGTTGGTTTAACCCGCACTCGACGACAACATGACTTGATTTGGGTTATTGTGGATCGTATGATGAAAATAGCTCATTTCATTCCCGTCAAGATCTCTTATTCGGCGGAGGACTATGCTAAGTTGTACTTGAGGGAAATGGTTAGGTTGCACGGAGTGCCCTTATCCATTATCTCCGATCGCAGTACCTAATTCACTTCTTAGTTTTAGAAGTCTTTCCAAAAAGGGCTTTGTACTCGTGTTAAGCTTAGTACTGCCTTTCATCCTCAAACCAATGGGCAAGCATAGCGTACTATCCATAATTTGGAAGATATGTGGAGAACTTGTGTGATTGACTTCAAGGGTAATTGGGATGATCATTTTCCTTTGATTTAGTTTGCTTATAATAATAGCTACCATTCAAGTATTGGTATGGCTCCATTTGAGGCTCTTTATGGTAGGAGGTGTAGATCTCCTATAGGTTGGTTTGAAGTTGGCGAAGTTGCCTTGGTAGGACCTGAATTGGTGCATGAGGCTATGGAGAAAGTTCGGCTTATTAGAGAAAGGTTGAAAACGGCTCAAAGTCAACAAAAGTCCTATGTTGATGTTAGAAGAAGAGATCTAGAATTTGATGTTAAATGATTGGGTTTACTTGAAAATATCACCCATCAAGGGTGTAATGAGGTTTGGAAAGAAAGGGAAGCTTAGTCCCCGTTATGTGGGCCCATATCAGATTTTGAGGCGTATTGGTAAAGTTGCTTATGAACTTGAATTGCCTAATGACTTAGCATCAATGCATCCGGTTTTCCATGTCTCTTTGTTGAAGAAATGTGTTGGTGATCTGACATCTCTTGTACCATTGGAGAGTTTTGGTATAAAGGAGAGTATTTCTTATGAAGAGATTTTGGTTGAGATTTTGGACCGGCAAGTTAAGAGGTTAAGGAATAAGGAAGTTGCATCCGTAAAGGTCTTGTGGAGGAATCAAAGTGTTGAGGGTGCTACTTGGGAAGCCGAGGCCGATATGATGTCTCGTTAGCCCTATCTCTTTCCCTCCTATCCTACTCTAGCAAGAGGTATTTAGTTCCTCATGGTTCATCCTCATGATTTTGTCATTCTAGTGTTTCACCATGCATGCATGCTCATGAAAACTTGCTTTGGAGATTTTTATTTGGCTATATAGTTGATTTTTTTCATGATTATGTGCATTTGAGTATGACTTACATGGATACGTTATGAAATGATGTTTTGGATATGTTTAAGTTAGGAGTTGATGTTTATCCTTGGTTATGTGTTGTTGATGAAGTTGTATTCGTGTTGGGCTGTTAGATCTTGTTCCTACCCTCCTTATGTTGCCTTGACTTCCATTCGAGGACGAATATTCCTAAGGGGGAGATATGGTAATACCTCATATTTTTGAAAAGGAGGAAAATATAGTTTTTGGGGTTGCAGACATGACCTACGGCTCCCATCTACGGTTGGTAGAAGCATCTACGGGCCATAGGTGGCATTTGTAGGTGGTGGGGATTTAATTTCAAAAGATCAAGTCTTAGAACCCTTTTTATGGTTAACCAGGACGGCCCGTCACCCTAGGTACGAGTCGTAGATAGGTCTCGTAGGTCACTCCCAGACTTAGTGAAATTTTAAGGAAAAAGTTATGACCTAAGGTGGCCATGTATGGTCCGTATGTAGACCTTCCAATCATACATGGGTCCCATCGTTCAAAGGTCCAAAATTATGTTTTTTAATCTATCTACGGTTGACCAGGAAGGTCTGTAGTAGGTTTGAACTGTAGGTCGAGTCAGTAGTTAATTTTTAGGGACTTTTTGGTCTTTCCCAAATTGATTAATGCCTAAGCTAGGTCATTTTTATCCTAATCTTAGACCCTATATAAGTTTTTTAAGCCTAAAATATAACTATTCTAAATCATTCTTCAAATCCCTCCAAGTTCTTCCCCCAAAATTTCCCTCTCTAAAGCTTGAAGAAGAGGACTAGGATTTCAAGATCAAGTCTCCAAATTCACCATTAATTTTGGGCTTTTGACATCAAGGTATGATGGTATTCACCTATGGAGTCCTTTCCTCTATAGGTTTCCTAAATTCTCCAATTTTACAAGTTAGTATCTCCAATTGAAATTAGGGTTTAATTCAATCTCGTGGGTTCTTTACAATTATGATCCAATTGATTGTTTTATGCCTTTTTATGCATCAATTGGAATAATTACGTGTTTTTAAGTTTAATTCACATGAACCCATGCATGATCCATGATTTCTAAACTATGATCATATGATGAGGCTTTGAACTATGAAAGATGAATTTAGGAAGATATGCATGTTTCCTCATGGAGTTGATATAAATGATTTAAGGTTGCTTTGAGAGTGAAGCATTGATGTTGTTGTTGTTGTGAAAGGTATTTCTCACATAAAGGGTTCATAAGGTTGAAAGGCTGCTCACCTAAGTTGAATCAAGACTAAGGAGCTATCCTAATGATCTCTAGTTGGGATTGACTACTAAATTGTGCCTTTCCATGGATAATAAGATGATTATGATTAATGACTATTCTGTGGGAATTATGCTTAGCACCGAGTGGACAAGCGGTAATTACCCGTGTCCCATAACTATGTGCCACCATAGGTTTGTCTTAGACAGACATTAGCTAGTGGATCCACTTTAGCTAAAGTACATGGTCCTTACCTTGGCAAGTAGGTTAATCTCTTTTCGGGTTGGGATAGACACCGGATTCCATGTTATAGCTCACATGATCTATGTTGGTTAAGGCTAAACTTCCCACAATAATAAACTAATGCTACTTTCTAAAAGTATTTTAAATATGTTTTATAAAATGATTAGCTTGCATTGACCATGGTTATGATTTATGTTTCCTAGCATGTTATTTTATGATTTAGCTTGGTCATTGCATGTCATGTAAAATCCCTTTTAGCATGACTTCACATCTCTTATGCATCACTATCATACTTGGTACATTCCATGTACTAACGCATACTTGTGCCTACATTTTCTCACTAATGTCGGGCTTGACGACTCTTCTCCCTCCATTCGTGGCTAGTTCGTTGCATTAGAGATTTGAAGACTTGGTGAGTCCTCATGCATTCGAGGACGATGTCACTTTTATAGCTTTATGTTATTTCAATTTTCAAACTTTGTATGGGATATGTCTCAAATCCCTTTTATTTATGCAATAGACGGCTTATGAGACTTATATTTAGACTTTCGCTTTTGTGTCAAACTCTTTTTTATGAAATGCTACTTTAAAACTCTTTTGTTTCCATTGTCTTTTATGATGTATGATAAGTGTCTTGTGTGGGGCCTCTCGGGATCCTATACACCATGTCACGTCAAGGGTGTACTTTGAGTCGTGACACGAACGTCAATCAGTCGTAGTACCAAAAAAATTGTAAGCCGATTTTGAGGTAGCATTGCTCCATACAAGTCGGTGTTTAGCTAGTGAAACGATTGTTGGTTTCTGCGGAACGCCAGTTCCATCACCGGTGTGTTTCAGTGCTTTTTGGCATTAAATCAATCAAACTTTATTTTTCCAAGGAATGACTGCGTCCAAGAGAACTAAGGCCTAAATATCCATCAATTATCATTAAAACATGGCAATAGTTCATGAATTTGAGTCTAATGAGTCGGTAAATACCAACTCATCAAACCCCCAAACTTGAACTATTGCTTGTCCTCAAACAAAACACTCACTAAGCATATGATCAAAGATTAGCTACACCCAAGATATGATTTGTATAATAACATTCTCGACTTCAACCAACGGAAAACACAAGATTAAAAATAAAAAGATTCAAAACAAGCACCACTTGCTATTAGTTCCACCATCATACGCTAGGCAAAGGTTTTAGCAAAACTTTTTAGCACAATTTTGGGAAAATCATTCTTTTAATAACAATCTTGAAGAAACTAAAGTTAATGAGATCAACCTTCTTGCTTTGCCTAAACATTCACACGGATATTCAATTAAAATCAAGACATCAAAATTTATATGAATGATGCAGTGCCGATGGCATAAAAGAGAATCCCACTCATATTTAAGAATATCAATTCAAGGAATTATAGATCATGCAAGAACACTCACTCTCACAAATGAATTCAAGTATATACACATTGTCCATAGGGTTGCCCTATATATAGATCGCCACATATGTAAATTGACAAGACTCAAAATCCACAAGGACTTGCGGGTTTGGCTCAGGCTTGGGCAAAAGGTAGGATATCATTTGGTCAAGTTACTAAAATGTCTCCCTAATGCTTCATTTCATTTGATCTTTCCACTCACATTTTTCATTTATTCCTTTTCACCTTATTTCTCCCTTGTTTCAACAATTACTTATTTCAGTTTCCATTTTTTTCACCTTGAGGTATGTGCATATGATGAACTAGTACCCACAATTTTCCTTCTCTTCATTCATGACTTTTTTCAATATTTTTCACTTTTAAGTTCATGGTGCTCTATGTTTTTGGCTCAACACTCATTGTTTTCATTTTTGCACAAACCCCCAAACTTAGGTTTCTGCCTTCATTTCAGCTTCATTCTTTCTTTTTCTCTTCTTCTCTCCTAAACTTGGGCTTTTAGCCTACATTACAATTCATTTGACACAAGAGAGACATGAGGGTGTTAAGATAGAGAGTTACAAATGTTCAAGGTATGCAACATAGTGACCAAAATATATGGTTTACGCTCAATGGGGCTAACTAAGATCATGTTATTTGGAGGGAAAATTTGGGCTAGAGTGGCTTAGTCAAAAAGGACCTAAGTTCATCTTTCGAGCCAAGTCAAATCTAGAATTTTGCTTTGAAACATATTTTGGGGCAAGTTCTAGACAACATGCACATACAAGAATGAATCAATCCTTCCTGCCCAAGGCATCACAATCCAACAAATTCTTAAGTTAGTCTCAAAATCAATAAAATCGAATGACTTTTAACAACCACAATGGGGAAATCCCATTTTTCAATAATAAAGCCAAATCAAGAATGTACGAATTATGAAAAGATATTGGTTTTCAATTCACTTTGTCCCATTTGCAATCGTTTTAAAAACAAATTTCCTTTGCCCACAAATTTTTTGGTGGTCCCTCTTGCAATAAGTGTGATACAAGACTCAATTTAAACTAAAACTTGACATTTTCCATAAGAAAGTCGCCAATAATTCATCAAAGAGAACGCCAACCGAGTTCGACGCATAAAGAGTGAAGAGAAAAAATAAGATAAAATAAAGAAAGATATTTTGCTCCTTTGGAAAGAACCGCAGTATCAAAAAAACCATGGAGTTTATTGAACTACTACTTCTATTCACAGAGGCAAATTTGATTCTTGCACCGTAAATTGATTGATAGAACAACGCCTTTTTGAAAGGCGCTAAGCACAAATCTAAAGCAAACAAACAAAATTAACACCTTATATTAAAAAAACTATGCATATAATAAAATAGAAACTATTAACATAAAGCCCACTAAGGACCTAAAAATATTTGGCTTGAAAAGGCGTCAAAATATAATTTGTCCGATAAGGACCCAACAAAACATAATAAATGGCCCACCAAGGACCTCAAAATATCCAAGATACCCGACAAGGGCTCACAACAAGATTAAAAATTTATATATACCTCCAAACTTAGAACTAGCATTGTCCCCAATGCTTTTATGTTTAGAAAAGGGGTAGGAAAAGACTGTTCACACATCTCTTGGTGTGTTAGAATTTTCTCCACCTCACCATAATGGCACTTCATCCAACTTGTCCTTGTCGCTTTATGTTTAATCCATGTTCCCACCCATCCTCGCAAAGAGTTCATCAACCACATTCGATGCACTGTGCATAGGTGTTTTGCCCTTCCTACTATCAACTTCTACCCACATCTGTGAAACCGCGCCTTCTAAGACTCCAACTTTTAGGATCAACTTGCCCACCATATCAACTAACCCTTTTCACAGAGTCCTTTGTACCCTTGTACATCATCTGGGGTAGTGTTTCAACTAATATTTTATGTTGATTTCAATTTCAGTAGTTAGCCTCCACCAAAAATGGGTATACACTTGAATTTAGGGCTGCTTGCTCTTCCCCTCCTAAGTTGTGTCCCGACTCTTCAGGGGCTGGCTCAATTTGCATTCTTCATTGTTTAATTGATGGGGCATCGACATCCCTTTTCTTGTCCACGTCTATCACCCCTCTAGTAAGAATGGAGTCCTCCGAGCTAAAGTATTGTATCCCGGCCTGATCACATAATTGACTGATAAGCATAGGAAATGGCATGGAGCAATTTTGTAGGCGAGCTTTTCAGTGAATGTGTACAACGACGATCTCCCTGAACTTCAGTGAATACCTGTGATCAGGCAAGCAATAAGAATAACTACTTTTTGGGGAATTCTCTGATCATTTTAAGACTGCATGATGCGGGTGCAAATATAGTCACGACACACTTTTGCTTCAAACGACAAGTCTTGTCAGGAGATTTCCTTTCCTTTAGCATCCAATAATTGGGACCATGCACAAATATTTTTCGACACCCATGAGAATCGATCACTTTTTATAGCAATTTTCTTAGTATAAGCCTTTGCAGCTCCCAGTAAATCATTCCAATATAATGAATTTATGGCTTTTGAGTAATTTCCACGTCCACCCTGTGCATTTTGACAGACGGTAAACACAGGAACTTATCAACATTTCCCTTATGACCCAAGGCATCCGGTGTGTCCTGGTATAATGTATAGAGCCTGAACGATCTCTACATATAGTCGCCAGGTGCCTCATTCGGTGGAAGCCACCTACATTCTATAAGTTGCCATGTCATATCCGGGGCGGTCTCAGCCAATTCATTAAAACTGAGAGCTTTCTATGGTGTTAAGGGCTTATCCACAAACATGTTGTAGTACTCTCTTGAACCAATTATGCTGAGCTTCACCATGGTTTCCTCTTGAGGGTTATTAGTGACCCCTTGATTGGGTGAGGATGAAGTCGTACGTCCGAGCTTTCGCGCCACATGCTTTTGTGCAAGCATTTCTCAAAGGAAGAGAAGTGAGCCATGCACAATAGGTATATACTATTTCAATTTTTTGGAAATTTTCATAGGAAAAGAAAATAAGTATGCACAAATGTATGAATTAAAAAAAGAATAGGAGTGTAAAAAGAATTTAAGAAATTTAGGATCAGTATAGGCCGATGCTAGATAAGTGGTTGCAGGAGTGCTATTGTAAGCCATCGATGCAAGCACTGCCTCTAGTCAGAGAACTGACAATTGATTAGGCAGACCGGTGTTACCATAATGTTTCGCCAATGGAGACCCGTGTTTCACAAGTGAAACGCCAGTTTGAAATTGAATAACAGTGAAGTTCCTACACAACCGGCCTGGCACGTTCATAATGCAAGGCTACCATTGTGAAGTGTAGATGTGTCACAGGTGACTGCTTGACCAAAATTTGTCCAATTTCATCACAACAATTTGCAAATTAATTTCATTGGGTACTCAAACTTCACCGAAGGATTCATAAGGAAACCATGCAACATTTTGGTCGATTTTCTTTTAAGAGTAAAGTTAATCCTTCCATTATCAATAACCGACAACACACAATCAGGCAATATTAAACTCTCATTCACATTCCAACCTCACTATAAGAATAGAAATAATTTAAATCATGTCTCAAATTCAAAACAATATTACTCATTCACAAATTCTAGAGCAAAATTTCAAGATTCATATAATGACAATTTTTCCCTTAATGACATTGTAACACCCACACTTTTGGAATGCCTAAATTAAACCGTACCTTCATGGCAAGATGAAGAGTGATAAATAAATTAATAATGATGTGGTATGTCATATTTTTGGTGTTCAACGGTTGTATCTCAAGTTTAGAAGTTAAGTGAGTTGTGAAATAAAAGTTGGTGAAAGTTATCGTGAGTTTCTTTTAAATTTTTCTCTGAAATTTGGGTCAAATGTCTCGATGAGTTTCTCCTAATCTATAAAGATTTATGGAGCCCATATTCCATCAGATCGAAGGTCTATGAGTCTACTTTCCAAAGCATCAAACCGTTCGTCCATACGACGTTAAAATTGGGAGATATTCACATTTTTGCGAGATGACACAGTCAGGCACGTGGATGGGTCCCACGTCGGTGGGACTTTATATATATCATCTTCTTCATTTTTTCTTCATTTTTTTCATGGAGAAACAGAAAAACCCAGAAACCTAGTTCCTAGGATCACCCAAACTATTGATTTTCTAGGCCTAAATCCTTGACGGAAGTCGTTCTACGCGTTGAGCTCGTCATCATGGTATAATTTGTCCTATAAATTTTGTGGTGTATCTCTATTGGGGTTTTAGAAGCAGTTGTTTTGCTTCATTTTGAGGGTTTGAGTTCTATTTCAAGCTTAAGATCAAGGTTAGACCCTGCTTTCACTAATTCGAGCTTCGTTAAGCCGCAAATAGTTAGTTGTGACGAAAATTTGTATCTTTTGTCAGATTATCATATTACCCTCCATTCTTATGTGTTGATTGTGGTGCTTCCTATTGTAGTATTGAGGGAGGGTTTCTAGTAGAAGTTGATAGACCACTGGAATTCATCGAAAAAGGTATATTAAGGCGATTCCCTTCGTGCGACATGTTTCCTTAAAACTTAGGAGCGATATAATAGGGTTGTGATCGTTGGTGAACTCATAGATACAATTGTGAGTGGTTGGATGATTGATTGGTTATAATCCTTCATTTTTGAAACTCATAATCTGTTAATAGCGTCCCTATGTTGGGAATGACTTAGAGACTATTTGTTTATATGGTTTATAGCGAAATTGCACACCTTTAGCCTATTGAATTATTTGTTATTGCCCTTGGGGCTATTGTTGTTAGCTTTAGAGCTATGAATTGCCTACGAGGCTATGTTGTTGGCTAAGAGGACTATATTGTTGCCTAAGAGGGCTATGTCTTTCCTACGGGGCTATATTGATGCCAAAGAGGGCTATGTGTTGCCTACGTGGCTATATTGATGCGAGAGAGGGCTATGTGTTGCCTACGGGGCTATATTGATGCCAAAGAGAGCTATGTAATACCTACGGGGCAATGTTGATGCCTAAGAGGGATGTAAACTACCTACGGGGCTATATTGTTGCCTAAGAGGTCTATGTGACTTCCTACGCGGACAAGGGGCTACCTATAGGGGTATATAGATTGACTTGGCACCTCCTGGGCTTAGGGGGGCCTAGGTAGGTGGTGTTCTTTGTTGTTTGTACCTACCGATCTTATGTGGGCTTGCTTAGGTATTGTTTGATTATTTCTGAATGGTTAGATTTAGTAGAAGGTCAGTATGCTTATCTAATTCTTGTTTTCCCTACCTGATTACTTTCAGTATATTACGATACTTGCACATTTAGTCTATTGCCTTTAATACTCGATATATTATTTAATATTGATGCACCCTAGCCTAGGGGCACTACATTCATGCCTGCAGGTCCTGACAGACGACTTGATAGACCTCCCCAGAAGCACGGTTGAGTTCCAGTAGGTTGGACAACCTCTTTCTTCGGAGCTGCCAGAGTTCAAAGATTTGTTGACTTTTGTTGTATACAGTTTTTTGGTAGGTCGAGGTCTTGTCCCAACCAACCTTTACTACTCTTAGAGGCTTGAAGACTGGCGTGTTGGGTTGTATAGCTTTATTTTTCGCCATGCTGGCCTTGTTTGTTTGTTGGCTTAAGTTTGATAGTTGTTTGTTTTTTTTATCTTGATACTTAGCTATTTCCAGCTTTTGTATATTTGTGTCTTTGACGGCCCACATAGCATTTATGCTTTCCTAGATAACATGGTGGCCTTGACGGCCCAAACATGCTTGTGTGCTAGCTTGTTATTGCTTTATATAGACTGTTGGGAAAAACAATTTTCATTATAAAGCTATTGGCAGGGGCCTTGTAGGCCGATGACTTATTTTTAAGCTGAGATATACTTGTTCATTTTCTTGAGTGTGTGTGGGGGCTGCCATGCACCATTAGCAAGTGGTTTAGCAAGGTATACTCATGCCTATGTTTTGGTATTAGGTGGCAGTTGCACCCTTTGAGTTTAGGGCGTGACAAACTTGGTATTTAGAGCAACGTCAAACCGTGTCTAGTAGAGTCTTGTTTATAAATGTGTTGTGCACGACATTCTATAAGCAGGAAGCTACGCGACATGTTAGATTTGTTATCCTTCTTTTTCTCACCTCGTGCTATTGAGTTGTGTCTTAAGGATTGAGTTTTCAGGCTTATATTTGATTTTTGTTTATAGGGGCTAGATATTATTGTAGGCGAGAGTACCAATAAGGTATCACCGAGAGTGACAGCCCATCGCGAGACTCGGGAGGAGATATCTTCTCAGCCCCTATAGCTTTTCAACTAACTCAGGTGCCCCATAGGGCTACAGAACCCCTAGCTCAACAAAAAATACCACCTCCATCTCCTTCTATTCCATCTTATCAGGATTTCAAGAGTGCAGTGTGTATGTTAGAACAGTTAGTCGCAGCATAGCGCCAGCCAGTTACGCCAGATGATGTCGGACCTTCTGAAAGGCCGTGAAGTTCTAGAGTTCATGAATTTCTTGCCTTGAATCCTCCATAGTTTATAGGGACTGATCGTAGGGAGGACCCTCCGTATTTTGTCGATCAGTTTCACAGGATCTTCAGGATCATGCATGCCTCTTCGACTGAGTCAGTTGAGTTAGCAGTATTTTGATTGTGTGATGTTGCAGTATTGTTGTACGAGAGTTTGGAGAGATCTAGGGGGAAAGATGCACCTCCACCATCTTGGGATAGTTTCACTGAAGCTTTCATAGATCACTATTTGCCTCGAGTGATTCGGGATGCACGGGTAGATAATTCTTAAACCTCCGGCAGGGTAACATGAATGCCCGAGAGTATGGAATGAGATTCAATTCATTGGCTAGGTATGCACCAACATTTGTTGATATGATGCATGACAGGGTGCAGAGATTTGTAAGAGGGCTTTATTCAGACTATATCGAAGCTTACACTATCGCTGCACTAAATGATAATATGGATATCTCATGAATTCAGGCCTTAGCACAAAGAATAGAAGAGCGCCAACATCAGCAGTATATGAGGGAGAGGGTTGAGAGAGAGCAGTATAAGAGGGCTTGGCCCGCTAGTTCACAGGAGTGTTTCAGAGTGATCCCAGACCTCGATATCCTAATAGGTCACCTAGACCTCCACTACAATAGTTCCAAGGTAGTAGACTTGATCATCGAGGACAGTCAGGTCCAGATGAGAGTTCATAAGCATCATGCTTTCAGCAACAGAGGAGTCCAGGCCCTGCCAAGTCAACCCCACCGTGTTGTGCTATATGAAGTAGGATGCATTTTGGGAGATGTAGGCAACGTTCCACAAGTTGTTATTCATGTGGACAGGAGGGGCATGTGTGGAGGAACTACCCGACCATAGGTCAGGGTGGTATGGGTCAGTTAACTGGTTTAGCAGTAGGTCCCTTCTCGTCAGCACATTCTACTGGGCGTGGACCTCAGACATCAGCAAGTAGAGGCAGAGGTAGAGGGGGATCATCTAGTTCTAGTAGTGGCCAGAACCGTGCATATGCACTAGCTGTCCGAGAAGACTCAGAGTCATCACCTGATGTTGTGACAGGTACATTGATTGTTTTTTCTTATTGTGTTTATGCTCTGATAGATCCAGGCTCTACCTTGTCCTATGTTACTCCATTTGTGGCGGGGAAGTTGTGTATAGAAGCAGAGTTATTACATGAACCCTTTATTGTTTCTACACTAGTTGGTGAGTCTATTATTTCGAAGAGAATCTACCGAGGTTAGACAATAGAAATTATCGATCATCAGACCTCTATAAACCTAGTAGAGTTAGAGATGATCAATTTTGACGCCATTATGGGTATGGTCTGGCTAGCATCTTGTTATGCTAATGTTGAGTGTTGGACAAAGATTGTTAGATTTCATTTTCCAGGAGAAGAAGTGCGAGAATGGAAAGGTTATACAGCAGCACCGAAAGGTAGGTTTATTTCCTATCTTAACGCCAAGAGGATGATTACTAAGGGTTGTATTTATCATCTTGTTCGAGTTCGGGATAATGATGCAGAACCACCCATTCTCCAGTCTATTTCGGTGGTTAATGAGTTTCAAGATATATTTACAGCCAAGCTTCCAGGTATCCCGCCAGAATGGGAAATTGATTTCGCTATTGATATGCTATCAGGTACACAACCCATATATATCCCTCCTTATAGAATGACTCCTGCTGAGCTAAAGGAGTTGAAGGATCAACTGAAAGATCTGCTGGATAAAGACTTTATTAGGCGCAGCGCTTCCCCCTGGGGTGCACCAGTATTATTTGTGAGAAAGAAAGATGGCTCATTCAGGATGTGTATCGATTATCGACAGCTGAATAAGGCGACTATAAAGAATAAGTATCCCCTTCCAAGGATTGATGACTTGTTTGATCAGCTACAAGGTGCTAAGTACTTCTCAAAGATTGATTTGAGATCAGGGTACCATCAGGTACGAGTTCGAGAGAAAAATTTTTTGAAGACAACTTTTAGAACCAGATATGGACATTTTGAGTTTTTGGTGATGTCTTTTGGATTGACCAATGCCCTAGCAGTGTTTATGGACCTCATGAATAGCATATTCAGGCCATATCTAGACCTATTTATGATTGTTTTATTGATGATATTTTGGTATATTCACGATTGAAAGTTGAGCATGAAGATCATTTGCAATTTGTGCTTTAGGTTCTTTGAGATCGGGAATTTTATGCAAAGTTCTCTAAGTGTGAATTTTGGTTGAGCTCTATGTAAACCATATTGTATCAGATGCGGGCATTATGGTTGATACAAAGAAGATGGAGGCCGTGAAGACTTTGCCTAGACCCACAACTCCGACAGAGGATCGCAGTTTCTTAGGGTTAGCTAGGTACAAAGAAGGTTTGTAGAGGGTTTTTCTTCACTTTCAGCACCACTGACAAAGCTGACCTAGAAAGTAGTTAAGTTTAAGTGGACTAAGATATGCATGCATAGTTTCTAGGAGATGAAGGATAGGTTGACATCAATACCAGTCCTAGCTTTGCCAGAGGGTTCAGAGGGATATGTAGTGTACTGCGATGCTTTGGGTGTTGGTTTAGGATGTGTTCTGATGCAAGATGGTAAAGTGATTGCATATGCTTAAAGGCAGTTGAGGAAGCATGAGAAGAACTATCTAACTCACGATTTAGAGTTGGCTGCAGTTGTGCATTCTTTGAAGAGCCTTCACTATATCTTTAGACTAAAGGATTTGAATCTGCGACAACGTCAATGGCTTGAGTTACTAATAGACTATTACGTAGATATTTTATATGAAAATATGGTAGCTGATGCCCTCAGTCATAGATAAATGGATAGTTTATCCTATTTAGGTGTTTAGAGGTGTGGATTAGCTCGAGAACTTCAACAGTAAGCCACCTTGGTAGTCACATTATTAGAGGCAAGTGATAGTGGGGTCAGAGTTCAGAACACATCGGTATCATCTTTAATTGTGGAAGTGAAGGCATGACAACACGAGGATCCCTACTTCGAGCAGCTCAGAGGCAAGGCTCAATATAAGGAATCTTTAGCCTTTGATATAGCAGGAGATGGAATCCTCATATTTAGAGGCCGATTGTGTGTTCAAAATGTTGTAGGGCTTCGACAACAAATTATGGCAGAGGCACATCATTCCCGTTATTCTATTTACCCAGGTTCGATGAAGATGTACCATGATATTAAAGAGATCTATCGGTGGTACGGGATGAAGAAGGACATTGCTGAGTTTGTGGCACACTGTCCTAACTGCCAACAGGTGAAGGTTCAGGACCAAAAGCCTACTGGGCTGGTCCAAGAGATAGCCATTCCTTTGTGGAGGTAGGAGGCAATTAATACGGATTTTATTACTAGATTACCTCAATCACATAGTAAGTTTGACTCTATTTGGGTAGTTGTTGATAGGCTAACAAAATCACCCCACTTCTTACTAGTTAAGACTACTTTCACATCCAAAGATTATGCAAGGCTTTACAGCAGAGAGATTGTTAGGTTGCATGGTGTCCCAGTATCGATTATCTCTGATAGAGGGACACAATTTACTGCTAACTTGTGGAAGTTTTTCTAGAAAGGATTGGGAACACAGGTTAATCTCAGTACAACTTTCCACCCTCAAATAGATGGACAGGTTCAGTGCATAATTTAAACGCTCGAGGATAAGTTACGGGAGTGCGAGCTAGATTTCAAGGGAAGTTGGGATGACCGGTTATCTCTTATTGAGTTTGCATATAATAATAGTTATCATTCTAGCATCAGGATGGCACCTTATAAGGCTTTGTATGGTCGAAAATGCAGATCCCCCATTGGCTGGTTTGAGGTAGGCGAGTCAGGATTGGTTGGACTTGAACTGGTACAACAGATAATGGAGTAGGTTAAGCTCATTAGAGATCAGTTATTGACTACTCAAAGCTTCCAAGAGTCATACTCAGATGTGCAACAGAGAGATTAAGAATTTTGTGTCAATGACTGGGTGTTCTTGAAAGTCTCACCTATGAAGGATGTTATGAGATTTGGAAAGAAGGGCAAGCTTTGTCTAAGATTCATTGGTCCATATCTGTCACACCCCAAACTCGAGGGGTTAAACTGGCACCTGATGCAAACACTTAGGCCTGAGCCGACCCTCCTGAACCACTTGCTAATGGCGCATGGCAGCCACACACAGTCAAGAAAACAAACAAGTATATCTCGGCTTAAAAATAAGCCTTAGCTGGCAAGGCCCCTGTCAACAGCTCGACAATGAAAACAACTACTCCCAAATGTTTACATAAAGCAATAACTAGCTTACACAAAAGCCTATTTTGGCCGTCGAGGCCACCATGGTATCTAGATAAGCATAAACGCTATATGGCCATCAAAGCCATCATGATATCTATACAGAAGCTAAAAACATGTATTTTCTAAACAATATGTCAAACTGCTATCAATCATCAACAACCAGAAAGCAAGGCCAACACTATGGCCAATAACGTGGCTACACAACCCAACACACTAATCTGCAAACCTCTATGAATATAACACTTGGACGGGACAGGGCCCTGGCCTATCCAAAATCCATAAAAAATCAAAACAAGCAAACCTCTACGACTCCGGTGACCCCAGGAAGAAAGAAGTCAACCACTCAGCTAGATAGGCGGCTTTGCAAATCATCATGTCTGTGTTGTCATCACCGAGGACTAGTAGGCATGAATGCAATGCCCCCCGACAAGGGCCGTTAGTACAAAATAATGTACCGAGTATGTAAGGCAGATTGAAAGCTGAAACTGAAGTATAATGACAGAATGAAAGGGCAGGGTTGAGCACAAGTACAATACCTTATCTCCCAACTGTAAGACAATCTAAACACATAACAAGCAATAACCTGAACAGGCCCCCATAAGCTCGACAGGTACAAACAACACACAATCACTATAAGTCCTAATGAGCACAAATAGTCGCTAAATACCATATTAGCCCCCTTACTTGGGTCCCAATGATAATCTGATATGAACTGTTTGAATGTACCTGTGCCATGATCTGAACTATCTGAATGTATATGTGCCATGAATCAACACAAATCTGAGGCTCTGTGGTACAACAAATATATACTGCCCGGTAGGTATAGCCTACCCCACCCGTAGGCTTGGTCTACCCGGCCCGTAGGCTCGGTCTATCCGGCCTGAAGACTCGGTCTACCCAGCTCGAAGGCTCGGTATAAGAACCAATATGTATGCTGAAGAACCCTGCAATGTCAGTGTCTGCTGAGGCCAAAACAAGATCATAGGTGGAAGCTAGACGATAAAACATCACAATAATGACAAGTAATTGTAATTAATCAAAAGTCAAGCACGACATGTTTTTCTAGGCCACGAAGCCAGGACTAGAATGTTTCCAATAGACATCATATCATATGGTCGTAGCCGACTCAATAAGACAAGGCTATAGGTCAAATAATGACAATAAACCGGCCATAACAAGCTTAGGCCATTAGGATCATGCTAGAAGAGAAATAATAGCCTTATCATACCTTTCAATCAAAGCCCAAAAGTTGTCTCTATGACGCTTGGCCAACCAAAGTAATGCAACAACGCGACAATCAACAAGGGTGTAAGAACGAACCATAAGTAATTAATAAGGCGCTAATGCCCCATTCATGAACAGCCAAGTCTAAACTATAAAATGAAGCCAAAAACAACTATTATAAGCAGCTAAATCCATTGAGGACAATCCAACAACATCTCGAAGGAGTGACAAGCTCCAGAGGAAACATAACTAGGCGTACTTCACGTCGTTCAATCCAAAAACCATCGTACGCGACTCCAATAATAATCACATCAACGCCTCCCTCCCCATTACCTCTAGAACCTTAACACCATCAATACACCACAATAAAAGCAAAACTAAAGAATACAAAGGGGCTGCCCACAACCACAATTTCAAAAACACCACCACGTGGCTTAAAAATCTATAAAAACGATACTAGGATATGAAATTACGAAGGAGGGTTGTAAAAAATAAGATTACTTCAACCATAATGTTTGAAAAAATAAGCTTAAGATTCTGCCTTCCTGCAGCAATAACAAACAGAGCCTAAATCGGCAAGAAAATTATACCACAATGATGAGCTCGCGACGTAGAGCAATATCCGTTAAACTTCCGAGTTGAGAATCTAAGAATCCAAGGAGTATTTGAGGGTGGTTTTATCAATCTTCTTGTAAAGTATTATTATCTTTAATATAAAGTACATCATTTTAGAAGAGTTTCACGAAAGTATATTTTACTTTCAAGTGCATTATATTCAAGAAGTATTTCAAAAAGGTATTATTATCTTTAATTTCAAATACATTATTTTAGAAGAGTTTCAAGAGAGTATATTTTACTTCAAGTGCATTATTTTTATGAAGTATTTCAAGAAAGTATTATTATCTTTAATTTCAAATGCATTATTTTAGAAGAGTTTCAAGATAGTATATTTTACTTCAAGTGCATTATTTCAAGAAGTATTTCAAGAAAGTATTATTACATTTAATTTCAAATGTATTATTTTAAAAGAGTTCCAAGAAAGTATACTTTACTTCAAGTGCATTATTTTCAAGAAAGTATTCTTATCTTTAATGTCAAGTGCATTATTTAAGAAGTATTTCAAGAAAGTAAAATTTACTTCAAGTTATGATTTTTTCCAAATTCTAGAGTTTCATGATTTTGTTATGGGATCAATTGATTTAAAACTTTTTCATCATGATTGATGTTATTATACATGATTTGATCATAATTATGTGTTTACGGTGATTTTTATATGAAGATATGCTATTTGAGTATTTTGACTATGAAATGAAGCTTTTATTATATGCATGCATTATGAATTGAAGAGATTATGATTCAAGGATACTTTCGAATAAAGTGTCAACGTGATTTTTATAAAATTAGGTTGCTTCTTATTGAAGTATTCTCATTATGAAAGATTATCATGATTTAGATATTTTCGATTAAGTATCTCTTATGAATTGATATGTTAAGAATTCATGATATTTTAAAGGAGCTATTCTTATGATTTGTGAGTCTTTATGATTGAATTGGTATTACTAGATTCTAACCATTTCAATGACTAAGATTATGAATATGATATGATTTGATATATTTCCGTTGGGAGTTTATTTAGCACTGAGTTGGACTAGGGGTGATTACCAAGGTCCCTAAACTACGTGCCCCCGTAGGATTGTCTCGATTTGACATTAGCTAGTGGATTCACCTTAGCTCAGACTCATGGTCCTTACCTTGGAAAGTACAACAATGTCTTTTTAGTATGGGAGCAAGACACCGAACTCCATGTTATAGTTCACATGATTTATGTCGGTTAACGGTATCTCCCATAATTCAGTCTTTCAAATTATTGCTTTGACCTTACATTTAGTTATTTCAGTTATACTATCTATGAATTCCATGTTTTACTACTTGGTCATTGCATCAATTCATGTATTTCAGTTTCATATTTCGTTTAGCATCTCAGATTCACCATGTCCAGCTTTACAAATTATCATGCATATATCTCATGCTCAGTACATTCAAAATACTGATCGCATACCTCTTGTGCCTACATTTTTCATGTGATATAGATTCAGATTCTTACTATCAAGATTCTAGTCAATCGGACTGCAGCTTCCAACCATCAGTTGATAAATTCTCTTATTTTAAGCACTAAAGTCAGCTTGTAATTCTAGTATGTAATTTCTATTCACATGTATTGATTAAGGGGAGAAGGGTTCACGTCTCGACTCCTATAAATAGTATTAGTAGAGGCTTCATAGGTACTCAATTAGAGTTGTTGTATTCAATCTATTCTACTTTAGATTCTTTTCTAATTACAGTTGTTGTATACAAAACTTTTTTCAAAAACATATTGAACCACTATTGCATAATTATGCTTCCGCTCAGTCATTTTAAATTCTTTTACATGCTCATATTTGATTGCTCATTACTATGCCAGTATCAAGGGTTAGCTTGGGATCACTTGTGACTCTAAGCACCGTGTTATGACTAGGGGGTAGTCACGAGTTGTAACATAGGATCAAGGTGCTTTCAATTATGTACTTTAGTTGCGTGAATTATATTGCTTGAATGCTGGTGATGGCATGCATTGCATTGACACTCATTTCTCATGTGTTTTGTAGTACAATCTTAGTTCAAGCATTGTATTTTCATGACTTCTTTCGAGAAAGACTGTTTTCACACTTTTACTCTTTTGAACTGGCTTTGATGGAAGTCGTACCGCCTGGATCATTTTTGATAAACAGTTTATTGAGATAAATGAGGCATCCTGGATGAGCTCGCTACTTTATCGATCGGGGATTCTGCTGACCCATTTTTCTAATAAATGGCTACATGTACCATCATTTTTAAGGATCCTTGGAATGGGAATACTTCACGACTTTCAACCTAGTGCATTATCCATGGTCAACTAGTCTAGCTGAACTACTATCAACTACGGTTCGAGGTCCGGGCTCACCATTGATATTGGATTTTTACCCTTGCATTATTGCCTTATTACTCGGTCTTTTGGTCTTCAACTCAGGAACTACTGGGTTTTGGTTGTACAATCTCATTCATATGCATCGTCAATCACCAATATAATTTTGATTGTTGTTTACACCCACCCATCTTATGGGGGTTGACTGGGTTATGTTTGCTATTGTGTACCTTCTGGGATTATAGGGGTCCGATTAGGTTATTGTTTGATTCTATAATTGTATATCATGGGTGATTTGATTGTTAGTTATCTAAATAGTTTGGACTTGTCCCTATCTTAGGGCTCTTGACTCGGTTGTGGCTGGGTTGACCTCGCTTGGGTGGTTATATTGAGTAACAGAGTTTACCATTGGTTACCCTTGATTAGTGGCTCCTGTAATAGGTCTTTTTGACTTGATTGGGTTGTCTGGCTAGCGTTTTTAGGTATGTTCTCTTGTCTCGACCCGCCAACAGCTAGAAAAGGGGAAACACATTGGCTAAAAAGGGAGTTGCAACCTTCTCTTTTCAATGAAGCCATTCTTATCGTTTCACAATCTTTCAGCATGTAAAAGATTTAATCATCTAACCATTTTTTTGCTAGTTTTGGCTACCAAAAATCAATCACGAACCTTAACCAAAACATGGCTATTGTCTCTCCACCATCGCACCACAGTCCTCCTTCATGAATTACCAATAAAATGTGGCTTGAACTGGCGTCACAAAGGGTGCCAAGGTTTCTTATTCAATGTTGCCATCGGGGTCTTTTGTGCAAATAGCAGTTCCATCCAGACTTTTAAATTTAAAGTTCTTCCATGCAAGGTTCATTCCAAACTTCTTATATTGTTTTATACTCTTACATCTTATTGGACTATTTTGAGTGTGTTCATTAAGTGTTTATTTGCTCTTAAAAAAATGAAATTGGTTGATAAAAATTTATTCTTTTCATGTTGGGGAAATCAATAACTCATAGTGAAGGTTAATTAATCTCTAAAAGGTGATTGAAGGGATTAGTAACATTGAATTAAGTTAATGGATTCTTCTTTGGTCTCAAATGCTAAAAAAGAGGGAATCAATTATTAATTAAGTTTGATTCAAGAAAAAGTAGTTATTGACATACTTTTTTCACGTTTTTATTCACATTATGCTATCAATTGTTTCCTTCTTTCTTCATGTAATAATTTGGATGTTTAAGATGCACTACCTATCAATTAAAATTGAAAGGCATTTATATCTTGTTTTGTATAGATTCTTATCAGATATTTAATCACTACAAGATCCTTTTCTAGTCATTCAACAGAATTCTTGTTTAGTCATTCAACAGTGAACACTTGATTGAAAATTTCTAAACATCCCACTTTCCACTTTTCCCTCTCTATATATCATAGGTAGCAGTAGCCTAGCATATATCTATTTATTTTACGCCGCCGATGATTCACATATCACAAAAATAGTTGCCGACAATTCACAAATTTATCATCTTACAGAGTTTTATGTGTAGAATTTGATGTTGTGTTTCTATTCTGAACTCGCCACGAATCACTATTAGATGAGTTAAATTGATTTTATATGTTTTACTTGAGGCACGAGTGTGTTAGGAAATAAGCTCCTCTACCTACAAAGGATAGAGGTAAGGTTTGCGTATACACCACCCTCCCCAAACATCACTGTATATGTTGTTTTTGTTAGATGAGTTCAATTCTGTAAACTAAACATTTTTCTATAACCATTCTAGTGTATAAGCATTCTTCTGATCAGAGGGTCTATCAAAACAATGAAAATGTTATTGATATTTTGTTCTAGTGCATAAACATTGTCGAGAATAAAATTGACTTCATCGGGGAGTGGTTGGGATTGGTTAAGCAATTTGCATTAGTCAAAAATGTCCTTTCTTTGCCGCTTTGACAAGGAAGATAAGCCTTTCCTCTATTTTCTTGATTTTTCTGTTGAAGAAAAATAAAAAAAATGTGGGAATGAATATTATTTAGATCTAGAGCCTATTTGACTAAGCTTCCACTTCTGTCAAAATAATGTTAACAAAAAAAGTATTCTTACAAATAAACAGTCTGTTTTTGTGTTGTCGATGCTCAATAGAACCTTCTTTTTTTTTTGCCACACACCTCGAATCTGAAAAAAGAGTGCCTTTTTTGTGCTTTTAGCCTTCAGGAAGCCTGGCCAAACAGGCTACTAGAAACGTAAGAACTCCTATTCTTTCAAACTTACCAATATTTCATGAAAATCTCATTGATTATGCATACTAGGTATATAACAACTGTGAATGAATATATTTCAATGATTAAAAAGAATGACTAGTAACAGAGAAATTGGCTAGTATAGTTATTTAAAAAATGAATCTAATTGTTGATCATCAAAGAATATGACAAGAAAGGTTAATAGGACTATGAGCCCCAACAACATATCCAATGTAATCCCACAAGTGGGGTCTGAGGAGAGTATAATGCAGTTTGTTTGGAAACATAAGTTAAGTTGCTAATTTTACTTATATGATTAAAGTAGTGATAGTGGAAGAAAGTACTAAAATAATAGTTGGAATTATGTTTGATAAATTCATTACGTCAATACTTTAAATAGCTAGAATGAGCATATCTTGCTATGGTGAAGACACTAATGTAATATGGCTGTCAGGTTTCCAATTCATGTGCTTTTTGTTTCACTAGTTCTGGACACGTGCTTTGCATGTGAGTCCCGTGAAATGTATGAGTTATATGAAATTGCATTGTGATGAGTATCACAAATGATTCAACGGAAATATATAATTTGAAATAGATGAACAATCAACCTATTCAAATGACTTCTTTGTTGTATATGCCAAAGCAGCCTGTAGGGAGGATTAAGAAGAAAAGGTTATTCATCTGTAGGAAAGCAGCCTCTAGCTCTCTTTTGTTTCTTAGAAGGCCAAACAGAAAACAGTTCTCAATTGGTTCAAAAATGGTAATGCTTTTCACTATAACCACATAAATTTGAATAAGACATATTTTTTTAGTGACAAAATTAAAATTACAGGATAAAGTATAAGGTCTTGAAAAAATAAATTCAATTCTATACTCAATTATTAATTTGGTTAGCAGAGTTCAAATAATCAGAAAAGTTGTGTATATTGAATTCTCTAAATTTTCTGGAAAAGCATTACAACCAAATACGATAGTACATTATTCTACTAAGATAGCATCAAACCAAATGTATGCAAATTCCCTTTTCTTATAGGATGCAAGAGGTCGACAATTTAGCTCCATGTAGTTGTCAAATACAAGAATATGCAGATTATTATCTAATGTGTTTAATTAGAAGTCAAAAAACCTTGCTCCCTTGGTGTCTCTTGATTTGATTATTCCCATTATACACCAATAGCTATAAGGATGAGCTCTTCCCATCATGATGATCAAAATGATCATTCATTTATTACTTTCATATATATTGCAGGAAAAATTCTTTAACTTAATTCAACAAAGACTCGTAGCTGAATCTATGAGATTGTTCTTCAATTTTCATCCCTAACATTTTATATTGATGAACTTTAATTTACTGTCGAAATCATCATAAAGAAATAATGGAAGAGCTCACATGCCTACCATTAGATTGCTAGTTGTTCTGCTCCAAAATTGTGATTTTGGAGTCGCTCTCAAATACCAGATATAAATAATGAATTAGCGAAAATGATTAAATGACTTAGATTTGATCGCAGAAGAAATTTTCTACATACCTGATAACTTAATTTGCAGCTATGCTTTATTGGTTTATCCAATGGCTGGTGAGGGTTTGGCATATTCTTAATGTCTATTTATATAAGAATTTAACATAAATTCATCAGTATTACTAATTGATAGACTGAAGAAGTATCAAAAGATTTGATAATTAATAGGATTTGATTAAACCACATATCCTCTTATTAATTTTTACATTATCGTTCATTCAACCATTAATTTGTAAAGTTTACAACCATAGGAGTTGAAGAGCCCTTTAATAATAGAGGATGTTGTCCATGATTGTTTTTATCATTAATTAAGCATAATTGTAAGACAACCTCTTTTAATATTCATTTATATCTATACTAATTCCCTAGAATATGTGGTTATAACTTTTGTAAATGTAAGTAATTTATCTATTAATTAGTTATTAGAATATTTTATTATATTTTGTACATTAAAAATAGAAATATTGTTTAAACAAAGGGAAAAATTGTAATCCAACTTTTAAGATAGGAGCTTCCCACTTTTAATAATATACTAGTTCTCAAACACGTGCAAATTGTCTCATTCTAATTAGTATTAATGTTCTAAAATGATATAAATAATGTTGAAGTATGAATGTGATGAAAATTGTAGGTGAAAAATATTGTGAATTGATGAATGATTTGCTACAGTTTGTTCACCAACTCTTCCTTGTGTGGTACCTCAATTTTCATTGAACTTCGAACTTATTCAATTGTTGAAAAATCACACCTGAGATTGTAAGAAGAAGAAGAGTAGAAAACTTAAAAAAATTATAGTGTAAAAAAGTGAGAGGAAACCCCTTTATTTGTAGCTAACAAATGGTAGTATGAATTAGGTGTTAATTGTGTCTTATCAGAAAAGTCATAACCCTTTGAAAAAGTCACAAGTCATCAGAAAAGTCATAACCCTTCGAAAAAGTCACATTCATTGGAAAAGTCACAACCATTTGAAAAAGTCACAACTCATCGAAAAAGTCGCAACTAATCGGAGAAGTCAAAACTCTTCAAAAAAGTCACAACCTTTCTAAAAAGTTATTACTCCTTGAAACAGTCACAACCCTTTGTAAAAGTCACAACTCATTGGAAAAGTCACAACCCTTCTATGTTAAATAAAATATGTCTACTTTTAATACAATATAATAATATAATTAAATAAATAAACAAACCAAATTTAGTATTTTTAGTTCGGGATATTATAGTAATTTAAGATTCAAATTTGGGAGTTCATGCTTTTAAGTTAGTATAGATAGATAGATGTTTTTTTGTTGAACTTCATATTAAACTATGAAAAAATTATCATCTTCTCTAATATATAAAAGTAGGTTTAGAAGCTTCTATTTTCGTGCTCATTTCATTTGTAGGTTTAGTGTTTGCGAGCTCTATATGTGGGCATTGTATTGGAACAATAAAAAGAAAAAGATAACAACAAGATTGAGACAATTATGAAATCCACTCAACTTCTCTTACTTGACTGAATAGCCAAAATTTAAGTTATTTTTAGAAATCTTCCAAGGTTGTCAATACACTCTACTTTACGGTTGGAAACAAATTTGAGCAATGTAATTGAAATATTTTAATATTCTGATTTTTATATCTTAAATTTAGCTCTTTTGATAACTCTTAACTAAGTAATAATAACTAAGGAATGCTAGATGATACCGATATGGATGAACACTTCCAATTTCTACAATCTTTGGATCTCTTTATAAAGATTGTATATGAGCTGCAAAAACTTTTTTAAAAAAAGAGAAAAAGTAAAAACTTAAAAAAAGATAAACTTAGGTGGAAGGATACAGTGAATGCTGACCATGAGAGGGACCACAAACAAAAACGTGCAAGAGAAAGGGAGAAGGAAAAACAAAAGAAGGAAATAGAGTGTGAACGGGATAGAGAACTAAAAGAGTGAAAAGAAAAAGGAGAAAGAAAAGTGCAACGACAAAGAAAAACAACGTGAGGATATTATGGATTAAAAAATAAGTGGAGAAAAAGAGGCTACCTGACGTGAGGAAAATGAAAAAGATGAAGGTAATACATTTATATTGCAGCTAATTCACTACTCGTATGAGCATTAAAGATGAAAGATTTTTTGAGCATGCAACTAATACTTCTAAACATTTCTCCGTTGGTCTTGTAACACTAAGTTTTGCTTTTATTGAGTTCGAAGATAGATATTGAGCCGATGGATATTTGCAGAGTCTCAACCTCTTTGCCGTGAAAAATTCCTAGTTGTGATGTAAGTGTTTGGAAGGACATATATCTGAGGTTCGAAGCATGTCTAAAAAGTTCTTCTAGTCCGCCATGATTTCTCAATAGATGATCCAATATATATCTTCTCTTTTCTGTCTTCTACATTAACATAACGATTTTATCTTGTTCCTAAACTACTTCCAGGTTTTTGTTTGTGCTTGCTTGGAACAAGAGAAAATTGTATTGTTAATATAGAAGATAAAAAGAACAAAATATATATCAAATACTCTATTGAGAAATCATGGAGAGCCAGAAGAACTCTATAGACATGCAGTCAAACCTCAGATATATTTCCTTCCATAATCATCATATCACAACTAGGAATTTCACATGGCAAATAGGCTGGGAATGTGCAGATATCCATAGGATAGAAATCTATCTTGCAAGAAAAGCAAAACTTAGTGTCTCAAGACCATCAAAGAAATGTGTAGAAGTATCAGCTACATGCTCAAAAACTCCTGCATTTATAATGATCTTATGGGTAGCAAATTAGCTGCAAATGATAATGAATTACCTCAAGCTTTTCCATTTTGCTCGTGTCCGGCAGCCTTTTTTATCCACTCAGTTTTGAATCTATAATATCCTTGCGTGGTTTTTCTTTGTCATTGCACTTTTCTCTCTCCTTGTTCTTTTCACTCCTTTCTCTATCCTATTCATGCTCTTTTTATTTTTGTTGTTTCTCCTTCTACCTTTCTCTTGCAAGTTCTTATTTCTGGTCCCTGACTGTGTTATCCTTACGCCCAGTTTATCTTTATGAAGCATTTCCTTTTTCTGTTTATTATATGTTTCATCTCATGTACATTCTTTATAATGAGATCCAAAAGTTTTAGCAACTTGAAGTGTTCATCTATATCGATATCATACTGCATTCCTTAGTTATTCGTTAGTTCAAAGTTATAAAAGATCTAAAACTTGAGATAGAAAAATCAGAATATCAAATATTTGCATTACATTGCTCCAATTTTTTTCTAGTTCAAGGTATTGAATACCCTTTTACACAAATTTAATAAGAGCACCAGGAGGAACTAGATTTCCATCCTATGTGCTCTTATTGGCCACTACCTCGTATCCAAAAGTAAATGTTTAATGTGAGAATCCTTGAAAAATATATCAGCGAAACTAGCAGACTGATTAGACACTACCATACTAGTCCATCACTATCAAAGTCAAGATGTCAGCCAGCCTAGCAAATCATATTCAATGATAAGCAACAACTGATAGTGTGGTAAGGGTAGGATGTATGGAGACCTTAACCCCTACCTTTGAGGTGGAGAGAAAGTTTCTGATAGACCCTCAGCTAAGAAGAACGCTTATGCACTTAAATGTTTACTTTTTACTCGTCTAGCAATAACAACATACCCAATGGGGTTTGGGTAGGGTGAATCACATGAGGTTATAAAGAACATTATTTGTGAATCGCCGACGGCGTAAACAGACATATATAGGCTAGGCCATCACTACTACCTCTGATATATCTAGAGTGAAAAAATGGTAAGAGGGAATTTTTAGACGTCAGAATAGGCATTTCGAATGAAGTGTTGACTGTTGAATGACTCATGTACCTCAAGCTCCGGCTATTACTTCCTCATGGAGAGACGGATTCACAATTTGGTAATAAGTCACACCATATTCAATTTACTGAATTCAAATTTTATCATTTTTGGGTGATGAATGGATCAAAACTATTTAATCTAGATGAACCCATAAACTAAATGATGAAAAGTTATTTGTGTCCTTAACCCCTATCAAACTTGGAGGTTGATAGGCTCTTTTTGATAGATCCTTGGATGAACCCATAACTAATTAATGAAAAATGTTTACTTTGTAGAATTTAGTATCGTCTAACGACAACATATCCAATGTGGTGTGTATGCTTAACCCCAACCTTGTGTAGGTAAAGATGCATGTTTCCAAATTAACAAACTATCAGCTCAATAAAAGCATATCAAAGCAATCAATTTGAATTAGATAGAAACACAACATCAATTAGTGGATGAATCGAGCAAAACTATTTAATTCAGATAAATCAATAAATTAAATGGTGAAAAGTTGTCTTCATCACTAGATTCTCCGAAGACTTTGTATCAGTTGGTTCTTTAGGTATCTAAATTTATCATCTCGACATAATAGTTATTGAGTTGTAGATATTCTAAACCATTATAGAATCATTAAAACATTGTGTTTATCGGTTATTGAATATTATTAGTTTAACTGCTAAGATTTCACACAAACAATAACAATGAAAATCACTTATTAGAAACAGGGCAACAAACCAAATTTTAATGAACCTCCATGTCATTTCCTCTACTTTCTTTTATTTTCAGCGTTTAGAGCTTTCCTATAGCAATCCCAAGTCCTTTATGACTTGTTGGGACTGACAATTTGGTCGTCTATTTGTTCCTTTGAGTTTTGTGCAAGTTTATATGTTTTAGAGCTTTCCAAGTTTAAGTGGTTGACTTTGGTTAAAACATCAGGTAGATGGCGTCAGAATGAAATTCTGAAGGTTCAATTAGCTCCGTAATGTCGAGTTTGATCTAGAAAGTTCTTCGGTGTGGATCCTGGGTTTCCGGGTTCTAAGCCCCCTTATGAAATTTGTCTTAAAATGGAGTTTAGGTGTGGGACCCACTTTTTGTCGATATGAACTCAGTTGGAAGTTTCGACATTTCCATTGAGTCTAGAATGCCGAATTTGATGGGGTTGCATAATTTGTTTGCATGCATGGGGTTCCGAATGAATCCCGCACACTCTATCAGGATATTTTATCTCTTGATGATTTAGATGATGCACCAGCATCTGGTGCCAGTGCATTCCTTCATTGTTATCTTGATTAAGCCTCCACGATCACAGAGGGCACTTCACTTAGACATCACGATCGCTTGGGCTTTTCGCTACGATCGTGATGAGCTTTTCTTGGGGGTTGAACACTTTTGGTCACTAAGATCGTGAGGTTTAACCTCCACAATCATGTATGGGCATTTTCTATGGGGGTAGTGACTATCCCTAGGCTTCACGAACGCAATGAAAGACTAGTCAAGAATCAACCCTCTTCCCCAATTCAAGACATGATTTTCAAATCTATAGGCCTCCAAATTGAGTGAGTTTAGTTGCATTAGTTTGGGAAATTGTCAAGGCATTGTGTACGGTCATCGAAAGAGTTCAAGGATTACATTTTGGAGGTAAAATCTTGTCTTTAAGGACCTTTTGTACCTCTTAATTGTTGTTTTTGGTGAATTCAAATTGTAAGAGTTGTTTTGTTTGGTTTTCGAGCTCGAATTGTGCATATTTTTAGGGCACAAGTTCCTTGAGCTATTTTGGACCAATTGTTGGAGTCAAATTCAAGATTTCCTATGCGAGTCCCAAAATTCCATTTTTACTCAATTTTAGGCCCATCTTTAATTGTGTCGATTTTTGTGTCTAAACATCTGTATTGATGTTTTGATCAATATTATGAGAGAGTGGTGGTGATCAGAGGTGTTTTAGAAGAGTAAAGCTTCAGTTTAGCAGAGTGGGAGCAGGCATATCGGCTTTGAGGCAGGCTAATGTCTACTTTCTTTTATTGTTCTCTATTAGACAATGTTTAATATGACTCACATGTAAATTGGGATTGTATTTGTTGGGTGTAGGACTCCTTCCTTTTTGTCCCATTTGTTTGATTTCCTGTAGGAGCTTTCAACTAGCCTTGAGTGGCAGAATCCTTAGCTTAGGCTAGTAGCGCCTCGTTGTAGGCGTAGTTGGTGTAGTGATCTTCTTTATAGTTGATACTTAAGGCCTTAGTCTAGTTTGTGACGTAGATACCTTAGAATGTGTTTTAGTGCCCTCATTCTATTTGTTATTCTGTGTGATGATTGCTTTAGCTTTGGTGCTCTTCGTTAGTGCTTGAGACCTTAGTTGCTTGTCATAGCAGTAGATTGGCGCTAGCCGTGCTTGGTTGTTGTTGAGTATTATTATGGCGTAGACGATCCTTAAGTTATTGCCCTTTTCTTTCGACTCATGAGTGATTTTGTTATTTCTCGAGTATTAGTTAGCATGTTATGTTGTATTGTTGATTTTGTTGGCATATTGTTGGGCTCGAGGCCTTGGTCGAGGACTAGTTGGACTCTAGGTTAGTCTCTCTGTGCTCTAGGATGTAACTGTAACACCCCGAAAAATTCTAAGCTAAGGCCCGAACCATTCCATAATTGCATGTAAAATCGTATCGAGTGATTCTCAAATAGCTCATATGTGAAAAGGTCAATTCTTTCGTGTTGGAATATATTTGGATATGACTTAAGGTCACATGAACCCCCTAGCACAAAGTTGAGTTGAAAGCTTCCTTACCAGTTAAGTATAGACATAAGATTCTACTTAGGTCAACTTAAAACGATCATATCTCCCACTATATAGTAAATTAGATGTCCCATGACCTACCAAATTGAAGGTTTTTGAGTCCTCTTTCCAACTCCACCAAGTTTGCCTCATTTTGAGTTCAGAGAATAAAGTAATGACTATTTCACCAGAGACTGTCATATCAGAATTTTCTGAGCCTGTGAACTATGGATTTAATCTATGGCCATAGATTGAACTACGACCTGTACTGTCAAACCTTCAAAAACTTCAAAGTGTCTGCATTTTGGGATTCAATTCATATGGATCCATTCTACGGGCCATAGTTTGGACCCGTAGAATGGATATTTGAGCCTGAAATTTCTTATTAAGTCTACAGATTGGTCTACGGTTCGTAGAAACTTCTACGGGTCGTAGATTGGACCTGTAGTATGAAATTTTGAGTTATAAATTTTGTTGATGGGATCTACGGTCCCTAGAAAAAACCACGAACCGTAGATGGACTCGTAGAAATTTTTTTCGTCAGTTTTTAAGAAGGGTAGTTTAGTCTTTTCCCACCCCTTCTAAGGCTAAACCATGTCACTTTTTCACCTAATTAAGGGTCTAAATAATGTTAAAATATTCTTTTATATTCTTTAACACTTCAAATACTTAGAGAAAGTATTTTTTTAGAGCAAGGATTCAAGAGGAGAAAAGCTAGGGTAGCGTTCTTCGAATTTTATCGATTTCGCCAAGAACTTTGTTCTTTCGAGGTATGTAAGACTATCGTAGTGATGGACTGAGTTCTTTCTCACGCCCTACATCTACTTTCTACCAGTAAAGAATAATCTAGGGTTACATCCTTAGTTTTGATAATTCTTGAGATGAGTTTCGTTGATGAGTTCTGAATTTTATTTCTTGATTATTTAGTTGCTATATCATGCAATGATATTTTTTAGTTGATTGTTCATATTTATTTTTCAGCATGAACCTTATTGTTGAGTTATTATTGAGAATCCTTTTTAACCAAACAATGGTCTTAGACTAATTTTCTGAGAAAGCAAAAATGAGTTTTGAGAAGAGTTTTAGACATGATTGAGAAAGAGTATAATGGAACTAAGTATTCTCAAATGTATTATTTTTTCATTGAAAAAAGAAAAACTTTGATTTCTAAAAAGAGTTTATGAGTTTTCAGAGCAGTTACCTCTTTAAAGAGGTTATTTTGAGTAATTACCTCAAAACAGAGAAAGAGTATGTTTTATACATTTGAGCATGAGTATATTATTAGGAGTAGTATTCAACACAATATGAGGATGAGTTCAGACAACTCAAAATCCTCATAAACTGTGTCTGCCAACATGGGCAAAGGATCATACTTTTTAGATGAATCCTTATTACTTAATGGATCAACTTAGTTGAGGTGGTTCTATACCCCGGCACGATATAGGACAGTTCTGGTAGCGTGGGCGAGATGTTGTATCATCACGTAGCTCATAGTGATGGTTGTCAGTTAGAGAATCTCCCAAATAGAGTTAAAGTGTATTTTTACTATATCACTTATTATGTTGAGTTTCAGAGAATGAATAAGTACTTGTAAAGTTTTAAATGATTTAGTTCCTTCATTCCGTTACATGCCGCTTGAGTATATCTTTATCTATTACAGTCCTTTCTTACAGTTGTTTCACTTCAGCTATATTACATACTTGTACATTCAATGTACTGATGTCACTCGACTTGTATCTTTTTTTGAAGCAGATACAGGTGTTCAGGATCATCAACAGGCGCTGCATTGAGATCACTTTGCATTCTAGTTACCTTTTTTGAGCCTCCTTGCATTTAGGAGGACCCCACTTTTCTTTTCACTTTAGTCATTTTAGGGTGTTGTGGGTCTTGTCCCGGCATCTATGTTGAACTATAGAGGCTATATAGATATATAGATAGAGTTGAGGAGTCTCTCAGTACTTTCATTTTCTTGTGAGATGTTTTTGTAAATTATTATTATTGCATTGAGTATTTGTCAGACAGTATGAGTTGAGCATTTTACAATTTGAATGATTTACTTCTTTTTCAAGCCTTTAAATGCTTGAGTCAGTCTTTCGCTAAGTAGTCAGCCAGGCTAAGTGTTTACTTTGGGACCAGCAATGGTTCTCGAGTGCCGGCCACATCTAGGGTGTAGGCTCGGGGCATGACAAACTTGGTATAAGAGCATAAAGTTTAGGAATCCTAGGGTGTCTATGAAGCTGTGTCTAGGAGAGTCCGTTGCTCCCAATTGCACAAGCGCAAGTGTACGTGGTCGCGCAAGTAATATAGTGGCTCTAATAGAGCTGGATTATCGAACCCAAAGGACTTGTCGATTAACTATTTTACTAAATTATACTAGTCTAATTATTTATTCAGGTATGCCAAAAGAATTTGATTTTTATTTAAATACTAAGAATGCAAGAATAAATAGCCCAAGCTTTTTCAGCTCTTGTTGCCTTCTTTGTTGCCACGTGGCAGCAATTCATATTCAAATTCAACTTTCATCTATCTGCTCTCCTTATATAATATATATTATTATATTCAATTTAATCCATTAAGCTGTCTGATTGATTTCCTTCTATAATATTCCATCTTTAATTCGTTTTAGCTCCAAACTTCTTCATCTTTACACCAATTTACTCCTACAAATAAAATACATCATTTAGCACAATCCATAAAATTCATGCTCAAAAAGGACAAATATAAATACTAAATGTGAGGAAAATAATGATAAGAAAATATATTTTTGGCCTCACATCAACACCCACGCTTAAACTTTTGTTCGTCCTCAAGCAAGCATTAAAGCTCATCTAAAAAAAATCATACTAGGAATGCCACCACTTTGATTGATACAAACAATTAAGCCATAAAGAAATTTTAAAACATCATGTACAATTCCCTCTTATTATGCAAGATATACAAATAATCAATAAACCTTTAACCTCCTAACCTCAAGGAAGGGCTTTGAACTCATCAAATTTAAGTTTGCTCACCTACTCTCATCAAAGAAAGCTAATAAAATAATCTATCTATCATGAAACAAGTGCCCTCACAAGAAGAAATAGTTCACACACTCAATTCAAAAGATTGAATATAAATTAAGGACTTAGCATCAAAGAACAACTCTCACACTCACAAATAAAACTCATATGTATGCACAAAAAACCATAAGCTTGCCCATTCTGTACATCTCCACTAATTAAACATGATTGAATAGAATCAAATAGGACTTTAACGGGTTGTAATGTAGGCTAGGGACGGGTAGGAAAACTATATAATAGTGACTTACACTTCCCTAAGCACTTTATACTTTTAAACTTCATCAACCATTATTTCTTTCTCTTTATTTTGCAGCCCTCTCTTCAACAATTATTTCACAAGTAATTCTCATGCTTCAATCATTTTTTTCTATAATAATTTTTTTTCAAAGGATTTTTTTCTCCTTTTTTTTTTCATGTCACATTCTTTCGAAGAGGGTTTTCATCACTTTGTAGCTATCATTGATTACATTTTCATTCAACCATCCCTTTTTTCTTCAGATTTACCGATCATCATAAATCTATGCTATATTGCTCAAGGAAGCAAGGTGCAAAAACTAGAGATTCAACAAAATAGTTAAGGGCAAAATATAGCTACCAACAAAAGGCTACAGGCTCAAAAGGGTTAACTAGTGATATAATATTTGAAAAGGCAAAAATTTACGAAACAAATAAAATAAAGCCTATTCTCAGCTCCTAAACAAAGCAACACTTTTTATTTCACTTCAAAAACATGCAGGGCAAGTTCTAGACTATGATGCAACACATGAAATAAACAAATTCTCACCACACATTGCACAAGTATCAATCAAGATGGATCAATTCCACTTCGAAGAGAGGCAGGGTCATAACAAACTACAAAATAAAATAAGTTATATACAAAGTCACAATCATGAGCCTCGATGTCAAAAAGTCTGCAATTTCATTAGTAATCAAGCATTTACAAGAAAGTACTACTCAAAATTAGGCCCAAATAGCAAGTATTAAACAAGTCAAAAGGGTCTTTTGTTTTCTCTCCATAAAAATAAAAATAAAAAAACAAATAGAAAAAAATTACTCCCTAAAAGATAATCGGTTTAAATGGACTATTCTCAGGAAAATAACCGAAAACAAAAGCCAAGGAACTCATCCTAAAAAAGAAAAGACTCAATAAAACAGTAAAAACTAAGAATTCATTCCTCCACCCCACACTTAAAAAGATGCTATGTCCCCAAAGCATCAATTAAAATTTAAAACAAGGATTAGGAAAACTCCCTGAGGCCTCTAGGCCTGGCTAGTAGCATGTTCTCTAAATTTTCATCAAGGATCGTACGTACCGCACACTTAAGCTCAAACGTGCTCCTTTGCTTCAAATTTTTTTGGGTACTCAGACATCCCCTAATCTGTGAAAACAACACCAAAAGAAAAAAAATGACACTATAAAAAATAAAAAAAAATACACTACATATTGGGTTGCCTCCCAATAAGCGCCTGATTTAACGTCACGGCTCGACCTAATTGAGTTCACCACTTTTCTTTCCACTTTGAACTTATGAATTGCACCCCTAGCTTTGCATCAACTTTTCTGCTCCTCTCAAGGGGCGGTGGTATAAAGATAAAGGAACCAAGTAATAAATGTCGCATTTTGCACTTCTTGGCCCTTATGTGAGGAATGTCATTGTGTCTACGTGGACTAGAAAACTTTAGGATGTAGGAGCCTTGTTCCTCATCTATACACTCATCCATTAGTTCAAGATGGCTCAAATTTCATGTCTCCATCTAAGCATAATATAGAAAAGTGTTTTGAATGAGATCCAAGATGCCTCAACTACAAAGCGACATTATTTACAACATTCTCACTTTTGTGCTCTTTCTCAACATCGACATTAAGGAATAAGGTATAGTTGAATGGTTGGAATTCCTCTTTTTGCTCCACTAGTTGGTCATCCTCCATTAGACACCTCAATCTTTTTGTTCAAGTGAGCCTCCAAGTCATGAATATCCTAACCAAATTGATCTATTTCTTGTGTGAGCTAAACTCTTCCTTCTATCAGTTGGGTTGTCATGTATGTCAGACCATCACGAATAAAATTTTGAAACCTGAGACATTGAGCTTATTCATATAGCCAAGATTGACTCACTATCTCTTCTTCTTCACAACTTTCTCCTTGTTGGAATACAATCTCTTTCTCTAATTTATCTAGGTCTGTAATTTGCAATTGAATAGCGTCAAGCTTAGCCTGCAGTTCCATGATTTTTGATTGCTCTTTCACATATTAAAATATTTGTTCTATGATTTTTAAATTAACTCTCTCCAGCATGTCCTTACATTCCATAAATGAATTCACATTGCGAGCCTCTTGCTTTGCATTCTCCACTTCATCACCCCTACCAACATCACAAATAACAGAAGAATCATAATAGAAGTTCGGGGGAGGGGAATAAGAGTTAGGACAACTGTTCCAATGAACATATTGACCACCACATATATGACATAGAGGATACTCGATATCCAAGTGGTGTCCATTAAAATAATTACAAGGATATTTATAAGAATACTTCTCACCCAACCAGGATTTATCCCAATCATCCATATCAATAAGAATACCAAATTATTTAAAGGAAAAAAATTAATTGTTCAGAAAAAACTAATTAAAAATTAAAAAGAAAAATTTTTAAAAATAAAAATAATAAGTATAACCTAGAAGAATAGTCAATTTTTAAGTCCCCGGTAGTGGCGCCAAAATCTTGTTGCTCCCAATTGCACACACAAGTGTACGTGATCACACAAGTAATATAGTGTCTCTAATAGAGTTGGATTATCGAACCCAAAGGACTTGTCGATTAAGTATTTTACTAAATTATACAAGTCTAATTATTTATTCAGATGTGCAAAAAGAATTTGATTTTTATTTAAATACTAAGAATGCAAGAATGAAATAATAAAATTAACTTATAATGTTTTGGACAATTCCAGGGCTGCAACATGCTTAAGGTTTCATGTATCCCACCTCATCCATGAATTAATTACGATTATCAAATTACTGATTTACATGGTTGATTTTATGATCATGGTCTCCCGACCTCTAATCGCCTACTCCAATTGACTGTTTAACTACATCGTTGAGCCGGGATAGGCAAGCTCAATTGGCAAGCATTTATATTTCATCTTGTTTTGTAACCAAGCTTGGTGTTCGTCCAGGTGTCAATCCTAAACACGAATTTAATCAAGTGATATGCAAGAAAGATCAAGCTCTTTGTATTCATTGGTCTATCTACCTCTTCGCCTCCTGAATCCAAGAATAGACAATATATTTATTTCTATGGTGATCAAGTATGAAATATTAAAATAAGAATACAAAAGTAATTTAATCGATAATCAAAATTAATTCAAAACAATCGATGTTCAACAATTACCCGTAGCCGCAGCCCCAGAACAAGGGTCTTTAGCTACTAATGTCTAAGAAAAGAAGAAGAAGAAAAGAACCCTAAAAAGTATTGACAACTTTTTCTTACAAAGTATGATTTCCCCTCATAATTATTCTGATTGGCTATTTATAGATGTAGGAAACCGTAAATAAAATAACTAAGTCCAAAACAAATTGGAAAACCAAAACCAAGAAGAATTTGGTTCTGCACGCGTGAAACTGCATCGACTCAACCTTTTTCAGCTCTTGTTGCCTTCCTTACTGCCGCGTGGCAGCAATTCATATTCAAATTCAACTTTCATCTATCTACTCTCCTTATATAATATATATTATTACACTCAATTTAATATATTAAGCTGCTTGCTTGATTTTCTTCTATAATCTTCCATCTTTAATTCGTTTTAGCTCCAAACTTCTTCATCTTTACACCAACTTACTCCTACAAATAAAATACATCATTTAGCACAATTCATAAAATTCATGCTCAAAAAGGACAAATACAAATACTAAATGTGAGACAAATAATGATAAGAAAATATATTTTTGGCCTCACATCATAGTCCTTCTTATCGATGCCTCACATCATAGTCCTTCTTATCGATGTGAAGCGCCCCACATCTATAATGAGGAAGCTACGGCATTTAGGAACTTCTAACTTTTTTCTTACTTATGTTTGTGCGATAGAGTTCAACTCTATAAAACTTTCTTCTAACTCGTTCTTACACGTGCTTTTTAGATCATGCCTCCACGAAGAGATTTTTGAGGTCGTCATGTTAGGAGGAATGCTAACCCGCGAGGTTATGAAGCTCCCAATGTACTAGAAGTGCAACCCTTTAGGGAGATGTCACCAATGAGTTTAGGATTGCTATTTAGATGCTGACTTAGGTTATGGAAAATCAGGCTGGTGAACGAGGAGTGGGTCGTTAGGATATGGCTAATATGTCCAAAATCCATGAGTTTTTGAGGATGAATCCCCTAGAGTTCACAGGGTTGAAGATCATTGAAGATTCAGAGAACTTTGTGGAAGAGCTTTAGAAAATGTTTGAGGTCATGTGTATTGCTGATGTAGAGCGTGTGGAGTTAGACTCCTATCAGCTCAAAGATGTTGCTAGGATATGGTATGATCAGTGGAAAAAGAATAGGGAAGAGAGGGCACCACTTTTGAGCTGGGTTGTGTTTGCGAATGCTTTCTTAGTGCTCTTCTTTCCCCGTGAGCTAAGGGAAGCTAAGGTGAGAGTGTTCCAGAATATGAAACAGGAAGCTATGAGTGTACAGGAGTATGACCTCAAGTTTACTCAGCTATCCCACTATGCTCCAGAGATGGTGGCAAACATGAAGAGCAGGATGAGTTTGTTCATGTCCGGGCCATCCCGCTTATCGAGTAAGCAAGGTAAGGCGGCTATTTTGATAAGGGACATGGACATAGTCAGGCTCATGATTCATATGCAGCAGGTTGAGGAAGATAACTTAAAGGATAAAGAATAGTTTCACAATTAGAGGGCCAGGACAAAAAGTAATGAGACTGGCTAACAAAACACCGTGAATGGGAATCGATCATCTTTTTAGCAAAGGTCATCTAGACCTGCTCAATGTTCAGCTAGTGCACCTACACCACGGAATAGGAATGATCACAGGAATCAGAGTTCCCAAAATTTCAGAGCTCAGGGTACTCAATCTCATGGTAGTGTGGCACAAGGGGCTAACTAGACCCCTACTTGCACTAAGTGCAGTAGAAACCACCCAGGAGAATGTCGTGATGGCTCCAATGGTTGTTTCAAGTATGGAAATATGGGCCATTTCATGAGAGATTTCTCTAAGAATAGGCAGGGTAATAGGGCAATAGAGCCTAATCTTCTTCAGCAACTCTAGTAGACAAGACTACTCAAAGAGGAGCTACTTCAGGAACAGGCGGAGGTACAAACCGTCTGTATGCTATGGTTAGTCTCCAAGATCAGGAGAACTCACTAGATGTTGTCATTGGTATGCTTAAAGTCTTTTCTATTGATGTTTATGCCTTAATTGATCCAGGTGCGAGTTTGTCTTTTATGACTCCTTATATAGCCATGAGGTTCGACATTTCTCTGAATAACTTCTTGAGCCCTTCAGTGTTTCCTCACCTGTTGATGAGTCTATTCTAGCAAAAAGAGTCTATCGTGATTGTACCATCTATGTCTATCACAAAGACACCATGGCTGACTTAGTTAAGCTAGACATGGTGGGTTTAGATGTTATTCTAGGTATGGACTGGCTACATACTTGCTATGTCTCAGTTGATTGTACAACTCGAGTAGTCAAGTTTCAGTTTCCAAATGAACCAATTTTAGAGTGGAGGAGTAGTTCAGCAATGCCTAAGGGTCATTTTATTTCATACCTTAAGGCTAAAAAGTTAGTTTCTAAGGGGTGCATATATCACTTAGTCTGAGTTAATTACTCTAGTGTTGAGACACCATCTTTTCAGTCAGTTCCAGTTGTGAGTGAGTTTCCAGAGGTCTTTTCAAACAATCTACCCAGAGTCCCTCCTGAGAGAGAAATATACTTCAAGATAAATATTCTTCTTCATACTCAACCCATTTCTATTCCACCATATAGAATGGCTCCAGCTGAGTTAAAAGAGAAGTTGAGGATTCTTCTTGATAAGGGTTTCATCCAACCAAGTGTCTCACCTTGGGGCGCTCCGGTCTTATTCGTGAGAAAGAAAGATGGTTCCCTTAGGATATGTATCAATTACCGCCAGTTGAACAAGGTCACCATAAAGAATAAGTATCCCCTTCCGAGAATTAATGAACTTTTCAACCAACTTCAGGGTGCCACTTGTTTCTCTAAGATAGACCTTAGATCTAGCTATCATCGGTTGAGAGTTAGAGAAAGTCACATCTTGTAGAAAGCTTTCAGGACTCGTTATGGTCATTATGCGTTCCTTGTTATGTCCTTTGGTTTGACTAACGCTCTTACAACATTCATGGATCTTATGAACAGAGTATTTAAGCCATATCTGGACATGTTTGTTATCGTGTTCATTGATGACATATTGATTTATTCGAGGAATGAGGAAGACCTTGCTAGTCATCTCGGAATAGTCCTCCAAACTCTCAAAGATCAAGAGTTATATGCCAAGTTTTCTAAGTGTGAGTTCTATCTTGAATCTGTGGCATTCTTAGGCCACATTGTGTCTGGTGAAGGAATTCGAGTCGACACTCAGAAGATTGAGGCAGTGTAGAATTGTCCCAAACCCACATCCTCAATCGATATAAGGAGTTTTTTAGGGTTCGCTGGTTACTACAGAAGGCTTGCTGAGGGGTTTTCATCTATTTCATCCCTGTTGATTAAGTTGACTCAAAAAACAACTAGGTTTCAATGGTCTGAATCTTGTGAGCAAAGCTTTCAGGAATTGAAAACTCGGTTAACTATTGTTGCAGTGTTGACCCTACCAGAGGGTATAAAGGGTTTTATCATCTATTGTGATGCGTCCAGAGTGGGACTTGGTTGTGTGTTGATGCAAAAGGGAAAAGTTATACCCTATCCCTTCAGGCAGCTTAAGATTCACGAGAAGAACTATCCAACTCATGATATCGAGTTGGCAGCAGTAGTTTTGCTCTTAAGATATGGCGTCACTATCTCCATGGCGTTCATGTAGATGTGTTTACCGAACAAAAGAGTCTCCTATATATTTTTTGTTAGAAGAAGCTTAATCTCATATAAAGGAGGTGGTTAGAACTACTCAAGGATTATGATATGAGTATACTTTATCACCCAGGTTAGGCTAATGTTGTTGCTGATGCTTTGAGTAGGTTGTCCATGGGGAGTACTGACCATGTCGAGGAAGGCAAGAAAGAGTTAGGTAGGAAGTGCACAGACTTGCACGGTTGGATGTTTGATTGCTTGATTCAAGTGAAGGTGGAGTTGTTGTGATGAATGGAGCCGAATCATCATTGGTGTCAGAAGTGAAGGAGAAGCAAGACAAAGACCCCATCTTAAAGGTACTAAAGATAAATGTGCATAAGCCGAAAGTGATGACTTTTGAATAAGGGGGAGATGGAGTGTTGAGATATCAATGCAGATTGTGTGTTCCAAATATGGATGAGCTCCAAAAGAGGATCATGTTAGAGGCTCATAATTCTAGATATTCGATCCATCCGGGTTGCACAAAGATGTACCATGACTTGAGAAAAATCTATTGGTGGAATAGTATGAAGAGGTGTATTGCAGATTTTGTTGGTAAGTGTCCAAATTGCCAACAAGACAAGGTTGAACACCAAAGAGTATGTGGTGTGCCTCAGAACATATATCTTCTGGAATGGAAGTGGGAGATGATTAATATGAACTTCACTACTGGATTACTGCGATCTTGCAGGCAGCATGATTCAATTTGGTTGATTGTAGACCAAATGACTAAATCAACACATTTCTTACCGGTAAAAACTATCAATTCACCAGAAGATTATGTGAGTTTATACATCTGTGAGATAGTCCGACTTCATGGAGTCCCGTTGTCCATCATTTCAGATAGGGGTGCACAATTCACCGCTCAGTTTTGGAAGTTATTACAAAAAGGTTTAGGTTCGAAGCTAAACCTTAGTACTGCTTTTCATCCTCAGATAGATGGTCAAGTTGAGCGTACTATTCAAACCTTAAAGGATATGTTGAGAGCATATGTGTCGAATTTCAAAGGGAATTGGGATTACCACTCTCCTCTTCGAGAGCTTGCATACAATAACAGCTATCACTCCAGTAATCAGATGTCTCCTTATAAGGCTCTTTATGAGTGAAGGTGTAGATCTCCCATTGGCTGGTTTGAGGTTGGTGAAGTGAGTTGATAGGGCTAGACATAGTTCATCAATCCATGGAGTAGGTGAAGATAATCCAAGAGAGGTTGAAAACAACACAGAGTCGTTAGAAATCCTATATAGATGTTAGAATAAGAGATCTGAATTTTGAAGTTGATGATTGGGTGTATCTGAAAGTTTCACCCATGAATGGTGTTATGAAGTTTGGTAAGAAGGGGAAGCTCAATCCCCGATACATTGTTTAACACCACAGTTTTTCAAAAGAGAAAATTTCCAGTTTTTGGGCCTAGAGACACTTCTACGGACGCAGTCTACGGGTCGTAGATCAGTTGATGGACCGTAGAACGCATCCATAGAAAGAGGGTGAAATGTTTTGAAAATCAAGTCTCTGAGGTCGAGTCTACGGGCTAGTAGGACGGATCGTAGGTCTTTCCACGGACCGTAGAGAGGTCCCGTCAAAGTGTTCCAGACTTAGTAAAGTTTCTGAGGGTTAAGTTGGGTTCTACAGGTTGGACCTACGAACCGTAGACTGGTCCACGGGCCGTAGATAGAAGTCGTAGAAAGTGTCCTGAAAGTTGGGTTTTTCTGAAGATTTCTACGGTCAAACAGGACGGTCCATAGGAAGTCCTACGAACCATAGGTTGGGACCGTAGACTTCATCCGGTAGTTAATTTCAGGGGTCTTTATGTCTTTTCCCAATTCTTTTAAGTTCTTTTAAATACGACTTTGCCCCTTAATTTACCGACTATATAATGCTTTCCTCCCAAATTCTCCTTCATTAATTCATTCTCAAATTCCCAACTTCCCCAAAAAATTTCTCTCTCTAGAAAGTTCTCTCAATTCTCAACGAAGAAGAAAGGCTAGGATCCTCCATTGAAGGTTATCAATTCTTAGCAATTTCTTGTGGGCTTTGTTGAGGTATGTTAGTATTCACCATTGGATCCCTTTCCTCCAATGGGTCCTTAGTTTTCTTAAAATTTTCAAGGTTCAATTTCCCCAAATTGAGTTAGGGTTTTTGATACATTCTTATGGGTTCTTCAATTATGATTCAAATTGTAGATTTTATGATTCCTAGTGCACGATCTAGCGTGATAACGTAATTTAGCATACGAATTAGCGTGATTTATATGGTTTTAGTAGAAATTACATGAACCCATGCATGAGCCATGATTCCTATCTTTGAATTCATGATGAAGTATGATCCATGCATTTATGAACTTATGAAATTGATGAAAGTATGCATGATTCTAGTTTATTGCTTGATTCTAAGATGAATTGACATGTACCCATACTAGATCATGATTTATGACACATGAACAACTTGTATAAGAGATGCATGTATATGAGTAGCTTGCATAAGAGATGCATTATATGAATAGCTTGCATAAGAGATGCATGTTTCATGAAAATCATGCTTATAATTGCTAGGGTTCATATAGATGATTGCATCCATGAGTTGTGAAAAGGTTTTCTTCACATTAAGCTAAGCATATGTATGTGAAAGGTTTTCTCACATAAATTAGGGTTCATATGGTTGAAAGGCTTTCTCACCTATGAATCGATTAGGAGCTATTCTAATGACGTAAGTTTGGGCAAGCCCATGGTAGTTGAAACATCTTGATATGATCTTAGCTTTGATTTGGTAACCCTAGATGTACCTCTTCCTTGGTTAAAATATGAATAAACTTAATTGACTATTCCTTGGGATTCTACTTAGTACCGAGCGGGCTTTTGGGATGAAGGTTTCTATTTAGCGTCCATGGACCTTTAGTAATAATCCCTAAGTCCCATAACTACGTGCCTCGTAGGTTTTGTCTCAAATAGACATATATCTAGTGCATCCACATAAGCTACAGATTCATGGTCCTTAACTTGGCAAGTGGGACACCCCTTCTAGTGGTGTGGGGTAGACATCACTCCCCTTTTCGGTGTGGGGTAGACATTGGATTCCATGTTATAGCTCACATGGTCTATGTCGGTTAAATGTAAAAATCTCATAATAATGAACTAGGGTACTAGAAGTATCTCCCAAGACATATGATATGACTAGATTGCATTGACCATATTTATGCATTGAATTCCTAACCCTTATTGTCACATGATTTAGTATGGTCATTGCATGTTCATGATGATATCTCGCTAGCATGATTTCCTATATGAAAGCATCTCATTGGCATGATTTATGTGATTATATGCATTTGCTTCATACTTAGTACATTCCATGTACTAATGCATACTTGTGCCTACATTCTCTTATAATGTAGGGTCAGAGAGTCATCCTTCGCACTCTCGTGGTTAGTTGTTCTCAGAGTTTGAGCTATCAGCCTTAGTGAGTCCTCATTCTTCGGGGACGAAGAGGCTTTATTGTTTTCTTTACTTTCAAGTTCAGACTTGTATATGATGTACGGGATATGTCCCGATCATTCTATTGTCTTAGATGGATTTTGAGAAATAGTCAAGACTTTCGCTTGTAAACACTTTACTTTTATGAGATTGTCTATCTTTTCCTCATTTTTGTCTTTACCTTATGTATATGTATGCTAAGTGGCTTGTGTGGGGCCTTTCGGGGTCCTATACACCATGTTAAACCTAGGGGGTACTTTGGGTCGTGACAAACTTGGTTTTTAGAGCACAAGGTTTAGAAAGGTCCTAGGATATCTCAAAGCCACATCTAGTAGAGTCTTGTTCACAAGTGTGAAGTGCGCCACATTTATGAATGAGAGGCTACAAGATGTTAGGAAATTCCACTTCTTTCATATTCTAGAATCGTGCTTTAGAGTTTAACTTTATACGTTCCTCTCCTAATCCATGTCCTAAGCTTTTCAGGATATAGCACCTAGAAGAGCTTTTGTAAGGAGGAACGCAAATGAGAATGTGGATCAAGAGGCTAACCAAGTTCCGGTCGCTCCCTTGGCCGAAGAGATTACTAATGCAGAGTTCCGAGCTGCTTTCCACGCATTGGCCGAAGTCGTGACGGCCCAAGCCAATAGGGAAGTTGATGTCCCCATGAACCCACATGTGGGTACGACGGTGGCAAGGGTGAGAGATTTCACAAGGATGAACCCTCTCGAATTCCATGGCTCCAAGGTGGAGGAGGATCCACAAGAGTTCATTGAAGAGGTTTAGAAGATTCTAATGATCATGGGAGTGACGCTGGAAGAGAAAGAGGAGTTGACCGCTTACCAATTGAAGGGTGTGGCCCAAGTGTGGTTTAACCAATGTAAAGGTGAGAGGGCTAGAGACGCGGGTCCTCTTGAATGGGAGAAATTTAAGGAAGCTTTTCTTGATCGATTCTTTCCCCTTGAGATGAGAGAGGCTAAGGTCCTTGAGTTCATTAACTTGAAGCAAGGTGGTATGAGTGTCAAGGAATATGCATAGAAGTTCACTCAATTGTAAAAATATGCGCCTTCCTTGGTGGCCGATTCAAGGGCCAAGATGAGTAAGTTTGTGTCGAGAGTGTCCGACTTGGTGGTCAAGGAGTGTAGGACTGCTATGCTAATTAAATAAATGGATATTTCACAGTTGATGGTGCATGCACAACAAATCGAAGAAGAGAAGCTAAAGGAGAGGTCCAAAGTGGCAAAGAGAGCGAGGACCGGTGATGGCGACTTCTCAAACCAAAGGACCGGAGGACATGACTGTTCTAAATTTCGAAAAAGGTTTTCAAACCAAGGGTCTTCAAATGCTCCTATGCCTAAGTTTGACAAGAGTAGGGTGTCTAACCCTAAGCCTCAAGGAGGCAATGGTGGTGGTGATAGAACTCAAATTCCCCCATGTTAAAAGTGTGGGAGGAAGCATGAGGGGAGATGCTTAGCCGGATCGGATGGTTGCTTCACTTGTGGCAAGAGTGGTCACCAAATGAGGGATTGTTCAATGAATGTTACAAAGGGGAAAGATGGTAAACAAGGTGCTCCTAGCGGTTTGGGTTCTAGTGCTCCCAAGCAAAATCAATTTTATGCACTCCAAACTCGCTAAGAGAAAGAAGGTTCCCTTGATGTGGTTACCGATATGTTGAAAGTATTCCATCTTGATGTATATGCTTTACTTGATCCCGGTGCTACCTTATCTTTTGTGACGCCATATGTAGGTATGAGATTTGATATTTCCCCGGATTTGTTGTTAGACTCTTTCTGTGTCTCTACTCCTATTTGTGATTTTATTGTGGCAAAAAGAGTTTCTAGGAAGTGTCCCGTTTCCTTGTTCTATAGAGTCACCTATGTTGATCTTGTAGAGCTAGATATAATAGACTTTGATGTCATTCTTGGGATGGATTGGCTGCATTCATGTTATGCCTCGGTTGATTGTAGAACCCGAGTGGTTAAGTTTCAATTTCCTAAAGAGCCCGTCTTTGAGTGGAAAGGGGGAAATTCTATGCCTAGAGGTCGGTTTGTTTCTTTTCTTAAAGCTAGAAAGATGATCTCCAAGGGTTGCATTTATCATCTTATTCGGGTTAGTGATATAGATTTTGAAACCCCTAGTCTTGAGTCGGCTCCCATGGTAAATGAGCTTCCAGATGTGTTTCCCGATGATCTACCCGGTGTTCCTCCAGAAAGGGAAATAGACTTTGGCATTGATCTTCTTCCCGATACACAACCTATCTCTATTCCTCCTTACCGTATGGCTCCGGCGGAACTTAAGGAATTGAAAGAACAATTGAAGGATTTGTTGGATAAGGGTTTCATCCAACAAAGTATTTCTCCAAGGGTGCTCCGATGTTGTTTGTTCGTAAGAAATATGGCTCTCTCCATATGTGTATTGATTACTGGCAGTTGAATAAGGTTACCATCAAGAATAAGTACCCAATTCCGAGGATAGATGATTTGTTTGACCAATTTCAAGGTGCGATTTTCTTCTCTAAGATTGATCTCCGGTCGGGTTATCATCAATTGAGGGTAAGACACTGTGATATTCCAAAGATGGCTTTTCGGACTAGATATGTCCATTATGAGTTTGTGGTTATGTTGTTTGGATTGACTAATGCTCCGAAGACTTTTATGGATTTAATGAATAGGGTGTTTAGGCAGTACCTTGATATGTTCGTAATTGTATTCATTGATGATATTTTGATTTACTACCGAAGTAAGGAAGAGCATACCAATCATTTGAGGATTGTATTGCAAATTCTTGGGGATCGTGAGTTATATGCTAAGTTCAATAAGTGTGAGTTTTGGTTGAGATCTGTGGCTTTCCTTGGTCACGTCGTGTCCGGTAAGGGTATTGAGGTAGATCCTAAAAAGTTGGATGTGGTTAAAAAATTGCCTAGACCTCTATCTCCTTCAGATATTCGTAGTTTCTTGGGCTTGGCCGGATATTATAGAAGGTTTGTGGAAGGGTTCTCTACTATTGCCTCTCCATTGACCTCGTTGACTCAAAAAAGACTAAGTTTGTATGGTCGGAGGCTTGTGAAAGGAGCTTCAAAGAATTGAAAGATAGGCTTACTTCCGCATCGATATTGACATTACCGAAAGGTTCTGATGGCTTCGTGGTTTATTGTGATGCTTCAAGGGTTGGCTGAGGGTGTGTTCTTATGCAAAATGGGAAGGTGATTGCTTATGCTTCAAGGCAACTTAAGATTCATGAAAAGAATTACCCTACCCATGATTTAGAACTTGCGGCGGTTGTCTTTGCTCTAAAAATTTGAGGCACTATTTGTATGGTGTCCATGTTGATGTATTTACCGACCACAAAAGTTTGCAATACATGTTCAAGCAGAAGGATGTAAATCTTCGACAACGTAGATGGCTAGAGCTCTTAAAAGACTATGACATGAGTGTCCTCTATCACTCAGGAAAGCTAATGTAGTGGCCGATGCCTTGAGTCGGCTGTCGATGAATAGTGTTGCACATATAGAAGATGATAAGAAGGAATTGGTTTGGGATGTTCCTAGACTAGCTCGGCTAGGTGTTCGGTTGGTTGACTCCGATGAGGGAGGAGTGATTGTCCAAAATGGGTCGGAATCGTCCTTTGTGGTGGATGTTAAGGCTAAGCAAGCACTTGATCTAATACTAGTGGAGTTGAAAGAGGTAGTTCTAAAGAAGGGCAATGAGGCTTTCTCCCAAGGGGGAGATGGTGTCCTTAGATATCAAGGCCTTTTGTGTGTGCCTAATGTTGAGGTCGTAAGAGAGCAAGTTCTAAAAGAAGCTCATAGTTCCCGATACTCTATTTATCCGGGAGCCACCAAGATGTACCACGATTTGCGGGAAGTCTATTGGTGGACTAGAATGAAGAAAGATATTGCGGAGTTTGTGGCAAAGTGCCCAAATTGTCAACAAGTTAAAGTTGAACATCAAAGGCTGGGAGGCTTATCCCAAGATATAGCCATTCCTACTTGGAAGTGGGAAGAGGTTAATATGGACTTCATAGTGGGTTTACCCCGTACTCGCCAACAATATGATTCTATATGGGTCTAGTACACTGTATGATGAAGTCGGTTCACTTCTTTCCCGTCAAAGTGTCCTTTTCGGTGGAAGATTATGTTAAGATGTATATTAGGGAGATGGTTAGGCTGCATGGAGTGCCCCTATCCATTATCTCTGATAGAGGTGCCCAATTCACTTCTCAATTTTGGAAGTTATTCCAAAAGGGTCTTGGTACCAAGGTTAAGCTTAGCACGGCTTTTCATCCCCAAACCGATAGGCAAGCGGAGCATACTATGCAAACCTTAGAGGATATGCTAAGAGCATGTGTGATTGATTTCAAGGGTAATTGGGATGATCATTTGCCTTTGATTGAGTTTGCCTACAATAATAGCTACCATGCAAGTATTGGTATGGCTCCATTTGAGGCTCTTTAAGGCAGGAGATGTAGGTCTCCTGTAGGATGGCTTAAGGTTGATGATTGGGTCTATTTGAAATTTTCACCCATGAAGGGTGTCATGAGATTTGGTAAGAAAGGGAAGCTTAATCCCCGGTATGTAGGCCCACATAAGATTTTGAGACGCATTGGCAAGGTTGCTTATGAGCTTGAGTTGCCTAATGAGTTAGCATCGGTTCATCCGATTTTCCATGTGTCTATTTTGAAGAAGTGTGTTGGAGATCCAACATCCATAGTGCCTTTAGAAAGTCTTGGCATCAAAGGGAGTTTATCTTATGAAGAGATTCCGGTTGAGATCCTAGATCGACAAGTCCGGAAGTTGAGAAACAAAGAAGTTCCTTCCGTTAAGGTATTGTGGAGGAATCAATTAGTTGAGGGTGCTACATGGGAGGCCGAGGCCGATATGATGTCCCGTTATCCTCATCTCTTTCCTTCCGAGTCTTCCCTAGCTTGAGGTATTTAGCTCCTCATGGTTTATTTCTAGGATGCATGTGTCTTAGTCACTCTCATGTTTCTTTATGCATACATTCATTAAGTGTTTATAGCTTGACATTTTGTGATAAATCATGCTTTAAGCTTGGAGTTGATTTTCCTCCTCGGATATGTGCATTATGTAGTGCATTCATGATTGGAATCATAGAATTATTGTTTCCGCTACTCTTTTGGTTGTTAGCTGAGTTCCATTTGGGGACGAATGTTCCCAAGGGAGAGATATTGTAACACCTCAGTTTTTCAAAAGAGAAAATTTCCAATTTTTGGGCCCAGAGTCACTTCTACGGACGCAGTCTACGGGTCACAAATCAGTTGACGAACCGTAGAATGCATCCGTAGAAAGAGGGTAAAATGTTTTGAAAATCAAGTTTCTAAGATCGAGTATACGGGCTAGCAGGACGGACCGTAGGTCTTTCCACGGACCGTAGAGAGGTCCCATCAAAGTGTTCCAGACTTATTAAAGTTTCTGAGGGTTCAGTTGAGTTCTACGGGTTGGACCAACGGACCGTTGAATGGCCTACAGGCCGTAGATCGAACTCGTAGAAAGTGTCCTGAAAGTTGGGTTTTTCTGAAGTTTTCTACGATCCAACTGGACGGTCTGTAGGAAGTCTTACGAACCGTAGGTTCGGTCCCTAGACTTCATTCGACAGTTAATTTCCAGGGGTCTTTATGTCTTTTCCCAATTCTTTTAAGTCCTTTTAATTATGACTTTGCCCCTAAATTGGCCCACTAATAAGTCTTTCCTCCCTAATTCTCCTTTATTAATTCATTCTCAAATTCCCAATTTCCCCAAAATATTTCTCTCTCTAGAAAGTTCTCTCAATTCTCAAAGAAGAAGAAAGGCTAGGATCCTCCATTGAAGGTCATCACTTCTTAGCAATTTCTTGTGGGCTTTGCTGAGGTATGTTAGTATTCACCATTGGATCCCTTTCCTCCATTGGGTCCATAGTTTTCTTCAAATTTTCAAGGTTGAATTTTCCCAAATTGAGTTAGGGTTTTTGATCAATTCTTATGGGTTCTTCAGTTATGATTCAAATTGTTGATTTTATGATTGCTAGTTCACGATCTAGTGTGATAACATAATTTAGTGCATGAATTAGCGTGATTTATATGGTTTTAGTAGAAATTACATGAACCCATGCATGAACCATGATTCCTAGCTTTGAATTCATGATGAAGTATGATCCATGCATTTATGAACTTATGAAATTGATGAAAGTATACATGATTCTAAGATTAACCGACATGTACCCATACTAGTTCATGATTTATGAACACATGAATAACTTGCATAAGAGATGCATGTATATGAATAGCTTGCATAAGAGATGCATGTATATGAATAGCTTGCACAAGAGATGCATGTTTCATGAGAATTATGCTTATAATTGCTAGGGTGCATATAGATGATGGCATCCATGAGTTGTGTAAAGGTTCTCTTCACATTAAGCTAATCATATGAATGTGAAAGGTTTTCTCACATAAATTAGGGTTCATATGGTTGAAAGGCTTCCTCACCTATGAATCGATTAGGAGATATTCTAATGACGTAAGCTTGGGCAAGCCCATGGTAGTTGAAATGTCTTGATATGATCTTAGCTTTGATTTGGTAACCCTAGATGTATGTCTTCCTTGATTAAAATATGAATAAGCTTAATTGACAATTCCTTGGGATTCTACTTAGTACCGAGCGGGCTTTTGGGATGAAGGTTTCCGTTTAGCGTCCATGGACCTATAGTAGCAATCCCTATGTCCCATAACTACGTGCCTCATAGGTTTTGTCTCAGATAGACACATAGATAGTGGATCCACATAAGCTACATATTCATGGTCCTTACCTTGGCAAGTGGGACAACCCTTCTAGTGATGTGGGGTAGACATCACTACCCTTTTCGGTGTAGGGTAGACACTGGATTCCATGTTACAGCTCACATGGTCTATGTCGGTTAAATTTTAAAATCCCATAATAATGAACTAGGGTACTAGAAGTATCTCCCAAGACATATGATATGACTAGATTGCATTGACCATATTTATGCATTGAGTTCCTAACCCTTATTGTCACATGATTTAGTATGGTCATTGCATGTTCATGATGATATCTCACTAGCATGATTTCCTATATGATAGCATCTCATTGGCATGATTTATGTGATTATATGCATTTTCTTCATACTTAGTACATTCCATGTACTAATGCATACTTGTGCCTACATTCTCTTATAATGTAGGGTCAGACAGTCATCCTTCGCACTCTCGTGGTTAGTTGTTCTCAGAGTTTGAGCTATCAGCCTTAGTGAGTCCTCATTCTTCGGGGACGAAGAGACTTTATTGCTTTCTTTACTTTCAAGTTCAGACTTGTATATGATATACGGGTTATGTCCTGATCATTCTATTGTCTTAGATGGATTTTGAGACATAGTCAAGACTTCTACCGGTAAACGCTTTACTTTTATGAGATTGTCTATCTTTTCCTCATTTTTGTCTTTACCTTATGTATATGTATGCTAAGTGGCTTTTGTGGGGCCTTTAGGGGTCCTATACGCCATGTCACACCTAGGGGGTACTTTGGGTCGTGACACATTGGTCGTTACCGGATATCTAAGAGAGTTGATAATGTAGCTTATGAGTTGGAGCTACCGTCAGAGTTAGCTGCAATCCATCTGGCATTTTGCATCGCTATGCTAAAGAAGTGTTTGGGTGATCCTTCACTTATTGTGCCTACCGAGAATATTGGTATCAAAGACAGCTTATCTTAAGAGGAGATTCCCGTTCAGATTCTTGATCGTCAGGTTCGCAAGTTGAGAACCAAAGAAGTTGCATCAGTCAAAGTCTTATGAAGAAATCAGTTTGTTGAGGAGGCTACATGGGAGATGAGGAAGATAAGAAGAAGAGATATCCTTATCTCTTTTCCTCCGAGTTAGTTCTAGTCCAAGGTACTAACTCTTCCTAAAGTACTCATTCCATTTAGTCCCTCCTTCAGTATTTTAAGTTCATGAATTTTATGTGTATTTTGCACTAAATTGGGTTGTAAAACATTTCCCTACCCTTTTCATGTTCAGTTCATTAATCATTCGAGGACAAATGATTCAAAAGGGGAGATATTGTAAAATCGTATTGGGCAATTCTTAAATTGCTCATATGTGAAAAGGTCAATTCTTTAGTGTTGAATGGATTTGAATCTGAAACAAGGTCATATGAACCCCCTAGCACAAATTTGAGTTGAAAGCTTCCTTACCGATTAAGTTTTGACATAAGATTCTACTTAAGTCAACTTCAAACGATCATATCTCCCAGCTTATAATGAATTAGGTGTCCCATTACCTACCAAATTGAAGGTCTTTGAGTCCCTTTTCAAGCTCTAGCAAGTTTGCCTCATTTTGAGTTCAAGGTAAAACATTATAACTATTTTACGAGAGACTGCCATATAAGAATTTTCTAAGCCTGTGAACTACGGATCCAATCTATGGGCCGTTGACTGAACTACGACCCATACTATCAAACCTTCAAAAACTTCAGAAAGTCTAAATTGTGGGATCCAATTCGTACGGATCCATTTTACGAGCCGTAGGAACTTCTATGGGCCGTAGTTTGGACCCGTAGAATGGACTTTTGAGCCTGAAATTTAGTATTAAGTCTACAGATTGGTCTACGATCCATAGAAACTTCTAAGGGTCGTAGATTGGACCCGTAGAATGAAGTTTTAAGCCTTAAAATTCAATATAAATTCCACTAATGGGATCTACAATTTGTAGAACAAACCACGGATCGTAGATGGACCCATAGAAGGGTTTTTCGTCAGTTTTTAAGAAGGGTAGTTTAGTTTTTTCCCAGCTCTTCTAAACCTAAATCATTACCCTTTTAACCTAATTTAGGGTCTAAAAGTGTTAAAACATTCTTTAAAACTTCAAAGACTTAGAGCAAGGATTCAAGAGGAGAAAAGCTAGGGTTTTTTAGCGTTCTTCGAATTTCACCGATTTCACCAAGAACCTCGTTCTTTCGAGGTATCTCAGGCTATCATAGTGATGGGATGAGTTCATTCTCATGCCCTACATCTACTTTCCACCAGTAAAGAATAATCTAGGGTTACATCCGTAGTTTTGATAATTCTTGAGATGAGTTTCGTTGATGAGTTCTGAATTCTATTTCTTGATTATTGAGTTTTTTTATCCTGCTTTGAGATTTTTGAGTTGATTGTTCATGTCTATTTTTCAGCATGAACCTTATTATTGAGTTATTATTGAGAATCCTTTTTAACCAAACAATGGTCTTAAACTAATTTTTTGAGAAAGTAAAGATGAGTTTTGAGAAGAGTTTTAGACATTATTAAGAAAGAGTATAAGGGAACTAAGTATTCCCAAATGTATCACTCTTTCATTAGGAAAAGAGAAACTTTTATTTCTAAAAAGACTTTATGAGTTTAGAGATATTTCAGAGCAATTACCTCATTTAAGAGGTTATTTTGAGTAATTAGCTCAAAACAAAAAAAGAGTATGTTTTATACATTTGAGCATGAATATATTATTGGGAGTAGTATTGAGCACCGATATGGGGATGAGTTCAGACAACTCAAAATCCTCATAAACCATGTCTGCCAAGATGGGTAAAAGATCATACTTTTAAGATGAATCATTATTTCTTAGTGGATCCACTTAGTTGAGAGGTTCTATACCCCGACACAGTATATGATAGTTCTGGCAGCGTGGGCGAGACGTTGTATCATCACGTAGCTCATAGTGATGGTTGTTGGTTAGAGAATCTCCTAAATAGATTAAAAGTGTATTTTTACTCTATCACTTTTTATGTTGAGTTTCAGAGAATGAGTAAGTACTTGTGAAGTTTTAAATGATTTAGTTCCTTTATTCCTTTGCATTCAGCTTGAGTATATCTTTATCTATCGCAATCCTTTCTTTCAATTGTTTCACTTTGGCTATATTGCATACTCGTACATTCAATGTATCGATATCATTCGACCTGCATCTTTTTATGATGCAGATATAGGTGTTCAGGATCATCAACAGGCGCTTCGTTGAGATCTCTTTGCATTCCAGTTAGCTTTTGGTAAGCCTCCTTGCATTTTGGAGGACTCCACTTTTCTTTTCAGTTTAGTCATTTTAGGGTGTTGTGGGTCTTGTCTCGACATCCATGTTGAAATATAGAGGCTTCATACATAGATAGAGTTGAGGAGTCTCTCAGTACTTTCTTTTCTTGTTAGATGTTTTGCAAATTATTATTATTGCATCGAGTATTTATCAGACAGTATGAGTTGAGCATTTTACAATTTTAATGATTTACTTCTGTTTAAAGCCTTTAAATTCTTGAGTCAGTCTTTCACTAAGTAGTCAGCCAGGCCAAGGATTCGCTTAGGGACTAGCAATGGTTCTCGAGTGCCGGTCACGTCCAGGGTGTAGGCTCAGGGCGTGACAGTAACACCTCTAAAATCTCTAAGCTAAGATCCAAATAATTATTCATATGTGTATAGAGTCGTACTGGGTGATTCTTAATTGTGCATATAGGTGTTAAAGTCAATTCTTTAGTGTGGGAAGAGATTTTAAGATTAATTAAGGTCATAAGAATCCTCTAACACAAATTTGAGTTGAATCTAAAGAGTTAGGTGGCCCATAACCTATCAAATTAAAAGTCTATGAGTAGACATCTCTAAAGATGTGGACTACCTGCACCTAGACAGAAAGACCCTATGAAGCTGTACTGTTCCCTGGGATTGGCTCTTCTTTCCAACGCCACCCAGTTTGTGTCATTTCGAGTTCGAAGTAGAGAGTTATGATCATTTTACCAAATGATGTAGTGCAGTTCCATTTCGGCCGATGGAAAAATTGTAAAAACAAAGGTAATTTTTATGTCCTCATACCCATAGGAAAACCCTAAAATGAATTTCTTACCTCCTATAAAGCCCTAAACAATCATATTTCCATCTTTTAATTGCTTCTTCTCCTCACTCAAACCCAAGACAAGATTCTAAGGAAAATCAAGATAAGACTTCCAAGAAAGATTCTTTCAAATCTTTTTTAAGATTCTTCTTCAAAGTAAGTTCTTCTCCAAGGATTTCAATCTTTCCAACTCAAATTCCTTCTTATAATCATGATCATTACTAAAAATCTTAACCCCGGGCCATAGGATTTTTAAGAAACTAATTCAAGAATCTCAAGAAATGATTTCTTGATCGTTCTTCTTTAAGTTAGAGTTCTTCTTCAAAATTCATGGAGCGTTTAAGGTATGTAAGATAATCAAAGTGAGGAACTTTGTTCTTCCTCATGCCCTACTTCTACAATTTCAGTTAGTGAGATGAAAGCTAGGGTTTTTACCCAAGATTCTATGATTTTGAATTTCCTTTATATCGTATTATTGATTCTTGATTATATCATCAACATTATGGTACTTCATGTCATTAGTGATAATTGATTCATGGTTCATGCTTATTTTATCACATGAATCCCTTTCTAATCAAATTTATTTAAAAACCTTATCATAGTATTTCATATGCATTAATTTCACAAATAATGTATGTTCAAGATTTTAAAGAAGTCTTTCAAGAAAGTATTATTATCTTCAATTTAAAGTACATCATTTTAGAAGATTTTCAAGAAAGTCTATTTTACTTTCAAGTGCCTAATTTTCAAGAAGTATTTCAAGAAAGTATTATTATTTTTAATTTCAAATACATTATTTTAGAAGAGTTTCAAGAAAGTATATTTTACTTCAAATGCATTATTTTAAAGAAGTATTTCAAGAAAGTATAATTGTCTTTAATTTCAAATGTATTATTTTAGAAGAGTTTCAAGAAAGTATATTTTACTTCAGGTGCATTATTTTCAAGAAGTATTTCAAGAAAGTATTATTATATTTAATTTCAAATGTATCATTTTAAAAGAGTTCCAAGAAAGTATATTTTCTTTAAGTGCATTATTCTCAAGAAGTATTTCAAGAAAGTATTCTTATCTTTAATTTCAAGTGCATTATTTAAACAGTATTTGAAGAAAGTAAATTTTACATCAAGTTATGATTTTTCCCAAATTCTAGAGTTTCATGATATGTTATGAAATCATGATATTTTAATTCTTATGTTCATCATGATATTTTAAAGGAGTTATTCTTATGATTTGTGAGTCTTTATGATTGAATTGGTATTACTAGATTTTTGCCATTTTAATGACTAAGATTATGAATATGATATGATTTTATATATTTCCATTGGGTGTTTACTTAGCTCCGAGTTGGACTAGTGGCGATTACCCAGGTCCCTGAACTACGTGCCCTCGTAGGATTGTCAAGATTATACATTAGCTAGTGGATCCACCTTAGCTCAGACTCATGGTCCTTACCTTGGAAAGTAGGACAATCTCTTTTCACTGTGGGAGTAAGACACCGGACACCATGTTATAGTTCACATGGTTTATATCGATTAACGATATCTCCCACAGTTCAGTCTTTCAAATTATTACTTTGACCTTACATTCAGTTATTTCAGTTTCACTATCTACGAGTTGCAAGTTATACTACTTGGTCATTGCATCAATTCATGTATTTCAGTTTCATATTTCGTTTAGTGTCTCAGATTCACCATGTCTAGCTTTACAAATTATCATGCATATATCTCATGCTCAGTACATTCAAAGTACTGATCGCATACCTCTTATCCCTACATTTTTCATGAGATGTAGATTCAAGTTCTTACTATCAGGATTCTAGTCAATCGGATTGCAGCTTCCAACCATCAGGTGATGAATTCTCTTATTTTGAGCACTCAAGTCAGTTTGTAGTTCTGGTATGTTATTTCTATTCACATGTATTGATTAAGGGGAGAAGGGGTCATGTCTCTACTCCTATAATTAGTATTAGTAGAGGCTTCATAGATACTCAATTAGAGTTGTTGTATTTAATCTATTCTATTTTAGAATCTTTTCTAATTACAGTTGTTGTATACAAAATTTTGTTCAAAAAATATTGAACCACTATTCCATAATTATGCTTTTGCTCAATCGTTATATATTCTTTTACATCCTCATATTTGATTGCTCGTGACTATGCCAGTATCAAGGGTTAGCTTGGAGTCACTTGTGACTCTAAGCACCATGTTACGACTAGGGCATAGTCTCGAGTTGTAACATAGGAGCAAGGTGCTTTCGATTGTGTACTTTAGGTTGCGTGAATTATATCGCTTGAATGCTGGTGATCGCATGCATTGCATTGACACTCATTTCTCATATGTTTTGTAGTACAATCTCAGTTCATGCATTGGATTTTCATGACTGCTTTCGAGAAAGACTGTTTCCACACTTTTATTCTTTTGAACTAGTTTTGATGGAAGTCGTACCACCTAGATCATTATTGATAAAAAAATTATTGAGATAAATGAGGCATCCTGGATGCGCTCGCTACTTGATCAATTGGGGATTTTGCTGACCCTTTTTTCTAATAAATGGCTGCATGTACCATCATTTTTATAGATCCTTGGGATGGGGATACTTCACAGCTATTCTAACTAGTGCATTAACCGCGGTCTGCTAGTCTAGGTGCACTACTATCAACTATGATTCGAGGTTCGGGCTCACCACTAACATTGGGTTTTTACCCGTGCATGTTGCCCTATTACTCGGTCTTGTGGTCTTCAGCTTAGGAACTACTGGGATTTGGTTGTACAATCTCATTCATATGCATCGTCAATCACAAATATAATTTTGATTGTTGTTTGCATCCATCCATCTTATGGGGGTCAGCTAGGTTATGTTTGCTATTGTGTACCTTCCGAGATTATAGGGGTCCGATTAGGTTATTGTTTGATTCTATAATTGTATATCATGGGTGATTTGATTTTTAGTTATCTAAATAGTATGGACTTGTCTCTATCTTGGGACTCTAGACTCAGTTGTGTCTTGGTTGAACCTGCTTGGGTGGCTATGTTGAGTAGCAGAGTTTACCATTGGTTACCCTTGGATAGTAGCTCCTGTAGTAGGTCTTTTTGTCTTGATTAGGTTGTTCGGCTAGCGTCTCTAGGTATGTTCTCTTTTCTCGACCTGCCAGCAGCTAGAAAAGGGAAAAATCATTGGCTTAAAAGGATGCTGCAACCTTCTCTTCTCAGTGAAGCCATTCTTATCCTTTCAAAATCTTTCACCATGTAAAAGATTTAACCATCTAACCGTTTCGTTGCTAGTTTTGGCTACAAAAAATTAGTTACCAACCTCAACCAAAATATGGCTATTGTCTCTCACCATCGCACCACAGTCCTCCTTCATGATTTACCAATAAAATGTTGCTTCACCTGGCGTCATAAAGGGTGCCAAGATTTCTTATTCGATGTTGCCACTGGGGTCTTTTGTGCAAATAGTAGCTCTGTCAAGACTTGTAAATTTAAACTTCTTCCATATAAGGTTCATTACAAGCTCTTTATAATGTTTTGTACTCATATAGTTCATTGGACTATTTTGAGCGTGTTCATTAAGTGTTTATTTTCTCTTAAAAAATGAAATTGGTTGATAAAAATTGATTCTTATCATGTTGGGGAAATCAATAGCTCATAGTGAAGGTTAATTAATAACTAAAAGGTGATTGAAGGGATTAGTAATATTGGGCTTCAGTTAATGGATTCTTCTTTGGTCTGAAATGCTAAAAAAGAGGGAATTCATTATTAATTAAGTTTGATTCAAGAAAAAGTAGTTCTTGACATACTTTTTTCACATTTTTAATCACAATTATGCTATCAATTGTTTCCTTCTTTCTCCATGTCATGATTTGGTTGTTTAATATGCACTACCTATCAATTAAAATTGAAAGGCATTTATATATTGTTTTGTATAGATTTTATCAAATATTTAATTACTACAAGATCCTAGTTAATAGAATTTTGGTGTAGCCATTCAGCAGTGAACACTTGATTCAAAATTTCCAAAATTTCCACTTACCATTTTTTCCCCTCTCTATACATCAGAGGTAGCAGTAGCCTAGCATATATCTATTTATTTTATGCCGCTGATGATCACAAATCACAAAAATGGTTGCCGACAATTCAAAAATTCCTAAACTTATGTTGTGTTTCTTTTTATCTTCAATAATAAGGTAATTTTCCTGTCCAAATCATAATCTATCTTTTTACAGAGTTTTATGTGGAGAATTTTATATTGTGTTTCTATTCTGAACTCTCCATGAATCACTATTAGACGAGTTAAATTTCTTTGATATATTTTACCTGAGGCAGTAGTGTGTTATGAAACAAACTCCTCTACCTACAAAAGATAGAGGTAAGGTTTGTATATACACCACCCTCCCCAAACCTCACTGGGTATGTTGTTGTGAGTTAGGCCTAAGACCTAATTTAACAGTTGTTATTAGATGAGTTCAATTATGCAAAGTAAACATTTTTCTATAACCATTATAGTGCATAAGCTTTATTCCAAGCAGAGGGTTTATCAAAACACTAGAAATGATATTGTCATTGTATTATAGTGCATAAACATTGCCGAGAATAAAATTGACTTCATCTGGTAGTGGCTAGGATTGGTTGAGCAATTTGCATTAGCAGAAAATGTCCTTTCTTTGCCACTTTGACAAGGAAGAAAAGGCTTTCCTATATTTTCTTGATTTGTTTGTTCAAGAAATATAAAATAAATCTGGGAATGAATATTATTTAGATCTAGAGCCTATTTGGCCAAGCTTCCACTTTTGTCAAAGTAACGTTAACAAAAAAAGAATATTTTTAGAGTAAAACAATCTGTGTTTTGTGTTGTCGCTGCTCAAAAGCACCTTCTTCTTTTTTTGCCAAACACCTCAAATATGAAAAAGGAGTGCCTTTCTTGTGCTTTTAGCCTTCAAGAAGCCTGGCAAAATAGGCTACTAGAAATGTAAGAACTCCTATTCTTTCAAACTTACCAATATTTTTTAAGAATTTTATTGATTATGCATAGTAGGAATATAACAACTGTGAATGAAATATATTTCAATGATTAAAAAGAATGACTAGTAACAGAGAAATTGGCTAGTCTAGTTATTTAAATAAAGAATCTAATTGTTGATCATCAAAGAATATGACAAGAAAGGTTAATAGGACTATGAGCCCGTAAAACAACAACAACATATCTAGTGTAATCCCACAAGTGGAGTCTGAGGAGAGTAGAATGGTGTTTGACTGGAGACATAAGTTATGTTGGTAATTTGACTTATATGATTAAAGTAGTGAGAGTGGAAGAACGTATTAAAATAATAGTTGGAATTATGTTTGATAAATTCATTGCGTCAATACTTTAGATAGATAGAATGAGCATATCTTGCTATGGTGAAGACACTAATGTAATAGGGCTGTCAGGTGTCCAATTCATGTGCTTTTTGTTTCATTTTCAGTTGAACTTCATATTAAAGTATGAAAAAACTATCATCTTCTCTAATATATAAAAGTAGGTTTAGAAACTTCTATTTTCATGCTCATTTCATTTGTAGGTTTAGTTTTTGCGAGCTCTTTATAGGGGCATTGTATTGGAACAATAGAAAGAAAAAGATAACAACAAGATTGAGACAATTATGAAATCCACTCAGCTTCTCTTACTTGATTGAATTGCCAAAATTTCAGTTATTTTTAGAAATCTTCCAAGGTTGTCAAGACACTCTACTTTACAGTTGGAAACAAATTTGAGCAATGTAATTCAAACATTTTGATATTTTATTTTTATATCTTAAATTTAGCTCTTTTGATAACTCTGAACTAACCAATTATAATTAAAGAATGCTAGATGATACCGATATGGATGAAAACTTCCAATTTCTACAATCTTTGGATCTCATTACAAAGAATGTATATGAGCAGCAAAAAATAATAAAAGAGAAAAAGTAAAATCTAAAAAAAAGATAAACTTAGGCGGAAGGATACAACGAATGCTGACCATGAGAGGGACCACGAACAAAAAAATGCACGAGAAAGGGAAAGGAGAAACAACAGAAGAAAATAGAGTGTGAACAGGATAGAGAACTAAAGAAGTGAAAACAACAAGGAGAAAGAAAAGTGCAATGACAAAGAAAAACAATGTGAGGATATTATGGATTAAAAAATAAGTGGAGAAAAAAAGGCTGCTTGACGTGAGGAAATCGGAAAAGATGGAGGTAATACATTTCTATTGCAGCTAATCTCGTATGAACATTAAAGATGCAAGATTTTTTTAGCATTAAACTGATACTTCTAAACATTTCTTCGTTAGTCTTGTAACACTAAGTTTTTCTTTTGTTGAGTTGGAAGATAGATTTGGAGCCGATGGATATTTCCACACTCTCAACCTTTTTGCCATGAAAAATTCCTAGTTGTGATGTAATGGTTTGGAAGGACATACATCTGAGGTTTGAAGTTCTATAAAGTTCTTCTAGTCCGGCATGATTTCTCAATAGATTATCCAATATATATCTTCTCATTTCTGTCTTCTATATTAACATAACAATTTTATCCTATTCCTAAACTCCTGCAAGATTTTTGTCTGTGCTTGCTTGGAAGAACAGAAAATTGTAATGTTAATATAGAAGACAAAAAGAAGAAAATATATATCAGAAGAACTTTATAGACATGCAGTCAAACCTTAGATGTATTTCCTTCCATAACCAACAGATCACAACTAAGAATTTCACATGGCAAATAGGTTGGGAATGTGTAGATATCCCTAGGCTCCAAATCTATCTTGCAAGAAAAGAAAAACTTAGTCTCACAAGACCAACAAAGAAAAGTGTAGAAGTATCAGTTAAATGCTCAAAACATCCTTTATTTATAATTATCTCATGGGTAGCAAATTAGCTACAATGATAATGAATTGCCTAAAGCTTTTCCATTTTTCTCATTTCTCGCAGCCTCTTTTTATCCACTCAGTTTTGAATCAATAATATCCTCGCTTGGTTTTGCTTTGTCATTGCACTTTTCTCTCTCCTTGTTCTTTTCATTCCTTTCTCTATCCCGTTCACGCTCTTTTTCTTTCTGTTGTTTTTCCTTCTCCCTTTCTCTTACAGGTTCTTGTTTGTCGTCCCTCCTGCATTTTCTTTCTTCCTAGTTTATCTTTCTGAAGCTTTTCCTTTTTCTCTTTATTATATTTTGCATCACATATACATTTTTTATAATGAGATCCAAAAGTTTTAGAAACTTGAAGTCTTCATCCATATCGATATCATATTACATCCTTAGTTATTGGTTAGTTCAGAGTTATAAAAGATCTATACTTGAGATAGAAAAATCAGAATATTAAAATGTTTGCATTACATTGCTCCAATTTGTTTCCAGTTCAAGATACTGAATACCCTTTTGCACAAATTTAACAAGAGCACTAGGAGGAACTAGATTTCCATCCATTGTGCTCTTATTGATCACTGCCTCGTATCCAAAAGTAAATGTTGAATGTGAGAATCCTGAAAAAATATATCAGCAAAACTAGTAGACTGATTAGATACTACCATACTAGTCCATCACTATCAAAGTCAAGGTGTCAGCCATCCTATTAGCAAAGCGTATTCAATGATACACAACAAGTGGTAGTATGGAGAGGGTGGGATCTACGCAGACCTTAACCCCTACCTTTGAGGTGGAGAGATTATTTTTGTTAGACCCTCGGCTTAGAAGAACGCTTATGCACTTGAATGGTTACATGAAAATGTTTACTTTACCGAATTTTACTCGTCTAACAACAACAACATACCCAATAGTGAATTGCATAAGGTTATAAAGACCATTGTTTGTGAATCACCGAGGCGTAAACAGACATATATAGGCTAGGCTACTACTACTCCCTCTGATATATCTAGAGTGAAAAAATGGTAAGAGGGAATTTTTAGACGTCGGGATAGTCATTTTGAATGAAGTGTTGACTGTTAAATGACTAATGTACCATCGAGCTCCGGCTATTACTTCTTCTTAGAGAGATGGATTCACGATTTGGTTCTAAATCACAACACATTCAATTTACTGAATTCAATATTTATCATTTCAGGTGGATGAATGGATAAAAACAATTTAATTTGGATGAACCCATAAACTAAATGATGAAAAGTTATTTGTGTCCTTAAGACCTATCAAACTTGGAGGTTGAGAAGTTCTTTTCAATAGATCCTTGGATGACCCCATAAACTAACTAATGAAAAATGTTTACTTGGCAGAATTTAACAGTGTCTAACAACAACATATCCAATGTGGTGTGTACGCAAACTTTAACCCCTACCTTGTGCAGCTAGAGGAGACTGTTTCAAAATTAACAAATTCTCAGCTCAAATAACAATGTAGTTCAAGAATTCATAGGTTAAAGAGGCCATTGCTTGTTAATATTGAAGTGGGACTTTTGGGAGACACAACATTTATATATGATACGTTAGAATTGGAAAGGTTTTCATTCAAAAGCCATTTTGAATCAAGTGTTGATTGTTCAAAGACTTAACTACCCTCAAGGCTCCTGCAAAAAAAAGTACTCCTATTATATTACAGATTGATACCATTTTGGAAAACTTTCATTTTTATTATTGCTTGTTAAATTTCATTGGGTTCTTCATTAAATACTAACTAATTAAAATTCATACTCTTTTGGGGTCTAACTTTAGATGTTGTTTCCTTCCATTCATCTCAACCTTGACCCCCAAGACCTCTTTTTGTACACTTTTTTTCTTTCTAAAAGAGGGTCTAGAACTGGGATCTCTTCACAACCCCTAAAGGTGTTAGGAAGATATTTAATCAGTTAGCCTAATAACTTGAATCGATAAAAAAATCTATCAAGACCTAAAACAAAGGATACCATATCACAAAGAGTCTTTTTAATTTGCATGTCTCGACTTTTGACTTCTCCTCACATAGTTTCATCACAATTTTCTCTTCTAGACGAATACATAATTTGAACGAGATATTTAAATTTGGTAATGTATCTTAACACATTCAAATTTAATGAGATTTGAAATTTTTTATTTATACTATTTTAGTGGATTAATCGAGCAAAACTATTTAATTCAGATGAATCAGTAAATTAAGTGGTGAAAAGTTGTCTAGATCACTAGATTCTCCCAAGGCTATGTATCTATCGGTTCCTTAGGTTTTAAAACTTATCATCTTGACTTAACGATTATCAATTTGTAGATATGCTAAACCAATATAGAATCATTAAAACGTCGATTTATCAGTTATTGATCATTAAATGTTTAACCACTAAGATTTAACACAAAAATACAATGAAAATCACTTATTAGAAACAAGGTGGTGAATCAAATTGTAAAGACCCTGCAGGCCATTTCCTCTATTTCCTTATCTTTTCAACACTTTGAGCTTTCCTATAGCGACCACAAATCATTTATGACTTGTTGGGACTGACAGTTTGGTAGCCTGGTCGTTCGTTTGAATTTTGTGCAAGTTTCTGTGTTTTGAAGCTTTCAAAGTTTAAATGGTTGACTTTGGCCAAAACTTTAGGTAGACAGCCTCATAATGAAATTTTGATAGTTCTATTAGCTCCGGAACGTCGAGTTTAGTCTAGAAGAATCTTTAATGTAGATCCCAAGGCTTTGAGGCTCATTTCAATCCCCCTTGTTGAATTTAGCTTAAAATGACATTTGGGTATGGGACCCACTTTTCATCTATACGACCTAGGTTATAAGTTTTGACATCTCCATAGAGTCTAGACTGCCGAACTTGGTTGGTAGCATAGTTCATTTGTGTGCATGAGCTTCCAAACAATCCCGATCACCCTGTCGGGATATTTTAACTTTTGATGATCTAGCTGATGCACCAGCATCTGGTGCAGGTGCATTCCTTCATTGGATCGTGATAAAGCCTCCACGATCATGGAGGACACTGCTCTTAGTCATCGTGACCGTGTGGGCTTTTGGCTGTGATCACGATGAGCTTTTCCTGGGGGTTGAGTACTTTTTGTCACTAAGATCGCGAGGTTTGACCTCTGCAACTGCATAGGTCATTTTCTATGCAGGTCGCGACCATGACCTTGGCATTCGCGAATGCAATGAAAGCCCAATCGAGAATCAACCCCTCTTCTCCAATTCAAAACGTGATTGTGAGAGCTATAGACCATCAAATTGAGTGATTTTAATTGCGTTGGTTTAGAATTTTTGAGGCATTGTGTGGGATCATCGAGGGAGTGTGGGGATCATATTTTGGAGGTAAAATCTTGTTTTGAAAGACCTCTCATATCTTTTAATCGGTGTTTTTGGTGAATTCAAATTACAAGAGCTACTTCATTTGATTTTCGAGCTCGAATTGTGCATGTTTTCGAGGCACAAGTTCCTTGAGATATTTAGGACCAATTATTGAAATTAAATTTTGGGATTCCCTGTGCAGTACCCATAATTCATTATTTTACTCAATTTTGGGCCCATCTCTATATGTATCCATTTAAGCGTCTAAACATACGTATTGATGTTGTAATCAATATTATGATAGAGTGGCTGTGATCTGAGGTGTTTCAGAAGAGTAAAGCTTCAGTTCAGCGGATTGGGAGTGTGCATACTTGGTTTCGAGGTAGGCTACAGTCTACTTTTCTTGATTTTCAAGGTAGGCTACAGTCTACTTTTCTCGATTGTGCACTATTACACAAAGTTTAGTATTACTCGCATGTAAATTGGATTGTATTTTTTTGGTTTAGGACTCCTTCCCCTTTTTTTCCCATTTGCTTGATTTCCCATAGGAGCTTTCAACTAGCCTTGTGTGGCTGAATCCATAGCTTAGGCTAGTAGCACCTTGTTGTGGGCGTAATTGGTGTACTGATCTTCTTTAGAGTTGATACTTGAGGCCTTAGTCTAGTTTGGGACTTAGATGCCTTCGAATGCGGTTCAGCACCCTATTTCTATTTGTTGCACCCTGTGATGATTGCTTCAGTTTTTATACCCTCTGTTCGTGCTTGAAACCTTAGTTGTTTTTCATAGTAGTAGGTTGGCACTAGTCATGATTGGTTGTTGTTGGGTAGTATGTATGGGGTAAGGTGTCGATCCTTGAGTTATTCCCCTTTCCTATTGACTCATTAGTAATTTCATCATTGCTAGAGTATTGGTGAGCATGTTATGTTGTATTGTTGATTTTGTTGGCATATTGTTGAACTTCAGGCCTTGGTCGAGGACCAACTGGAGTCTAGGTTAGTCTCTTTGTACTCTAGGAGCAAGGTGCTTTTGATTGTGTACTTTAGGTTGCGTGAATTCTCATTCTTGAATGCTGGTGAGGGCATGCATTGCATTGACACCCATTTCTCATGTGTTTTGTAGTACGATCTCGATTTATGCATTGGATTTTGATGATTGTTTTCGAGAAAGAATATTTTCATACTTTTACTCTTTCAAACTAGTATTGATGGGAGTCGTACCACCTGAATATTTTTTTATAAACAAATATTTGAAATAAAGAAGGCATCTTGAATGCGCTTACTTTTTCCTTGATCGGTTAGGGACTCTGTCGACCCTTTTTCTACTAAATGGTTGCATGTACCATCATTTTTATGGATCCTTAGGATGGGGTTACTTTGCGGTTGTTCTCACTAGTTCATTATATGTGGTCTGCTGGTCTAGATGCACTACTATCAGTCACGGTTTGAGGTCCGGGCGCACCACTGATATTGGGTAATTTTTACCCTTGCATTATTACCCTATTACTTGGTCTTATGGTCTTCAGCTCAGACACAACTGGGTTTTGGTTGTATGCTCTCATTCATATGCATCACCTATCACCAATTTAATTGATTGTTGTTTCCACCACCGGTCTTATGAGAGTCGGTTGGGTTATGTTTGTTATTGTGTACCTTCCGGGCTTATAGGGGTCCGGTTAGATTATTGTTTGATTTTATAATTGTATACCATGGTTGATTTGATTGTTAGTTATATAAATAGTTTTGACTTGTCCCTATCTTGTGGCTCTTGACTCGATTGTGGTTGGGTTGACCCCGTTTGAGTGGTTATGTTGAGTAGCAGAGTTTACCGTTGGTTACCCTTTGTTAGTGGATCCTGTAGTAGGTCTTTCGGTCTTGATTAGTTTGTAGGGCTAGCGCCTCTAGATATGTTCTCTTGTCTCAAACTCCTCTTCATTGTATTCTACTTCATGCTTCTATTCGTCTCCAAATGTATAATATCTCTTCTCCAGTTGCTTGTACTGCACTTTTCTTATTTACATGTTGCTTATACCTACATTGTCTTTGCAGCGCAGTCGGCCTATGCCTACTGAGTACCATTTATTGGTACTCATACTACACTTCTGCAACCTACAGATCATAGTACAAGTCCTCGCTATTGATTTGGATTTTGTGCAGAGCAGCTTTTGGGATTCAGAGACTGGGGTGAGCTCCTGGCATCTAGAGTTGCATATCTCCCTCTATTCGGGCTAGGGCTAGTCTTTATCTTTTCTTTCGAAGACAGCTCCATAGTTATTGTAGTTGTTAAGCCTTTTACTCATGTTTTGATTAGAAGCTCGAATACTGATTGATGCCAGGTCTTGGAGTTGTTTTGTTGTATATATATTTCTATTTAAATCTCTTTCTTTTGTTTGATATTGTTACCCTTATGTTCCTATTCCGCATGATGGCCCGTTGCTCTTGGTTCTGGGTTGTGGGTTAGGCATACCTACTAGTGGGATTTAATAGGTGCCATCATGAACTAAGAAATTAGGTCGTGACAGATTGGTTCGGTTTTATTGGTCCGGGTGCACTATTATGAGTCATAGTTTGTGGTCCAAGCTCACCATTGATATTGGGTTTTTACCCTACATTATTTCGCTGTTACTCGGTCTTGTGGTTTTAGCTCAGGTACTACTGCTTTTGTTTACACACTCTCATTCGTATGGATTATCTATCACCAGTATACTTGGTCGTTGTTTGCACCCGTTGGTCTTATTGAGGCCGGTTGTTTATGTTTGTTATTTGTACCTTCCAGGCTTTTGGGGGTCTGGTTAGGTAATTGTCTGACTATAATTATGTATCTTGTGCATTTTGATCGTTTAGTTATATAGATAGTTTGGACTTGCCCCTATCTTGGTACTCTTTGATTCAGTTGTGGTTGGCTTGACCTCTCTTGGGTGGTTATGTTGAGTAGCGGTGTTATCATAGCCCTTGCTTTGGTTATGTAACACCTCAGTTTTTGAAAGAGAAATTTTTTTCAGTGTTTGGCCCAGAGTCCCTTTCTACAGATGCAATCTATGGGTTGTAGACAAGTTGACGGACCGTAGAATGCATCCGTAGAAAGAGGATAAAATGTTTTGAAAATGAAATCTCTGAAGTCGAGTTTATGGGCTAACAGGACGGACCGTAGGTCTTTCCAAGGACCGTAGAAAAGGCCCGTCAAAGTGTTCCAGACTTAGTCAAATATTTTAGGGTCAAGTTGAGTTCTACGGGTTACACCTACGGACGGTAGAATGGCCTACGGACCGTAGATCGAAGTCGTAGAAAGTGTCCTAAATTTTGGGTCTGTGAAGTTTTCTACGGTCCAATAGAATGGTCCGTAGAAGTTCTTACGAACCATGGACTTCATCCGGCAGTTATTTTTCAGGGGTCTTTAGGTCTTTTCCCAATTCTTTTAAGTCTTTTTAATTACAACTTTGCCCCTAAATTGACCCACTATATAAGTCTTTCTTCCCAAATTTTCCTTCATTAATTACATTCTCAAAATTTTCAATTTCCCAAATAATTCTCTCTCTAGAAAGTACTCTCAATTCAAAAGGAAGAAGAAGAGTTAGGATCCTCCATTGAAGGTCATCGATTTTTAGCAATTTCCATGTGGGCTTTGTTGAGGTATGTTAGTATTCACCATTGTAGTCCTTTCCTCCATTGGGTCCCTAGTTTTCTTCAATTTTCAAGGTTTAACTCCCCAAATTGAGTTAGGGTTTTAATCTATTCTTATGGGTTCTCAATTATGATTCCAGTTGTTGATTTTATAATTCTTAGTTCACGATCTAGCGTGATAAAGTAATCTAGTGTGATTTATGTGATTTGAGTCGAAATTGTATGAACCCAAGCATGAGCCACGATTCCTAGTTATGAATTCATGATGAAGTATGATCCATGCATTTATGAACTCATGAAATCGATGAAAATATGCATAAATCTAGTTTATTACATGATCCAAAGATTAATTGACATGTACCCATACTAGATCATTTATGAACATATGAATAGCTTGCATAAGAGGTGCATGTATATGGATAGCTTGCATAAGAGATGTATGTTTCATGAGAATTATGCCTATAATTGCTAGGGTGCATATAGATAATAGCATCCATGAGTTGTGAAAAGGTTTTCTTCACAATAAGCAAAGAATATGAATGTGAAAGGTTTTCTCACAAAAACTAGTGTTTATATGGTTGAAAGGCTTCCTCACCTATGAATCCATTAGGAGCTATTCTAATGACGTAAGCTTTGGGAAAGCCCATGGTAGTTGAAATGTCTTGATATGATCTTAGCTTGGATTTGGTAACCCTAGATGTACCTCTTCCTTGGTTAAAATATGAATAAGCTTAATTGACTATTCCTTGGGATTTTACTTAGCACCGAGCGGGCTTTTGGGATGAAGTTTTCCATTTAGCGTCCGTGGACCTTTAGTAGCAATTCCTGAGTCCCATAACTACGTGCCTCATAGGTTTTGTCTAAGATAGACACATAGCTAGTGGATCCATGTAAGCTACAGATTTATGATCCTTACCTTGGCAAGTAGGACACCCCTTCTAGTGGTGTGGGGTAGACATCACTCCCCTATTTGGTGTGGGGCAGACACTGAATTCCATGTTATAGCTCACATGGTCTATGTCTGTTAAACATAAAAATCCCATAATAATGAGCTAGGGTACTAGAAGTATCTCACGAGACAAGACTTATGATATGACTAGCTTGCATTAACCATGTTTATGCATTGAGTTTCTAACCCTATTGTCACATGATTTAGTTTGGTCATTGCATGTTCATGATGATATCTCATTAGCATAATTTCATATATGAAAGCATCTCATTGGCATGATTTATGTGAATATGTGCATTTGCTTCATACTTAGTACATTCCACGTACTAATGCATACTTGTGCCTACATTCTCTTATAATGTAGGGTCAGATAGTCATCCTTCGCACTCTCGTGGTAAGTTGCTTTCAGAGTTTGAGCTATCAGCGTTGGTGAGTCCTCATGCTTCGGGGACTAAGAGACTTTATTGCTTTTCTCAACTTTTCAGTTTCAGACTTGTATATGATGTACGGGTTACGTCCCAATCATTCTATTGTATTAGATGGCTTTTGAGACATAGTCAAGACTTCTGCTTGTAAACTCTTTGTTTTTTTGAGATTGTCTATTTCTTTTCCTCATTTTGTCTTTACCTTATGTATATGTATGCTAAGCTGCTTGTGTGGGGCCTCTCGGAGTCCTATATGCCATGTCACACCTAGGGGGTACTTTGGGTCATAACAAACTTGGTATTCTTAGCGCAAGGTTTAGAAAGGTCCTAGGATGTCTCAAAGCCGCATCTAGTAGAGTCTTGTTCATAAGTGTGAAGCGCGCCGCATTTATGAATAAGAGGCTACAAGATGTAAGGAAATTTCACTTCTTTCATATTCTAGAATCGTTCCTTAGAGTTTAAATCTATACGTTCCTCTCCTAATCCATGTCCTTCATTTTTTCAGTATATGGCACCTAGAAGAGCTTTTGTAAGGAGGAACGCAAATGAGAATGTGGAGCAAGAGTCTAACCAACTTTTGGTCGCTCCTTTGGCCGAAGAGATTACTAATGCGGAGTTTCGAGCCGTTTTCCATGAATTATCCATGGCCATGACGGCCCAAGCTAATAGAGAAGTTGTGGTCCCCGTAAACCCATATGTGGGTACGGTGGCATCAAGGCTGACAGATTTCACAAGGATGAACCCTCCAGAATTTCATGGCTCCAAGTTGGAGAAGGATCCACAAAAGTTCATTGAAGAGGTTTACAAGATTCTGATGATCATGGGAGTGACACCGGAAAAGAAAGAGGAGTTGGTCGCTTACCAATTGATGGGTGTGGCCTAAGTGTGGTTTAACCAATGGAAAAATGAGAGGGCTAGAGATGCGGGTCCTCTTGAATGAGAGAAATTTAAGGAAGCTTTTCTTGATCGATTCTTTCCTCTTGAGATGAGAAAGGCTAAGGTCCTCGAGTTCATTAACTTGAAGCAAGGTGGTATGAGTGTCAAGGAATATGCATTAAAGTTCACTCAATTGTCAAAATATGTGCCTTCCTTGGTGGCCGATTCAAGGGCCAAAATGAGTAAGCTTGTGTTGGGAGTGTCTGACTTGGTGGTCAAGGAGTGTAGGACTGCCATGCTTATTAAAGAAATGGATATTTCACGGTTGATGGTACATGCACAACAAATCAAAGAAGAGAAGCTAAAGGAGAGGTCCAAAGAGGCAAAGAGGGCTAGGACCGGTGTTGGTGACTTCTCAAACCAAAGGATCGGAGGACATAGTCGTTCTAAGTTTCGACAAAGGTTTTCAAACCAAGGATCTTCAAATGCTCTTATGCCTAAGTTTGACAAGAATAGCGTGTCTAACCCTAAGCCTCAAAGAGGCAATGGTGGTTGTGATAGAACTCCAATTTCCCCATGTCAAAAGTGTGGGAAGAAGCATGAGGGGAGATGCTTAGAAGGATCGGATGGTTGCTTCACTTGTGGAAAAAGTGGTCACGAAATGAGGGATTGGCCAATGAATTTTACAAATGGGAAAAATGGTAAACAAGGTGCTCCTAGTGATTCAGGTTCTAGTGCTCCCAAGCAAAACCGATTTTATGCACTCCAGACTCGCCAAGAGTAAGAAGGTTCTCCCGATGTGGTTAGCGATATGTTGAAAGTTTTCCATCTTGATGTATATGCTTTACTGATCCCGGTGCTACTTTATCTTTTGTGATGTCGTATGTAGCTATGAGATTTGATATTGCCACGGATGTGTTGTTAGACCCCTTTTGTGTCTCTACTCCTATTGGTGATTCTATTGTGGCTAAAAGAGTTTATAGTAAGTGTCCCGTTTCCTTGTTCCATAGAGTCAGCTATGGTTATCTTGTAGAGCTAGATATGATAGCCTTTGATGTCATTCTTGCGATGGATTGGCTTTATTCTTATTATGCCTCGGTTGATTATAGAACCCGAGTGGTTAAGTTTCAATTTCCTAATGAGCCTGTCCTAGAGTGGAAAGGGGGAAATTATATGCCTAGAGGTCGGTTTGTTTCTTGTCTTAAAGCTAGAAAGATGATCTCTAAGGGTTGCATTTATCATCTTATTCGGGTTAGGGATATAGATTCTCAAACCCCTAGTCTTGAGTCAGTTCCCGTGGTAAATGATTTTTCAGATGTGCTTCCCGATGATCTACCTAGTGTTCCTCCTTAAAGGGAAATAGACTTTGGTATTGACTTTCTTTCCGATATGCAACCTATCTCTATTCCTCCTTACCGTATGGCTCCGGCGGAACTTAAGGAATTGAAAGAGCAATTGAAGGATATGTTGGATAAGGGTTTCATCCGACCAAGTATTTCTCCATGGGGTACTCCGGTGTTGTTTGTTCGTAAGAAAGATGACTCTCTCCGTATGTGTATTGATTACTGGCAATTGAATAAGATTACCATTAAGAATAAGTACCCGATTTTGAGGATAGATGATTTGTTTGACCAACTTCAAGGTGCTAGTTTCTTCTCTAAGATTGATCTCCGGTCGTGTTATCACCAATTGAGGGTGAGAGATTGTGATATTCCAAAGACGGCCTTTCAAACTAGATATGGCCATATGAGTTTGTGGTTATGTCATTTGGATTGACTAATGCTCTGGCGGCTTTTATGAATTTGATGAATAGGGTGTTTAGACAATACCTTGATATGTTCGTGATTGTATTCATTGATGATATTCTGGTTTACTCCCAAAATGAGGAAAAGCATGCCGATCATTTGAGGATTGTATTGCAAATTCTTAGGGATCGTGAGTTATATGCTAAGTTCAATAAATGTGAGTTTTGGTTGAGATCCGTGGCTTTCCTTGGTCACATTGTGTCCGGTAAGTGTATTGAGGTAGATCCTAAGAAGATGGATGTGGTTAGAAATTGGCCTAGACCTCTATCTCCTTCGGATATTCATAGTTTCTTGGGCTTGGCCGGATACTATGAGAGGTTTGTGGAAGGGTTTTCTTCTATTGCCTCTCCATTGACCTCGTTGACTCAAAAGAAGACTAAATTTGTATGGTCGGAGGCTTGTGAAAAGAGCTTCCAAGAATTGAAAGATTGGCTTACTTCCGCTCAAATATTGACATTGCCGGAAGGTTTCGATGGCTTTGTGGTTTTGTTGTGACGCTTCAAGGGTTGGCTTAGGGTGTGTTCTTATGGAAAATGGGAAGGTGATTGCTTATGCTTCAAGGCAACTTAAGGTTCATGTAAAGAATTACCCTACCCATGATTTAGAACTTGCGGCAGTTGTCTTTGCCCTAAAGATTTGGAGGTACTATTTTTATGGTGTCCATGTTGATGTATTACCGACCACAAAAGCTTGCAATATGTGTTCAAGAAAAAGGATCTAAATCTTCGACAACGTAGATGGCTAGATCTCTTAAAGGACTATGACATGAGTGTCCTTTATCACCCGGGCAAACCTAATGTACTGGCCGATGCCTTGAGTCGGTTGTTGATGAATAGTGTTGCACATATAGAAGATGATAAGAAGGAATTGGTTTGGGATGTTCATAGACTAGCTCACCTAGGTGTTCGGTTGGTTGACTCCGATGAGGGAGGTGTGATTGTCCAAAATGGGTCAGAATCGTCCCTTATGGTGGACGTTAAGGCTAAGCAAGCACTTGATCCGATACTTGTTGAGTTGAAAGAAGTGGTTCTAAAGAAGGGCAATGAGGCTTTCTCACAAGGGGGAGATAGCGTCCTTAAATTTCAAGGTCGTTTGTGTGTGCCTAATGTTGATGGCCTAAGAGAGGAAATTCTAGAAGAAGCTCATAGTTCCCAATACTCTATTCATCCGGGAGCCACCAAGATGTACCGTGATTTTCGGAAAGTCTATTGGTGGAATGGAATGAAGAAAGATATTGCGGAATTTGTGGCAAAATGCCCAAATTGTCAACAACTTAAGGTTGAACATCAAAGGCCGGGAGGCTTATCCCAAGATATAGCTATTCTTACTTGGAAGTGAGAAGATGTTAATATGGGCTTCATAGTGGGTTTACCCCGTACTCGCCGATAACATGATTATTTATGGGTTATAGTAGACCGTATGACGAAGTCGGCTCACTTCATTCCCGTAAAGGTGTCTTTTTCGGTGGAAGATTATGCTAAGTTGTACAATAGGGAGATGGTTAGGTTGCATGGAGTTCCCCTATCCATTATCTCCAATAGAGGTACCCAATTCACTTCTCAATTTTTGAAGTCTTTCCAAAAGAGTCTTGGTACCAAGGTTAAGCTTAGCACGACTTTTCATCCCCAAATCGATGGGAAAGCGGAGCGTACTATCCAAACCTTAGAGGATATGCTAAGAGCTTCTGTGATTGATTTCAAGGGTAATTGGGATGATCATATGCCTTTGATTGAGTTTGCCTACAATAATAGTTACCATGCAAGTATTGGTATGGCTCCATTTGAGGCTCTTTATGGTAGGAGATGTAGGTCTCCTATGGGATGGTTTGTGGTGGGTGAAGTTCCTTTGATGGGTCCCAAATTAGTGCATGAGGCTATGGAAAAAGTTCGTCTTATTAGAGAAAGGTTGAAAACGGCTCAAAGTCGACAAAAGTCCTATGCCGATGTTAGAAGAAGGGATCTTGAGTTTGAGGTTGATGATTGGGTCTATTTAAAAATTTTGCCAATGAAGGGTGTCATTAGATATGGTAAGAAAGGGAAGCTTAGTCCCCGGTATGTAGGCCCATATAAGATTTTGAGACGCATTGGCAAGGTTGCTTATGAGCTTGAATTGCCTAATGAGTTAACATCGGTTCATCCGGTTTTCCATGTGTCTCTTTTGAAGATTTTCGCTCACTCTCATTTTTTATGTTTAATTTGATTAAAGACTAAGTTGATTAGTTTCAAAATTATGATACATAAATGAAACGAGTTAGAAATCTACATGATCACTCAATTTTTGATAATTGGAAATCATAGTCACTCAATTTTTGATAATTGGAAATCATAGTCACTCAATTTTATTTGGTCTTTCAAAAGCACTTTATCAACTTTCAAAGACCATCACAAAAAACTGTTGAAACAAGATAATCGAACCGGCGACGTCACAACAATACCCATGACATAATGAATGAATCACAAGGTCAACTTTACTGATAAAGAACTAGAAAGCCGACATTGCTGCAACTAAAAACATAAATAAAATAAACTGACAAGGCAACAACTGAAAAAACTAAAAGACCCAACAAAGTACTTCAACAAGTCTTTAAGAAAATTATAGATCAACTCGTTGGTACAAGACCCCGACAATACCCAACAACTTTACACAAGACTCTAGCATACAAAACCTACAGACGGCCAATAACACTTGGATGAATTTAACTTACCAATTCTCAGTTGAGATTGCCCCTTTAAAGGCCGATCAGGACCTCAATCTGAACCTGCAACACAAAAAATGCACTATTTCCAGGTGATGGGACTTCAGTACGTATAAATATGTGCTGGTATGAAGGTGAAGTAGAGTCATAAATAGTTGTGGTAAAAATCGGTGATAGAGATACCATCTGAAACTGAAATCCGGCTTATCACAATGAGAAGACAATTGAACTCAAAACACTTAACTCTATAAAAAAATGCTCATATGAGAATACATTTATAAACTCCTATTTCTGTTATATTTTTTAACTAAAAAGTAAGTTTATCTTCTAATAAATAATAATATTATAAATTAATGAGCTATTTAAATGAAAACACAAGGACTTATGTGTATTCAATGTCTATAAATTGCTTTATCTTTCAATTCCTATTGCAAAACATATAGCATCTCGTGTAGCAATAAACATATGGAGAATACGGAAAGTTGCACGATATAATAAATGTGGACTAAATTCATTTGATCAATTCAATAGCATATATTCATTTTCTAAATGTTACATTATGTATATGTAGTGAAAAATCTTAAGACAACTATTCAAATGCATCAAATTGTTAGATTATCTATCCTACTTTGTGTAGGCGACATTTTCTCTTATTAACTTTGTGTTTGTGTCTCTCTTTTCTGCTTGTGTTTATGTTCTTTATTTTCCTTTTCACATTATGAGTTATTGTCTTTGATTCGAGTGATTCATACATATTTTTTGACTGGGTTGAAGGTTCATCTTACTTGGGAACGTAAATGCTCAAAGTTATTTCAGTTCTAATAGATTGTTAATTTGTTTCGATTTGGTAATTTGACATTTGTTTCTTAGATATATTATCCTTTCACATGTTATCTCCATTTGTTTTCCATGTGAGTTTACTAAACTCAATATTTTGTTTATCTCTTCTTTGCATTCATCTATATTACTAATTTTTTCAATACCTACTTTTGTTGAACTAGGGATTTTCTTGTGTAGGTATAATTAAGGAGTGATGTTGAAGTTCGTAACTAGTGATACAATAAGTAAACCAACTCATAAAAAACTTCTCCATGTATTAGTTTTTCAGGTAGTAAATTTATTGTCTCTAATGTGTAATGAGATACTTTATGCAAGTTGGATATGTTCTTAATTATTTTACTATTTAATTACTACAAATTCATTTTATAGAAGTTGAGATCATTCAATTAATCAAATTTGAGAATAAATATAAGTGTTCCACATAAGAAGACAAATAAGACTTCCAGCTTTCACACTATATTCATAGAGATTTGTGAACAATCTTGAACTCACTAAAAATGGTGGGGGGGAGGGGCGAAAAAGAAGAGTGAATAGATAAAATATCACTTATCAGTGTATAACCCATTGTAAGTAGTAATGACCCTTCAGGTCATTTATGTATTAATTCCATTTTTTTTCATTGTTTAGAGCATCCCTATAGCAACCCCAAGTCATTTATGACTTACTGGGACTGATAGTTCGATCACATGGTCATTTGTTAGGTTTTTATGTGAATTTCAGTGTTTTAGAGCTTTTGAACCTTGAATGGTTGATTTCGATCAAAAGTTCAGGAAGATAGCCTTAGAAATACAACTTTGATGGTTCCATCTACTCCTTAATGGTGATTTTAGGCTAGTGGCATGGTTGGCTCGTGATCCGACGCTTTTGGTGCTAGTTTGTGCCATTAGCCATTTTAACTTTTAAGCTTTAGCCCAAGTTTGACCTTGGTCAACATTCTTGGTAAACATGCCCAGATGAAAACTCCATCATTGTTGTTAGATCTGAAATATTATGTTTGGTTTAGAATGACCCTTCGTGTAGATTCTGAGCCCTTTTGTGAATTTTGGACTAAATTGTAATTTGGGTGTGGGACCCACTTTTTGTAAAGAAGACCTTGGTTGGAAGTTTTGACTACTCCGTTGAGTCTGAAATGTCGAATTTGATTCGGTTGCAGTCCTCGTTTGCATGCACGGGGTTCCAAACCAATCTCGAGAACCTGAGTCGAATCTAGGAGACTTTGATGGAATTTGATGGTGCTTGATGTTGGTGCCCCCACTTTTGTGGCCCTGGAGTCACTTTAGCACCTTTTCTTAAGTGGACAGGTCCCTGCTTTAGCAGACTAGGCCAGCCAGGCAGCAGCCGCTTTAGCACCTTGATCTCTTAGGCGGTCACCGCTCTAGCGGCCAAATAGCTGCTTTAGTGAGCCTGGCCAACTTGAGATTTGTCACTTAAGCGGCCTTGGTCTCGCTTAAGTGACATCCACTTTAGAAGCTAGGGGCCTGCTTTAGCAATGCCCGCCTTTTGCGCACAGCCATTTGTGCGGCACCTATATCAATCTTAAAAAGACTTTGACGTGATCAACTCCTTTTTCCTATCTTGAAATTGCAATTATGAGAGCTAGGAGACTTTGTTTATGGTGATTCAAAGTTGGTTGTGATCAGGGAGGTTGGAGATATGTATTATAGTGTTTAGGGAGTGTGGGGGAAGCATGTTTGAGGTAAAATCCTGTGTTTAGAGGATGCGTTCCCTTATTTGGTGTTCTTTAATTATCAAAAATTGCATGTTGTTGATTTCGCTATTCACAGCCCCGAATTGTGTTCCAATTTGGAACACAAGTTTTAGGGATTGAATTGAATCCTTTGACGGAGTCATTTTTGAAATTTCTAGCACGGATCCCATGATTCCCATTTTGACTCTAATTTGGGTCTGTCTCCGTTTTATGTGATTTTAGTGTTTAAACAACCATTGTAACATTGTGATTCAATATTTGATAGTGTGGTAGGATTAGTAGGCCGTATAGAAAGGAAAATATATAGAGACATGATTTTGAGCGTGTGCGGTCATCCTAAAACTAGGCTACGGCTTCACATTCCTTAGATTGAGCCTGAATATGTGAAACCATGTTGATATGTGTGAATTGGGAGTGGGAACCTAGTTCATCATGTTACATTACTTAGAAATCATGGTTTAGGCGTATATCAAGATTTTCGAGATTAAAGGTATGTTGACTATGTCATGTGATCATCCTTACCTTGTGGTGTGCCTTCTTTGTTGTTGTTATGATTGGATTGAAGCATGTTTTCCCTTGGTATATGCTTAGACTGGTGTTGCCTTAGACTTGCGATATTTGGAGCCGTTTGGCCGTATTTCTATTTCAACGTCATTTAAAATGGTTTTAGCTCCTTGTAGACTTGAGTAGCAGATATCGGTCTGATAGAATGAGCCTTAAACTAGGCATTGACTCACCTTTTACGACCTTCTATCCACTCTCCCTTTTTCTATGGCCTCGAGATTCATGTTTGGGACTTCGAGCTTAGCTTGGCGACTAGGGATTGGAGTTGGTTCGAGCTTGGAGTATTGTATTGATCATTTGAGAGTGGACATTATTCCGTGATTGTTCAATGGTGATGAGTTGTTATGAGATCCTTCAACAGACATTATAGTTGCATATTCAAGGTCTGGCCATGCTGCCCTTTTCCTCTACGGAGTTGATATTTATTAGCTTCAACCTACTGCCCCTTTGGAGACCATTCGTGGATCGAGGTCCGGGCTCTTCACTCCTTAGCTTTGGGTGGCTCTTATTGGTTACTTGGGAGGCTATCCACAGTTTGAGGTTCGAGCTACGCTTCTCCGGCTCTGACTCACCGTGAATATTTCTTAGTAGATTTAGCTATTTTGTATACCCGTCTGGCTTTTGGGGTCCATTTGGATTTTTACTTAAACGTACACACGAGTGTAAATTCTAGGCTTATAGGGGTCAAGTTAGGTTTAGTAAAATGTACTAAGTTCTTTTCTATATTAATACACTTATGTGCATTTCTTTAAATTCTTATTTGACTTCTATTGTGTCTAGACTCTATCATTTCATACTATTTTTATTTTTCGTGCTCAGTCAGCCTATGATGCCTACTAAGTACCTATTATTTTGGTACTCATCCTACACTATGTATTTGTTTCATGATGCAAGTCTGAGCACTAGCTACCAGCATTGATCATTAGAGCCTGTTGCAGCTTCAAATCAAAGGCAAGGTGAGCACTTGGCATCCTGGACTTACTTGCCTCCATATGTATTTTCATTGCTAGTCGTTTGTATTTTAAGATAGGTTTTGTATTTTCAAGCCAATTTTGGGACTTATACTATTTTTTTAGACAACTCTTTACTGGTGACTTCCAGGTTCTGGGAGAGATCTTTTGTATGTATATCATTTTTGTTTGCTTCCATTTGTTATTTATTTCTGTTATTGAATTGTTGCTTCCGCTTTGTTTCTACCCTTATACCCATTACTTGTCGTTATGGGTTATGGGTTGGCTTACTTACTGGTGAGTTATATTAGGTGTCATTATGACTCAAGGAATTGGGTCGTGACAAGTTGGTATTAGAGCCCAAGTTCACCGGTCTCACTTGTACAAAGCTAATACGTAGTAGAGTCCTACGTATTGGAGCGGAGACGTCTGTATCCTATCTTTAGGAGGCTACAAGGTGTCATTAGGAATATTCTCTCTTTTGTATTAATCTCATGCAGTGCATGCCTTATTGGCTTCATGGAATTTCACTTGTTTCATTTTTTCGCAGGATGGCTCGTATGTGCCGCATGATGACCTAAGTAGGGGTCAACCTCCACAACAGGCTAGGGCTGCAGCACAAGCCCCAAATAGAAAGAGAGGTCTTGAGCCTGCAACGGACCCTCCAATAGCTCATGTTCCTATTTATCTAGTTGGGTCGAGGCCAGCTCAGACACCACCCAGACACGCTATGGCTCCCGATCTCCAGGCAGACATTACTCAGTTCTTGATAGTACTTGGGGGTATACACCAGGCCCCAACTGCAACTACAGTTTCACCAACACTATCCCCATAGGGCCAACTTGTAGCAAAGGCACCTCGGGTCCAGGTACCACTTGGGGTGCTCAACCCGTGATTGTGGTCGGATCTATTCTATTAGAGGAGGAAAAAAAACTCAAAGTGTTTCTGAGACTTTCACCTCTGAGGTTTTCAGGGCTATTAGGGAGGACACTTATGATTTTCTCACTACTTTATATGAACGGCTATACATTTTGGGTTGGGTAGAGTCGGGAGCAGTCGACTTCGCAGCTTATCATCTTGACGAGCTAGCCAGGCAGTGATGGCATTCTTACCTTGAGACTAAGTCAGCTAGGTATCGTTTGGTGTTTTGGTCAGAGTTTTCTTGGGCCTTCATGGCTAGGTTCATCTCTCATAGCGTCAGAGATCGTCTTCGAGATCAATTTTTGAGGTTAAGTCCAAGATCTGTGATGTACATGAGTATGAGGTAAGGTTTCATGAGCTCTCCCGCCATGCCACCATGATTCTACCTACTGAATAGGAGAGAGCTTGATGTTTTATCCGAGGTTTGAGACTTCAGCTACAGATTGAGACCAGTCTATGATTTCAGCAGACCGTCCCTTTCTAGATGTGATTGACCATGCCTGTACAATTGAGCAGCTCTATCGCGAGGCCCGTGGGGGTAGTGACAAGAGAGCAAGGCTTGAGGGCAGCTACAGCGAATCACGTTCTAGGCCCAGGGAATTCTATGATAGGCTCGGATAGCATTTTCAGCATGGTCAGTCCAACCGGCCTATTCAGGATTCACTTCTGGGGTAAAAGGGTGACAGGTATAGTTGGAGTAATGTCGGCTCGAGTCAGGGTCGATATGGGTCATAATTAGGTGCTTCAGGTCGTGGTGGTTATTACTTTATGGGTCGATCATCGTAGGGTTGTTATGAATATGGGAAACTTGATCATTGGTCCAGGGATTGCCTTTTGCATAGGCAGATTGCACCATGCCCACAGGCAGCTCTACCAGCTCCACTAGTAGCACCTCTAGTAAGAGGCAGAGGCTAGGGTCATGACCATCATAGTGGTCCCAGGGTATTCGGGTAGTCCTTAAGGAGGTAGGTCAAGTGGTAGGTTAGATGGCCAAGGCAGGGGTGGACATGCTCACTTGTATGCAACTCCAGTGAGGGGGGAGGTTGTGGCATCAAATGATGTGATCACAGGTACGATTCTCTTATGCCATCAGCCGCATTGGTTGTATTTGATCTAGGATCTCCATTTTATATGTACTTGTATATTATGCTTCCCGTTTGAGTATGAGTTTGGATCCTTTTGCAGCACCGCTACATGTGTCGACACCCGTGGATGAATCTTTAGTAATCAGGTATTTCGATCTCGTTTGGTAACTATCCAGGGGTGTTGTGAGATCCCACACTTTTTTATTCTTGCATAATATATATGGCGTAGCGTAGCGTAGTTATATGAGGTGAATATGAGGTATAGTACATTGGAGAATAATATTGCAAATGGGTAGCAATATTAAGGAACTAAACTAAAGTTTTAGGTTAAAGTTCCTCAAACAAAGGTTCAGGATTAAAGAAATGGCTCGGGTAGCACCTCACCAGTTTGAAAGGTTTAAATTAACCGATACTTCAGGGATAAGCCTATGAGTGTCTAACATGGTAATAATAATGTGTTATGAGGTATTATAATATCACAATGGTCGTATGCTAAGTTTTGAAGTGAAGAAAATTAGCAAAACAAAGGTCGGCAAAAGTTATCGAAGTTTCTCTAATAAAATTTTCTGAACTTTGGGTCAAATGTCTTGGATGTTTTCTCCTAATATATAAAGATTTACAAGGCTCATGACCTATCAAATCAAATGTCTATGAGTCTAGTTTGAAAATCACAAAACCTCGTATCAAACCGACATCGGAGTAAAACGTTATGAGTGTTTTACTCCGGACTGTCTGGATAGAATCCGGGTCGGGTCAAAAAAATGGTAAGTCGGCTACTTGACATTTAAACCCATAAAAACATTTCTTTTCACTTTCTAAACAGAAAGAAAGCTAAAGAGAGGGTTCTAATGGAGTTCTTGCATGATGAAGGTTACTTTTTAGCGATTTCTACCATTAAAGGTTGCCCCCTTGCCTAGAAACATGATCTCTACACGTGGCAATCATTTTCCCTTGCTATTAGCTGCGTTTGGAGCTAATTTTTGAAGATATAAATAGGTAGTTATTGGTGTTTCTTCAAGGTTTAAACTTGATTTGCTAAGGTAATCACCTCGGGACTTTTCTATGATTGTTTTCACGAAGTTCTACGGACGTTTCTTCAAGTTAGGGCCATATAGAAAATTTGCCGATTTAAGCTCAATTATAAATTGTTTATAGGTGCGTACCAGCTGTGTATATATATAGTGTTTGTAAATCTTAGGACGTAAGGAACAACTTTCGTGAAGAAACTACGGGCATTCGAGTGTTCATTGGAAAGGTATCTTAAGGCTAAGTTTTGTTCTTCCCTTCAGCTCGACTCTTGGGAAATTCCTAAAACGCCAAATGTGATATTTTACTATTCTATTGCTAGAAAGACCTTGTGTGAAAGGCATTGGTATCTCAGCTGAATTATTTTCATGATGCTATTATTTTGATATTTCACTCGTTCGGATAAATAGGGTATTTGATATCTACATGTCATTTTATCGGTTTCTTGACTATATGTCCATATGTATGAATTCTTATTCTTCTTTGGGTGGTGTGACTTAAAAAATATTATTGGAGACATTTAGTATTTGTAACCAGTCCTATTTCCCTGCTAAAGTCTATTTTGAATAATCTTTAAAGTAACACACGATTTTAAAAACTCTCAAATATAACTTAAATATTTAAACTATTAGAACACTTGATTTTTGAAATGCTTTCTTTTATAAATTATCTAGGAACAAAGTATAGGAACTAAGTGAAGCACCTTAAGATTATTATGAACATCTTCAAGGTTATTTTATCTTTCTAAAAGTCGAGTTAAATTTTCAAGTTATTCGGAAAAATATATGAGGTTCCATGAGACATTTACATGTTATACGAAAGTGATTACGGAGTTATGACAACAAGAGTACAAACGGGCCAAGATTGGGAACATGACAACGGTAACATATATGCATTATGAATCCATGATATGACATGCTATGCATTCTACTCCCGAGCTATAATCAGGAGGTATGGGGCCTATTGCATATATTTATACGTATGAGACACAACTGGCCACAAGTTGGCGAATATGATGCCGGTTAGCTACCGGGAGGCACAACCATTGCTAGCATTTGGTTGGATATGCCATGCATTTGCATCTATATACATGTATTCATGACATACAATTATACGAGCATACCATGCATATTTAAATAGTAAGAGGCCAAATGTCAGGCATGGAGATTATTTGAGTTTTTGTTTCAGGTGGTATCTCTATTACCTTTTTTGAACAGCTACTTATGATTCTCTTTTCAGCCTTATATACTAGTACAGTTTATTTGTATTGACGTCCCATTGCCTGGGGATGCTACTTTTTTCGTTTCGTGTGAGCAGGTCCAGGCGGGGATTCTGATCAACCCACCCGCTAGGATTCGGGTTCAGGTGTGAATTGGTAAGCTCCATCTTATCCTGGGACTATCAGAGGGTGTTTACTTTTGTTTTACAGTTGGGTATAGTCGGGGCCTTGTCTCGACAATGCTTATATCACTCGTAGAGGCTATTGTGGACACAGTATTTTGGGTTTCTTTTGTAGATTTCAATCTCCAGCCCATAGGCTTGGCATGTATATTTGTGTGTGAAAGTAGGTATGTCTTTAGTTGCGGCCTCGTCGGCTAGCTATTACATCTTATTTTTTGCTTGTCTACCATTGTTTATATGGCTTATTGTTATTTAGGTCATGACCTTAATGGTCCAAGCTTCGCATTTCAGATGTTGTGCTACCCGATCTTTTTGTCCCATAGTTTAGTTAGCTAGTATGTTTTAGTGGCTAACTCGATCGAATACGGTATTGAGTGCTAGTTACGCCTCTCTATTTTAGGCGTGATAGGTGTGACCCCCGGGCTGACCTTATATTGCTTGATATGCTGAACTTTGATGCGATTTTTGGCATGGACTAGTTATCCCTCTACGGAGCAGTCTTAAATTGCTTTTCTAAGACCGTTACCTTAGCCATGCCTAGTATTCCCTCGGTGGTGTGGCAAAGCTCTTATAGTCACACACCAATTAGAGTTATTTTATTTATTCGGGCTCAGAGGCTAGTGGCTAGTAGTTGTTTGTCTTAATTGGTCTATGTTCAGATGTGAGTAGGGAGGTTTCTTTAGTTGAGTCAGTTCCTATTGTCCGTGAGTATATGGATGTGTTTCCTACCGACCTACCCCCAGAGCATGATATTGATTTTTCTATTGATCTGGAGTAGGTACTCATCCTATTTATATTATGCTTTATTAGATGGCCCCCATAGAGCTTAAGGAGCTCAGTTTTCAGCTTCAGGATCTCTCGGATAAGGGATTCATTCGTCCTAGTGTGTCACCTCGGGGTGTCTCCATTCTGTTTGTGAAGAAGAAGAATGGGACGATGTGGATGTGTATTGATTACAGGCAGCTGGATAAAGTGATAATGAAGAACCATTACCCCATGACTCATATTGATAATCTATTTGGCCAGCTTCAGAGAGCTGCAGTGTTTCCTAAGATTGATTTGATATCCAGTTACCATCAGTTAAGGATTAGGGCAGCAGACATCTCTAAGACCGTGTTTAGAACTTATTATGGCCACTATGAGTTCATTGTGATGTCTTTTGAATTGATTAATGACCCTACCACCTTTATGGACTTGATGACACAAGTGTTCAGGCCTTATCCTGATTTTTTCAACATAGTGTTCATTGATGATATTCTAGTATACTCGTGGAGTAGGAGAGAGCATGAGCACTATTTGAGGATTGTGCTCTAGACTTTGAGAGATCAACAGCTTTATGCCAAGTTCTCAAAGTGCAAGTTTTGGCTTGAGTTTGTAGCATTCTTGGGGGACGTGGTGTCCAAGGATGGAATCATGGTAGATTTGGTAAAGATTGAAGCTATTTGAGATTGGGCAAGGCCCACTTCTATTACTCAGATTTAGAGCTCCGTCGTATTAGCAGGATACTACAGATGGTTAGTAGATGGATTCTCCACCATTCCTGCACCTTTTACCCAGTTGACTCATGTTGATGTTCTTTTTGAGTGGTCTGAGGAGTGTGAGTTGAGCTTTCAGAAGCTCAAGGAGTGTCACGCCCTGAGCCTACACCCTGGACGTGGCCGGCACTCGAGAACCATTTTTGATCCCCAAGCGAACCCTTGGCCTAATTTACTACTTAGTGGAAGACTCACTCAAGCAATAATAGGCTTAAAAGAGAATTTGGATCTCAAAATAAAACTCAACTCGTATATCTGAAAGTACTCATTGCAATAATTATAATAGTTTGCAAAACATCTTTAAAGGAAATAAAGTACTAAGAGACTCATCAACTCTATCTATCTATGAAGCCTCTAATGTTTAAGATAGGTTTCGGGATAAGACCCATGATTCCTCAAAACAACTAAACTGAAAGTAAATGTGAAGTCCTATGGAGTGCAAGGAGTCTCACCAGAACTGTCTAGAGTGTAGAGTGATCTCAACGGAGCACCTATTGATGATTCAGAACACCTGTGTTGGCACACAAAAAGATACAGATCGAATAACGTGAGTACATTGAATGTACGAGTATCTAATATAGCAAAAGTGAAACAACTGAAAGAAAGGACAACAGCAGATAAAATATTCTCAAGTTGAATGTAAAGAGATAAAGAAATTAAATCATTTAAAGCTTTACAAAATACTTAGTCATCTCTGAACTCAATATAATAAGTGTTCAATAAAAATACACCTTAACTCTATTTGGGAGATTCTCTAACCGATAATCATCATTATGAGCTATGTGATGATACAGTATCTCACCCACGCAGCCAGAACTGTTTATACCGTGCCGAGGTATAGAACCTCTTAACTAAGTGGATCCACTAAGTAATAAGGATTCATCTAAAAAGTATGATTATGTACCCATGTTGGCAAGACATGGTTTATGAGGATTAAGTTGTCTGAACTCGTCCCTATATTGGTGCTCAATACTACCCCCTATAATATATATACTCATGCTCAAATGTATAAAACATGCTTTTTCTCTGGTTTGAGATAACTGTTCAAATTATCCTCTTAAAAGAGGTAACTGCTCTGAAATATCTCTGAACTCATTGCTCATTTAGAAAACAAGGTTTTTCTTAGCTCAATGTAAAAATACTTTCTTTGGGTTGAGATAATTACTCAAAAGGGTCTCTTTAAGAGGTAACTGCTTTGTACTCAATTTTTCTGAAAACTTTTTTACTTTTCTCAAAATAATACTCTCTTTCTTCATGTAAAATGAAACATTTGGGAAATACTTAGTTTCCTTATACTCTTGCTCAAATCTTGGTTAAAACTCTTTCTCAAACAACTCTTTACTTTCTCAAAAACAAAGTTTAAAACAAAAATGTTGGCTTTAAAAGATTCTCAAAATTTATAACTCAAAATAGGGTTCATACTGAAATATAGACATGAACAACTCAATTCAAGGATCTCAATAACAATATAGAAAAACTCAATAATCAAAACTCAAGAACTCATAACTCAATGATACTACTCATCTCAAGAATACTCAATTAATAACGTTCATGCTGAAGTATAGACATGAACAAATCAACTTAAGGATCTCAATGCATAACATATAGCAATTCAATAATTAAGAATAGAATTTCAAAAAGAATTAAAGACTCAAGAACTCTGAACTCAACATCGACTCATCTCAGGAATACTCAAATCTAAGGATAGAACCCTAGATTACACTTTTACTGATTTGAAAGTAGATGTAGAGTGTGAGGGCGAACTCAGTCCATCACTATGAATAGCCTTACATTCTTGGAAAAATAAAGTTCTTGGCAAAATCGACGAAATTCAAAGAATGCTTAAAAACCCTAGCTTATTCTCCTCTTGGAACATTGCTCTAAAGACTTGAAGATTTAATGAACGTAAAAGAATTGATTAACACCTTCTAAGCCCTTAACTAGGTGCAAAATGCCGCGGTTTAGGGTTAGAATAGGGATTAAAATGATGTAGCTTAAGTACCAAACACATAGGGGAAACACCAAAACAACCCCAACTTAAAAACTGATAGAGTGCCTTAAAAGGAAGGCTTCACGAACCGTTTAGGGTTCCACCATCTGTGAAACACTTCACCATCCGTCAAGCCATCCGTGAAAATCCAACTACCTAACAAGGCTTTACTAAAATAGGCATAGTTTTTTACTCCGAACTCAAAATGGATTAAACTTTGTGGCATTGGAAAGGGGACTCATAGACCTTTAATTTGATAGGTCATGGGACATCTATTCATTATATGTTGAGAGATATGGTCATTTGAAGTTGACCAAAGTAAAATCTCATATTGAAACTCAATTTGTAAGAAAGCTTTCAACTCAACTTTCTGCTAGGGGATTCTACTGACCTTAATTCAATCCAAAATCATTCTCACACTAAAGAATTGACCTTAGCATCTAAGAACAATTAAGATTCACTCGGTACAATCTTATATGCAAATAAAGAATGGTTTGGTTCTTAACTTAGAAATTTTTAGGGTGTTACAATATCTCCCCCTTGGGATCATTTGTCCTCGAATGATAGTTAAACTGAGCATGAAAGGGAAATTAGTTACTATCACTATCTCTCGTGACTTCTGAACTTGCCTTCTAACATAGGCGGAAGTGATTCATACTGAGAGTTTTGAAACTGGACTCGAGCACGCTTGGCACAAAGCTCACATAAGATTTCAAGATTACAGGCCATGATATGAAACAAGGGTATCCCGGCATGAAGTAAGAATATGACTGCTATGCCTCGAGTAATATGACTGGTAGCTTTTAATCTTAGCAACACTTCTCTACTATGCTCTCCTTTCTTATTACTACACTTCATTAGCTGCAACTCATAGCCTCCTCTAGAGTATAGGACTACTTTTAACAAGGTCTAAGTTAAACTGCCTGCTCAATTGTGTTCAAGCCTTAACTCTAAGTCACAAGGTGCTAAACATAAGGTGATTATACTAATTGAAATCACAGTATTCAAGTTCTATACCTCTATAGGGAATCTCATCCCAAGAATACTACTCATTACCACCACATTCAACCAAACTCGAGTCCTAATCAAGAACCACCTAATGCATTATGCATTCACCCACATGTGATCAACACCCCTTTCAAGCCTGGAACTATAACCACTCCATGGACTCCTACTAACCAACCTTCTAAGAATTTCTCATTCTCTCATCGTCTCTACCAACTAAAATTTCATGCATTATTACCAGGAACCGCTACTTTCTCTCATTTAACTATTACTCTTAGTAAAACTCCATCTTATTCCTCCTTCACATTATAACCTTAGATGGAATAAGAACACCACCACTACCACAATAAGAAACATCAACCCTCTCCTTCTATCATTACTCAACTACTATTGACAACATTGATATCAAAACTGAAAAGGATCACTGAAAGAGCTTATGGCGAAAGATCATAAGTACGATTCATTCAAGACATCTAATATAAGAGTATGCATGACATAACATTATTTTATTAGCCATTGAGGGTAAGTCATGAATTTGTGAGACTGAGCATACTATGAGACACGAGTGCTCATATGAATAGGCTCATATCGTGAGGCTGATGGAGTAAGATTGAGATCAATAGGCTAAATTATCAGGCACTTATTCTAGAAACTTATCACAGATGTGAATCTATTTGAAGTGTATGAGCATAGGTAATGGACATAATTCTGATATTAGAAACATCAACATGATGTTGTAATGACTGAGCTTTGAGGAATACGCTAGAGTATGAATGGATCAATATATCACTTTAACTCTTTCTAAACACATTACTATCTGATTCTTAATACTTGACTTGGTTTCTCATCTTATTATCTCCCCTTTAGGTCTGAAGCTGATACTTTAAAGTAATGGATCTATTTCATCTTCTCTAAACTAGTCTTTATTCAATTTACTCTAAAACTCAAGAAAGGCTAATCCTATGGCTACTGAACTCTCCATATGCACGTATTAAGATTTCTTCTAAGAAATCTTTCTCATATGCTTCTCTTAACCTCTTCTCAATGGTTTATAAAGCCGCTAGTCTAACTTTTAATAGTCGGACTTCTCCTTCTTAGTTTGTTAATACTACCTTTCTAAGCCCATATCTGCTCAACTAGAGGAAACTTGAACTATATTTTAGAGGCTCATCATTGACTAAATATGATCCCTTCGACCAACCTCTAAAGGGTAATAAATAATGCTTACATATACCTACTCCACATTGACAACTTGAAAATACTATGTAGGCACTCATGAAAGAACAAATCATAAACTTAATTGGAACCTCATCTAACTATATATGATCTTGTGTACACCTCTTAATGCCCTTGTTAATCTAATGACTTAGCCACACTTCATTGCTCTCATCTAAGGGTCATAATACCACACTTGTACCACTCACATTTATTGTAAAGTAACAACTTAATTCCTCGCCTACTTTATGTCAAACCTTCCAGATCAAATCTCAAAACTAACATCGTCACCCTCATATTGTCATCCTTTATATCATGACACTCATCTCAAATTCAAGATTAGTGTCTAGTACTAAATACGGATATCAATATAATTGATTGCATATTATACTAACTTATAACTACTAGATAAAATTAAGAATACTCGCCATTAAGACCTCATGACAAGTAATCAATATTTATCTCCCGGTCTACCTATTTACATATTACTATCACATTCCCTTTCACAACTTAAGTATCATTTACTCTTTCACTATACATCATTGTCTAATTAATTCTATAAGCCTCTAAATACCATGGGATCTCCCTTCAAAATCATAAGCCTAGGTTAAGTCTATCACCTCATGAATACTCTACTCGTTTATTCAACACATATACTTGCCCTTCACTAACACAATGTTACATTGACATAAACTCCTTTCTGGTTAAAGTATTCTCTAACTCATCTTGACTAGTAATTATTACTCTATCTTCTATCATGAAATCTACACAAACTCATCACTTCTTAGTCTATCCATAAGGGAAAAACTCCTCATTAATAACTTATTGGGTGTATGACTGCAACAACATAATTTACCTCTTCATTGCCTCCCTTTCATAGATTTCTATACCTCTGCATGTATTCTTCTAACTCTGGGCACTTCTACTACGACTGGCTCATAATATCTCAAATCACACTAGCTTCCAGGTAGAAATACTACCCAAGCATTCTAAAACACACTCCCCTCTTAAAGAGTATCATCTGAAATAAGATTTTAAAGAAGAGAATCTGAGAGTACATCTCGCTTTTAGCTCAAATGCATAATTTATACGAATAAGAGTGCATTCTTTCACATCTAAACACTTAAGCTCACTCATGGGCTTCTCAAGTCCCTCTATAGTCTCATGACTTTCTCAAGACTTTTGCTTTTCAACTACCCTCAGTATGAGAGGTAGTCAAATGGATCTGAGAAACGCACGAGTTTGAATAAGTTCCTTATGACTTAGTTTTATTGCACAATTTAGAGTATGAAAGAAGGAAAACTTTTCTTAAATATCTGTAGTCCCTCATTTATAGAAGTGGAGTCCTCATAACCATAAATAAGACTCTACTGACACAGCTTCATAGACACCCTAGGAGACTCAAACTCTGTGCTCTGATACCAAGTTAGTCATGCCCCAAACCTACACCTTAGACGTGGCCGACACTCGAGAACCATTTCTGATGCCTAACCAAACCCTTGTCCTGGCTGACTACTTAGCAGAAGACTCACTCAAGCAATAATAGGCTTAAAATAGAATTTTATCTCAAAATAAAACTCAACTCGAATGTCTGAAAATACACATTGCAATAATTATAATAGTTTACAAAAAATCTTTAAAGGAAAGAAAGTACTGAGAGACTCCTTGGCTCTATCTATATATGAAGCTTATAATATTTAAGATAGGTGTCAGGACAAGACCCACGACGCCTCAAAACAACTAAACTGAAAGTAAATGTGAAGTCCTCTAAAATGCAAGGAGGCTCACCAAAACTGTCTAGAGTGTAGAGTGATCTCAACAGAGTGACTATTGATGATCCTGAACACCTGTGTCTGCATCACAAAAAGATGCAGGTCGAATGAAGTAAGTACATTGAATGTACGTGTATGTAATATAGTCGAAGCAAAACAACTAAAAAAAGGACAGCAGTAGATAAAATATACTCAAGCTGAATGTAAAGAGATAAAGAAGTTAAATCACTTAAAGCTTTACAAAATACCTACTCATCTTTGAACTCAATATATAAGTGTTTTATGAAAATAGACTTTAACTCTATTTAGGAGATTCTCTAACCGACAACCATTATTATGAGTTACGTAATGATATAACATCTCACCCACGCTGCCAGACCTTTCCTATACCATGCCGGGGTATATAACCACTCAGCTAAGTGAATCCATTAAGCAATAAGGATTCATTTAAAAAATATGATCATGTACCCATGTTGGCAAGACATGGTTTATGAGGGTTTTGAGTTGTTTGAACTCATCCCCATATCGATTCTCAATACTACTCCCAATAATTTATATGCTCATGCTCAAATGTATAAAACATACTCTTTCTTAGTTTGAAATAACTGCTCAAACTATCCTCCTAAAAGAGTTAACTGCTTTGAAATATCTCTGAACTCATTGCTCATTTAGAAAATAAGGTTTCTCTTTACTCAATGTAAAAATACTTTCTCTTGGTTGAGATAATTACTCAAAAGGGCCTCTTTAAGAGGTAACTGCTCTGTACTCAATCTTTCTGAAAACTCTTTTACTTTTCTCAAAATAATACTTTCTTTATTCATTTAAAAATAAAACATTTGGGAAATACTTAGTTCCCTTATACTCTTGCTCAAATCTTGGCTAAAACTCTTTGTCAAACTCCTCTTTACTTTCTCAAAAACTCAGTTTAAACCAAAAATGTTGTCTTTAAAAGATTCTAAAAATTATAACTCAAAATAGAGTTCATGCTAAAATATAGACATGAACAACACAACTCAGGGATCTCAATAATAATATAGAAAAACTCAATACTCAGAACTCAACGATACTACTCATTTCAAGAATGCTCAATTAATAGGGTTCATGCTGAAATATAGACATTAATGAATCAACTCAAAAATCTCAATGCATAACATATAGCAATTAAATAATTTGGAATAGAATTTCAAAAAAAGATCAGGAATTCAAGAACTCGAAACTCAATATCAACTCATCTCAAGAATACTCTAATCTAAGGATAGAACCATAGATTAATCTTTTACTGATTTGAAAGTAGATGTAGAGCGTGAGGATGAACTCAGTCCATCACTATGAATAGCCTTACATACTTGGAAGAACAAAGGTCTTGGTGAAATCGACAAAATTCAAAGAACGCTTGAAAACCCTAGCTTATTGTCCTCTTGGAACCTTGCTCTAAAGACTTGAAGTGTTAATGAACGTAAAAGAACTGATTAGCACCTTCTAAGCCCTTAACTAGGTGTAAGATATCGTGGTTTAGGCTTAGAATAGGGAATAAAACAGCATAGCTTAAGTATCAAACACATAGAGGAAACACCACAATGACCCCAACTTAAAAACTAACGGAGTGCTTTAAAAGGAAGGCACTCAGTCAAGCCGTCCATGAAACTTTGACTGCCTAACAAGGCTTCACTAAAATAGGCATAACTCTTTACTTCAAACTTGAAATGGATTAAACTTGGTGGCGTTGAAAAGAGGAATCATAGACCTTTAATGTGATAGGTCATGGGCCACCTAATTTGTTATATGCTAAGAGTTATGGTCGTTTGAAGTTAACCCAAGTAAAATCTCATATTGAAACTCAATCAGTAAGAAAACTTTCAACTCAACTTTGTGTTAGGGGATTCTAGTGACCTTAAATCAATCCAAAAGCATTCCTATACTAAAGAATTAACCTAAACATCTAAGAACAATTAAGAATCACTCGATACGATCTTATATGCAAATGAAGAATGGTTCAAGTCTTAACTTAGAAATTTCTGGGGTGTTACAAGGAGTTACTTACAACCGCTCCTAATTAGGGTGAGGGCTTCACGGTGTATTATGATGTATCCAATGTTGGTTTGGGTTGTGTATTTATGTAGGGGGTCAGGTTATAGTTTATGCATCGAGGCAATTTAAGCCACATGAGCGCAACTAACCCACTCAGGACTTGGAGTTGGTGGCGGTAGATGGTTCTACGGGCCGTAGGAAAACAACCGTTGAAACCGAACAAACAATTATTCATATGTGTATAGAGTCGTGTTGGGTGATTCTTAATTGTGCATATAGGTGTTAAAGTCAATTCTTTAGTATGGGAAGAGATTTGAAGATGAATTAAGGTCATAAGAATCCTCTAACAAAAAGTTGAGTTGAAAGTTTTCCTACCGATAGAATTTCCAGATAAGATTTTACTTGGTCAACTTCAAATGATCATATCTCTTAGAATATGAAGAGTTAGGTGGTCCATAACTTATCAAATTAAAGGTCTATGAGTAGACATCTCTGAAGATGTGGACTACCTGCACCTGGATAGAAAGACCCTATGAAGCTTTATTGTTCCCTGGGATTGGTTCTTCTTTCCAACGCCACCAAGTTTGCATCATTTCGAGTCCAAAGAAGAGAGTTATAATCATTTTACTAAATGACGTAGTGCAGTTCCATTTTGCCGAAGGAAAAATTCTAAAAAAGGTAATTTTATGTCCTCATACCCATAGGAAAACCACAAAACGGATTCTTACCTCCTATAAAGCCCTAAACAATCATATTTCCATCTTTTAATTGCTCCTTCTCATCTCTCAAACCCAAGACAGAATTCTAAGAACAATAAAGCATAAGACTTCCAAGCAAGATTCTTTCAAATCTTTTTTAAGCTTCTTCTTCAAAGTAAGTCCTTCTCCAAGGATTTCAATCTTTCCAACTCAAATTCCTTCTTATAATCATGATCGTTAATATAAATTTAACCCTTGGCCATAGGATTTTCAAGAATCTCAAGAAATGATTTCTTGATCGTTCTTCTTTAAGTTAGGGTTCTTCTTCAAGATTCATGGAGCGTTTAAGGTATGTAAGATTATCAAAGTGAGGAACTTTATTCTTTCTCATGCCCTACTTCTACAATTTTAGTTAGTAAGATCAAAGCTAGGATTTTTACCCAAGATTCTATGATTTTGAATTCTCTTTATCTCCTATTATTGATTCTTGATTTTATCATCAAATTATGGTACTTCATGTCATTAATGATTATTGATTCATGTTTCATGCTTATTACATCACATGAACCCTTTTCTAATCAAAGTTATTTTAAAACCTTGTCGTAGTATTTCATATGCATTAATTTCACAAATAATGCATATTCAAGATTTTAAAGAAGTCTTTCAAGAAATATTTCAAAAAAGTATTTTTATCTTTAATTTAAAGTACATCATTTTAGAAGAGTTTCAAGAAAGTATATTTTACTTTCAAGTCCATTATTTCCAAGAAGTATTTCAAGAAAGTATTATTATCTTTAATTTCAAATACATAATTTTAGAAGAGTTTCAAGAAAGTATATTTTACTTCAAGTGCATTATTTTTAAGAAGTATTTCAAGAAAGTATTATTATCTTTAATTTCAAATGCATTATTTTAGAAGAGTTTCAAGAAAGTATATTTTACTTCAAGTGCATTATTTTCAAGAAGTATTTCAAGAAAGTATTATTATATTTAATTTCAAATGTATTATTTTAAAAGAGTTCCAAGAAAGTATATTTTACTTCAAGTGCATTATTTTCAAGAAGTATTTCAAGAAAGTATTCTTATCTTTAATTTCAAGTGCATTATTTAAGAAGTATTTCAAGAAAGTAAATTTTAGTACTTCAAGTTATGATTTTCCCCAAATTCTAGAGTTTCATGATTTTGTTATGGATTCAATTGATTTAAGACTTTTTCATCATGATTGATGTTATTATACATGATTTGATCATAATTAAGTGTTTCCAATGATTTTTATAAGACGACATGCTATTTGAGTGTTTTGACTATGAAATCAAGCTTTTATTATATGCATGCATTATGAGTTGAAGAGATTATGATTCAAGGATACCTTCGAATAAAGTGTCAACGTGATTTTTATTAAATTAGGTTGCTTCTTATTGAAGTATTATCATTATAAAAGATTATCATGATTTTGATACTTTCGATTAAGTATCTCTTATGAATTGATATATTAAGAAATCATGATATTTTAAAGGAGCTATTCTTATGATTTGTGAGTCTTTATGATTGAATTGGTATTACTAGATTCCTACCATTTCAATGACTAAGATTATGAATATGATATGATTTTATATATTTCCATTGGGAGTTTACTTAACACCGAGTTGGACTAGGGGTGATTACCTAGGTCCCTAAACTACGTGCCCCCGAAGGATTGTCTCGATTAAACATTAGCTAGTGGATCCACCTTAGCTCAGACTCATGGTCCTTACCTTAGAAAGTAGGACAATCTCTTTTCAGTGTGGGAGTAAGACACCGGACTCCATGTTATAGTTCACATGGGTTATGTCAGTTAACGGTATCTCCCATAATTTAGTCTTTCAAATTATTGCTTTGACCTTACATTTAGTTCTTTCAGTTTCACTATCTATGAATTGCATGTTTTACTACTTGGTCATTACATCAATTCATGTATTTCAGTTTCATTATTCGTTTAGCGTCTCAGATTCACCATGTCCAGCTTTACAAATTATCACGCATATATCTCATGCTTAGTACATTCAAAATACTAATCGCATATCTCTTGTGCCTACATTTTTCATGTGATGTAGATTCAGGTTCTTACTATCAGGATTCTAGTGTTAACACTCAATTTTGACCCTCTTTTCTTCTAATTCATTATTTTCGAGCTTCTAAATTAATAATATATCAAATTACCTTTTTTCACAACTATTTTTACTACAACAACTATTTATCATTACTTTTGTTATCATTATTTCACAATTCTAAAATTACTACTAAAATTGTATGTTTTATTATTAAAATTGTATTATCACTTTTTACACCTCTCTTCTTAAATAATTGATTGTCATCATCTTATTTCAAGCTTCATATTTATTAAATTAATTATAAGTTCATATTTTGTATTTTATATTTAATATAAGTGTAAAGTCATAATATTGACATTTTTATTTTATAAACTAGTAATTGTCATCTTATAATATATATTGTATTAGTTATTAAGTTAGAAGCCCCAACAAATTTAAAAGAAGAAGAGAAAAGACCAAACAAATTCGACCGAAAGCCCCAAATTAGCACAAACATTTCAGCCCATTTTTATGTCAAAATCCGTCTAAAAAACAGCCCAAACTTATGACTTACTCATCAGCAAAATGCCTCAAGGCCCAACACTAAATTAGGTTATTCCTATATCTTTTCTCAATTCACGTTGTTCCCCTCCATTTTTGGAAAAGCTTCAGCGATCTTAAATGGTGGACAGAGCTTAGTCTCTCTAATTTCGAGAAAGACTCACTTCTTTCTTCTGAAAAAGACCAGATCCTCTCTTTCTCTTCTTCATTCACATCTCTCTTCTTTAAATTCGATCAGCAAAATGCCAAAGAACTTTTGAGATTTCTTAGGAAGAATCATCAAGCAGAGATTCAAAATTCAAACAGCTATCCCGCCGAAATTACTACTAGAAGAACCCTAGTTCGTCACTATAAATAGCAGCTTTGACATTCCTTTGGGACCAAGCATTTGGCCCCCATAGTACCTTGAACAATTATTTTTTTTCTCTAACAAATTGTCTTTTATATTCTCTTTCGATCTCGCTGGAAATTCTGATTTCAAGCTTGCTCGAATTCGTCATTGTTCGAACATAGACCTTCGACCAAGCACCTTAGTTCACTGCCCCGCAATAGGTAATATCCTCTCCCTTTTCCTCTGTTTTCTTTGTTATTGTGATAAAAATGTTGTCTCTGCTCACCTTAGCTATACTAAAAATGATGTTTTAAAATGTATTTGGACTTGGCTCAAATAAATCATGTTTATTTAATCTTTTCAACCATCATATCCTTAAGAAATGATTTTGCTAAATCTTCACTCGAAATCAGTGTTATTATGAATTAATGGCATCCGGTATCTTTATTTGATAGCAAATTTTATGTTCTTCTGCAACTACTTGTTCCCTCTATTTGTTCCCTCTGTTAAATCATATAGCCTCCTATATTTACTCTGTTTTCTGTCTATGTTATATAAAAGTCTTCTTCTATTTTTTGAGAAAGTCAGGTATCAAAATTGATTTCTGCTCCATTTTATTAATACTTGTTTAAGATATAAGGTCATTTTTATTTCATCATTTAGTTATCGTAAGAATTTAAGGAATGACTTACTTTGGAACAAGATTTGTATGAAATCTATTTGTTGCTGTTTATTTTTTGTTCTCAATAGATGATTTTTAGTCATTGTTTTTATATGTCAAAAAATTTGCAGCTTATGTTTATTTTTAAAGTACGAATGTATTTTAATGGAGATCCTTATTGTCTTGATTAGTTAAAAATATGGCAAAAATTATGTGCTTTGCCATTATTACGCCTTATTTTTATACATACAAATCTATACATCTAACTTGAGCCTAAGCATCTTTTCTGCTCTCTGTTAGTGTATAAGTTTTCCTTTTTTTCTTTTTTTTTTTCTAAATGTTTAGTATTCGCTACTTTAAAAATTAATGTCAAAAGCTCATGGTTTGAAAAATAAGTTTCCTTGTGGTTTAAATCTATTAAACTTGGAAATTATTTTTATGCCTAAAAGACTTGTATGGTGACTTGGTCGCTTCGAGGGTGGTTCAAAAGTCTTCAAAGTATCTTGTCCGATGTTTAGATAATTTTTGTGTCAGATTGTATTTTGTGGCATGACTTTACTCGATTATATATCTAACTTATTTATTTTTTGTTTAAAGCCGATTCGTCTTACTAACTCTCTTTACCCTCTTTTTATTTGCATGAACACTTTGGAGCTAAATTGGAGTCTCAATTAGGGACTCTTGCAAAATTAGAGTCTCATGGACTCGACACCATTATACCCGCATATGGAGTCGACATCTTAGACTACCTTAATAGCAAGCAAAATAAGCGAGCGAACTTTTGTACAACAATCTTGTTTTTAAAGAAGTGATCATCTATTATTAATTTTTTTATTATTATTATTATTATTATTATTATTATTATTATTATTATTATTATTTATTATTATTATTATTATTTATTATTTTTTTTAAAAAGCACAAGTCAATTCTTTCCAAATACAAAAGAATTTTTAAATGTTTAAATATTTTCCAACTTACGACTTTTCAAATCTTTTAGCACTCATTTTCTCTTTTAATAAAGTAACCTAAGTTTGACCGGTAATCATTTTTAACGAATCTTAAAGGATGCTTAATCCCTTCCCTTTAAAATAACTAGAATTCTTCCCTAGAATCACATAAGTTAGTAGACCTTTATTGGAGTTAATTTTAGCATTACCTTAGTTAATTATTTAGGTGTCCTAATTAACCTTTGAAAAATAATTAGGAGGTGACTCCTTAAGTTATATTTAGGAATCACCAATATATTGTACACTATTAGATGTGAGTTAAAATGGGATATAGCAGCTTGGCGACTCCACTGGGGATTTTAGGTTCTACACCACAATAGATTTAGGTTAATATTTAAGACTTTTAGCATTTGCTTGTTTTATTTTAATTGTCTAATCCTTTATTTTTCATGCTTATGTGATATAAATTGTTTTTTTGTTATTGCTTTACATAAATTATTTATTTGCTATTGTTTTATCTAAACTGTCATTATGTTCATAATTCTTCCAATTCTGGAAAAATCACACAATCACACGTACACGCGAGATGTTTTTTGTGCACCCACAAATTTCTTTCAAAATCTCAAAATTTAGGAGAGTTGGCGTATGCGCGGGATGTCCGGATCTTTTTCCGTGTGATCGTGTAGCCTTCTCACTCGAGTTGTCCACTCGGGAAACTTGTGTCTAGTAAACCCACTCTTAATTTACCCAGGTTAGAGCTAAACTAAATCCTTTTAAGGAACATGCATCATGTAAGCTTTAGAGACTTAATGTCCTTGGTATATTAAGTTCATTTGTCAACTTTACCCAAATGTATAAGTGGATTCACGATCCCGAGTGACTTTCATCATTTATGTGTGCATTATTTAAAAATTAGTTGTGCCAAAATATGGATTGTTTGTTCTAAATTAATTAAACTTTAGGAGGGAGGGTATTATTAACCCTTTTGTGATGCAGATAGCTATGAAGAATTCAAGCTTTGGCCTATGGAGATTAAATCGCGAGCATGTCATGAGACGAAGTTGCGTAGATACGATGGAGATTTTTATTTTTTTATTTTTACATGTAATAAAGCTTAAGGTTATTTTTGTATTTAATTTTGGGAATAGATTCGTTTAATTAATTCAAGAGTAATGGAATGACATACTTTGGCACATTTATTTTTCAAATACGCATTAGGCCTATTTCTGCCATAAAGAGGTCACATATGTATTAGGACGCTTGATTTAATATACTTGTGTGGTTTGTAAATATTTGCTTGTTTATTTGCTACGTGTCTTATATGAGTTTATTTGCAACATGATTTTAAATTGATTATTACTAACATCATTTGTGTTTTTTCTTATTTTCAGAAGAGAAAATTAATTTGCCTTTATCTATTTATTTATTTGATTACCTATTGCATCTTTACGATTTGTTTCATGTTCATAAATATTTTTTTTAAAATAATATTTCCGCACTTAGCGCACTTTTAAATCTCTAGAGCATCATTTAGGCTCATAATTGTTCTAAGCTTGTGCAAACTCTTAGTATCCCCAATTAAGACCCAATTAAGACTTTCTTCCTTTAAATTTTATCAAAGTTGATTTATTATTATCTTTAATTTCTTCCTTTGATCCTTTCAATTTGCTTTGAGAATTTTTATTCTTACTCATTTAAAATGAGCATTATTCCTCATCATTAGGTATGATATTTTGCCCGTTTATATTTTTCTAAGTTAAGTCACTCTAAAGTTTAAACTTCTACCCTCTCAAGCTTTTTTAAGTCCCTCTTTTATGGGTAGAATCTTATTTTTTCCAACAACAAAATATTTTTTTCCATTAGTTTCATTTTGCATAGAATCTATTTAGCACTTGATCTACATCATGGAACTTTTATTTATGCTCTCAAATTCTTCCAATTTATCATTGATCTGCACGTCATTTGTTGCTTCTTAAATTGGTAAATGTCGAAATCTATTTGTGCAATCTATCAAATAGCACTTGTCGATATTTGTTCAATTTTTCTCCATCAAGTGCAATACTTTTTCTATTCAAAATAGTCCTGCCGTTATTTTTATGCACCCATTCCAAGTTTTGGCATGCAAGTCGAGGGAAATCTCATGTCTCCAATTTTTTGACATTGCTTCCATCGTCGATAAATATTTTAAACCTGCCAATACTAAAATGGTATTAAAATTGTGCGCAAACCTTCGATTTATCAAATCCAATCATTGTGCCCTCTGATTGCTATAACTTATCAATTATCTTAATCTCGAGCTTGTCACCAAATTCGTATTATTATTTATTTATTTTCTTTAAAAAATCCTTATATGATTAAATCTATTGGTTTCTAAATGCTCTATTCTTAGCTTTTTTACTCTACCTCTTACCAAGTATTCCATTTTTCCTTCCAAAGGTTGACTTAAGTTGAGCATCAAAGGGAAACACAACTTTAAGGATGATATGGCCAGTCAGGTGACTGTGATTGATCTAGTTGAAGATGAGTTTGACTGTGAAGAAGTCGAGTCATATCGGGATAAATTTGCTAAGCTTGAGAAAAAAGTAGCGAAAATAGAACAAGAAAATTGATTGCATCAAGGAAATGATAGCCGATCTTAAGAACTCTTCCAATGAAGACTCATTGGATTATGACCTTAGGGATTTCTCCAATGAAGATTTAGAGGGATACTCTCCTATTCGTGCAACTGCATATCCCAACTTTGATTGTAATGTTCAGCACTTTCCAAACATGCATCCACTTCCACCGAATGAGACATTTGACAATTCAAGTGAAACAAGAGAAGATGGAGAAAATGGTGGAAGACATTTCAATATCGAGACTAACCAAATTTCCTTCACAAATGAGCTTGCTCCACAACTTGGGACAGGTTTGATTGAGATGGAAAATGAAAATGAGAATCCTCATACTTTCGCTGATATTCCAATGTATGACGAGATAGGTAACCTCCAAACTCACTTGAAGGCATATCTTGATTGGTTAGCAAGCATAGGGCGAGTCAATGAATTTAATATGAGACTTTTTCTTAGGACGCTTACAAGGGCAGCCTTGGTGTGGTATGCAAACCAAGACACATTGAAATGGTCCTATTGAGTCGATATGGTCAAAGATTTTGGTAAGCAATATGGGCCTCCTAATAGTGCATCTACATGGTGTAGTTTGTTGAAAAGGAAATCTACATAATCTCCTAAAGAAATGAAAGGAAATGAATCTCGAAAGAAAGCAACAGAATCAACTTTCAGGCATGATAAGAAAAATTATTGTTTGAATGAGGCACAATCTAGGGATAAAGGGAAAGCAACTACCACTGAAGCTCCACTAGTGCATGAAGCGAGAGAAACTCGAACTTTCATCCCTCTGAGTGAACCAATTTTATTCATGTTCGAAAAGTTGAGATCATTAGGAATGTTGCAACCAATGCCTAGTGAAATTCCTTTGCATCCTTTTAACTCAACCAAACAACGTGTTTTCCATTCAGGCATTGTTTGAAAGAAGAGATCCAAAGGCTATTGGATAATGGTATGATCATACAAAGATAGGTAGCTCGCCCTAAGTTTGTTTGGCATCAACTTCCAGCTGTCATGCCAATACCAAGTCACAATCGAGCAATTTATCCGCAATCTGTCAGTCAAGTTCCTCCTCACAATCAATCAATTGATGAATCAAAGATTATTGCACCAAATTTGCCCTTTCATGCATCTTCTACAAGCAATTATGATCTAGCCGAACAGAGTTCCAAGAATGGTTTTATTCATAGCAACCATTAGGCGTACGGGGGAGTTTCTCAAAAGATGACTTTTAAGAGGCACGGAGAATATTAGTTACTTTTTGTGTAGCATCTTTGAGAACAATTGTATATTTTTGTGAGCTACATGATCAATTATTTATATGTTTTAAATTCCTTTTTATGTAATTGGAATTATGTTCGACCTGATTTCCTTGGTGGATACGTAGGCAACCTATATAAGGCTCGAACGGTTTATTTTAGTTTTCCTCTGAAGAAGAAGGAGAATGAAGCTGGGGCATAATTTTGGCGTACAATCGAGATATTTTTTAGGAACAGGCCAAAGTATGCAAAGGATAAGGATCAAGTTTTGATGCTCGACATGATTCAACCTTTCTCCAATTTAATTTTTCTACTCCAAATCAATTTCCTTTCCTTATATTTTCAACATTAGAGCCCACTAGCTAACATCTCACTCTCGTCCCCTCATCTTAGACTTAAATCATTTCTTCCAGCCTAAAATTCTTATTTTACAAAATTACAAGCATAATCTATTTTTATCTAATAATTTATTATTTTAACATTTATTTCATATATTCTCATGCACTAACAATTTTGTTTTTGTTTTTATAGTTTTGTTTCTTCTTTAGAGGTTGCCCAGCATTGAACACTGTTTTGGCTGCGAATCTAGATTAAGGACGAAGCTACAATGGCAGAAGAATTGAAAGCATTCAACAGTGGTATGGGATTAGTGCAAGCACAAAGTGATGATTGTGAGAAGAACGTGGTTCGAAGAAACAATTTGGTCAATTTGAAAACTACCTTTAGCCTTCTTCCTACCATTACTAAAGCTTCCACCTCAACTTAGAATATTTTCTTAACCATATCTCCTCGCCCAGCTTCTACCTATATAATCTCTCCACAAATGCCTTCGATATGCACTATCGATCACAATAACTTTCAAGTCACCATGATGCAAAATACCCATCCTCCAACAATTGTATTTCCTTTCAAAGAAAATGAGCATGACCGATTGGCAGCTCGTCTATATTCTAGACATGAGAAGGATATCCAGTCAATTTTCCATGAAGATTTGGGAAAAGAGCTCTACAATTTGAGGAAATTTTTTGATAAAGAATTGCGCCCAAAAAATTATCAGAGTTTGAAGTATGAAAATTTGTGCATGCACCCAAATGTGGAACTTCCACCAGGGTACAAGCTACCTAAATTCAATACTTTCAATGGGAAAGGAGATTCCATCACTCACTTAAAGGACTATTGCAGTAGACTAATTGGAATTGGACACGATGAAGCCATACGAATGAGATTATTCATTCAAAGCTTATCAGGATTGGAACCTACTTGGTACACTAAACAAGACTTTAGCAAATGGCATATGTGGGAAGATATGGCTCGCGACTTTGTAAAGCAATATGAGTTCAATAATGGAGATGATTTGCATATAGCCGATTTGCTCAAAGTGAAGAAAATGTCACATAAATCTTTTCAAGAATATGTCATACGATGGAGGTTAGAGGCTTCAAAAATACATCACTCATTGTTCGAAGGGAAATTGATCTCAACCTTCGTCTAAATTCAAGAAAGTTTATATTATGATAAGCTTCTTGAAACTTATGTGCACAACTTGTCTGATTTGAGTAAGGTGTGCAAAGAGATGGAAAATGGTATTCAAGAAGGAAGAATTGCAGACAACTCAGTGGCACAAGTGGTCCAACAAACCTTCCAACTGGAGATACCAATAGATATGCAAAGCAAAATGAGAGAAAATAACTCAATTTTCATTGCTATGCACCAACCGCATGTAATGTCCCAATTCTTGTGAAATTACCTTTTTGGTGAGAAATGACCATTTTGGCCTTTCCCCTTAGTGGTTTCATGTTTTGTTTGTATTTCGAGAGTGGTCGGTATGGTCCCTGATGCGATCGGGAGGGATGTTAGTGATTTTGAGACCTTAGATGGAGTTTTTAAGGAGATAGTTAACTTTGGTCAATATTTTGAGATCCGAGCATCAGATTGTGATTCTATCAGTTCTCTTGCGTCTGAAACGTCAATTTTGGTCTAGTAGGGAGGTTGGTTAGAGCCCCGAGACCTTATAATTCGTTTTAGATATTTAGATTCTTATGGATACCATAAAAAAACTTACATCCAGCCTTCTCCACATTGGCAACTAAAGGATACTAACTAGTCACCCATAAAAAATCATAAAATTAGAGCCTCATACAACTTTATACTATCTCGGATACACATCTTAATCCTCTTCTAACCTAATGACTTAGCCTCAATTCACTATTTTCATCTATGAGTCACATACCCCACATTTGTAACATCACACTTCTCGCAAGTTTATATCTTAATCTCTCGCATACGCTATGCCAAGCCTACTAGAGCAAATTCCAAAATAATACCACACTTGTGCCACTCACATTTATTGCAAGCTAGCATCTTAATTCCTCACCTACTTTATGTCAAACCTACTAGATCAAATCTTAAAACTAACACCATCGCACTCGTAATGCTATCCCCTTTTTCTTCACAACACTCATCTCAAATCCAAGCTTAGGTTCTTGTACTAACACGTATATCACATATTTCTCGCATACTATACTAACTTACAACTGCTAGATGAAATTAAGAAATACTCGTCTGCCAAGACCTCATGACAAGTAATCAATCTTTGTCTCACAGTTTGTCTAAGTATAATCTATCATCATATTCCCTTTCACGACCTAAGTACTATTTACCCACCCATTATACCTCTTTGCCTAATCAATCTCATAACACTTTGAATATCCTAGGGCTCTCCTTTCAAAATCATAAGCCTAGCTTAGATCTATCAACTCATAACTACTCCTCCCTTCTATCCACCACCTACAACTGGTCTTTACTAACACACTGACACATCAACATAAACTCCTTGCTAGGTTCAAGTATACTCTAACTCATTCTAACCAACAACTCTTCCTCTGCCTTCTATCATGAAAGCTAGACGATATTTATTACATCTTTAGTCAAAGTCAAAAGAACTTGACTTCTAATCCTATTACTTATCTTATGGATACATAACTCTAGTTACATACCTTGATCAACCACCATTCTCACTATTTAGTTTCTACTCCTCTAACTCCCATTTTCTAGCTCTAGGATCATCCTACTAATTATAGCTCACAATGCCTCAAATCATATTCCATTGGATGGTGACACTAATCATTTAGAGACATAACCTCCCTCTCAAGGATAACATCTGAAGCAAGGTTTTAGAGAAGAGAGTTTGGGAATACATCTTGCTCCGGCTCAATGCATGATTCATATGAATGAGGGTGCATTCTTTCAAATCAATAGACTTATGCACACTAATCGGCTCCTTGCAAGCCTGGTGTAGTCTCTGTACATTTCGAAAAACTTTATCGGAGAGTAACTCATCAATAGGGATCTGAGCTTTACTGTTCCAACCACATCGAGTATGATGGGTAGTCGAACGAATTTGAGCAACACACGAATCTGGATAAGTTTCTTAGGGGACAACTTTATTGCACAATCTAGGATTTGAAAGAAGGGAAACTTTTCTTAAATATCCATAGTCCCTCATTTATAGAAGTGGGGCCCTCACAACCATAAATAAGATCCTACTGACACGGCTTCATAGACACCCTAGGAAACTTGAACTCAGTGCTCTGATACAAAGTTTGTCACGCCCCAAGAGGGTACCCTAGGCATGGCTGGCACTTGGAGACCATTGTTGGTCCCAAGCGAACCACTTGGTCTGATCACTCATTCAATCACTTAGCGAAAGACTTAGATAAATCAAAGAAGACACTCAAGTGGGCTAACAATCAACAACTCAATAAAAGGATAGTTTAAACACTCAGTTCAAATCAACTCAACATCATAATTCAATAATGAAATTGTAGTTAAAAAATAGACTCTGAAAGAATCATTCTAACCCAACTCTGACTCAGTCTATGAAGCCTCTAACTGACTCGTAAGAAGGTGTCGAGACAAGCCCACAGCTACCTCGAAATACTGAAAGTAAAGACTCAGGAGCACCTCCGAATGCAAAGAGGTCTCACCAAAATGCTAGGCGGAATCTGACCTTAAACGGTACGCTTGTTGAGGATCTCTATCCCCTGTGTCTGCATCATAAAACGATGCAGGCCAAATGGCGTCAGTACATGGAATGTACGAGTATGTAATAAAGCTAAAAAGGAACTTACTCAAAGATACTCAACTCAACTCTGAGAAATAGCTCAACTCTGAGAAATAGCTCAACTCACCAAGGCATACCATATATGTAAAACAATGCTTAAAAAGATATGGATATGTAAATGCAACTCAGTATATAAAATATAATATTTTACTCTTGGGGAGTTTCTCTAACCGACAACCATCACTTATGAGCTAGTGATGATACAACGCTTTGCACTGCCGTTGCCGCAGCCATCCAATACCTTACTGGAGTAAGGGACGATCAACCTTGTTGGATCCACAATCAATCAAAGTCCTCTTTTTGGGACTAGAGAAGCATAGCCTCTATCCTACGCTGGCTACGTAGTTTATGGGGTTTGAGTTGTTATTTACTCTTACCCAAATTGGTGCTCAATACTACTCCCAAAAGGCTCAATGTGCTCATATGCTCAATTAGATCAATTCACTCGAATCATTTCATCTAGTCTCATCGGACTCTCATCAAACTCAATCTTATCTCAATCATCAATTCATTCATTTAAAACATGTTTTCAAACTCATTCATATCTCCTCAAAACTCTATCTCATTCAATCATGTATACTCAAAATACTCATGTTCAAATTAATAAAAGTTTAAGAACCTTTCAGACTCAACTCGGACTCAACTAATTCTCATTCAAAAATGTTGTTAAGACTTACTCACATATCTCATCAAACCATTTTCTCAAAAACATCATTTATGCTCGATTCTATACTCATTAAGACTCTGAAAATCATGCATAGTGAACAATAATGCAAAACCTTCGAAAAACTCATTCTTAAAATAATGCATCATAATGGATGACTCAAGACTTTCAAAACTCAAATGAATGCACTCATGGACGCTCATGTTCCCTCAAAACCTTTCTCTTACTCATAGCATAAAAAAATACTCTTTATTCAATTAAAACAGTGCATTATAGGAAGTAATGTAGTAACTCAACTAAGGTTCATGTGAAACTAGGCATGAACAGCGATTCGAGAATAAGACTCATATGGATAACACAATCCCATTAAATAAACATGTAACTCAATGTGGAAATCATAACTCATTTGAAAACTCAATAGCATTAGGGTTAGAACTCAACTTGACTCTTTAATGACGGCATTGAGATGTAGGGCGCATGGACGAACTCAGTTCAACGCTATGAATAGCCTTACGTACCTGTAAGAACAAAGTTCTTGAAGAAGAACTTGATTAGAAGCCTTGAAACCCTAACTTTAAGAAAATCAATCAAGAAAACCTTTCTTGAGATTCTTGAATTAGTTTCTTGAAAGCTCTACGGCCAAGAATAAGGATTCTCATTAATGATTCATAATTGTATAAAGGAAATTGAGTTGGAAAGAATGAAATTATTGGAGAAAGACTTACCTTGAAGAAGAATCTTGAATGGAAATTTTTTGCTTTGATTTTTCCTTAGGATTTTGCCTTAGGGTTTGAGAGAGAAGAGAATAGGAAATTAAAAGATGGAAATCTGATTTTTTTGGGCCTTTAATTAGTCCAAAAATTCGTTTAGGGTTTTCTTAGAAGTAAAAAGACAAAAATGACCCTTTTTAATGTTTTCCCGTCGGCTAATTCGTCAATGCACTATATCAGGTTACTAAAATAATCATAACTTTTCACTTAGAACTCGGATTGACGCAAAATTGGTGGCGTTGGAAAAGAGATTCAAATACCTGTTATTTGATAGGTTATGGGCCACGTAGCTCTTTATATTCTAAGAGATATGGTCCTTTGAAGTTGACCCAAGTAGAATCTTATATCAAAACTTAATTGGTAAGGAAGCTTTCAACTCAACTTTGTGTTAGGTGATTTTTGTGACCTTAATTCATATCCAAATCTATTTCCATACTTAAGAATTGACCTTAGAATCCAAGAACAGTTAAGAATCACTCGGTACAACCTTATACGAATTTCAAGAATGGTTTGAGTCTTAACTTAGAAATTTTCAGAGTGTTACATGTAATTGGGTGTAATTACACTATTTGGCGTGTTTGCTTGACCATATAATTACTTGATCAATAGGTAATTAACGTAGCATTATGTTTTTCTGTAGATACTTTTTTTTCCTGCTATTCCTTCACCAAGTAACTTTATAAAGTACCAACACTAAAAATGTAAAATGTTGGGCCCTGCTTAGCACGGGCAATGTTTATCTAGTATTACTATTTTTCTATTATATAGAAAGGTGAAGAGAGGACGACCAATGGCATTCTTGAAATTCTTGCTTCATTTTAGGGTAAAACGGTAATTATGTCAGACTCTAGAATGCTCTGATTTTCTTTTTCATCTCTTCACAAATGAAAACACAGACACAACAGCCACAACAACTCAATAAAAAATCTTTCTTATACGGTTCTTTCAAAGCTGACTCTGTCACTTGTTTTAATATGCTAGAAGAATCAAGTCTCTTCTTCTGCTCCAACAAAATAAATAGAGAGACGTTGACTCATTCATGTCTTTGGAATAAGATTACTCACTACTAAGCTCTTTGTCTTCTCATTCGGGTTTTGTAGTTTTTGATAAGTTTTTATCTCAATTATTGTCATGATTTTCTTCCTTCTTTTTCTTTGATAACAAGTAACAAAAATTGTAGTCCTTAAGTCCACATATGTGTTTAAGAACATGACTGTGGACCATTGTCTATTTGATTTTCTCACCATCAATTGATGTAAAGAGAATCTCTGTGAATTGTTTTCCTTAATCTTAGGCCTGTAATTAGCATTATAATTCTTGAATTTCTGCTCAATAATTCTAGACCTCCTAATTTATACATTTATTTTACGTTTGTAAGGTCTCCAACCCCTCATTACATCTTGTGTTTGAGTGGGAAAAATAAAATACACCTTTGGCTGATAAGAGAAAAGAGTCTATTTATGTTTAATGTTGTTCATATTTATATAAAATCACAACCTCTCCGGTGTTCTTGATACTATTAAAATTATTTCACTTGTGAAATAGAATCTTAAAGTTGTCTTGAGAATGCAAAACAATTTAAGTTATCTTAAGTGCATTGTGAAGGCCAAAGACAATGAGAAATTTTAATCCATTTCTATCACCTAAGGTATAGTATAAAGCCGACTCGACTTTAGCATTTCGTATGCTTTTCAAATTCATAATCTTAAGCATGATTGTTCAAATTGATACCCTGTATATATTTTCACTAAAGATAAAATATCATACATTTTAGTTATCTTCATGTCACTATAAGAATTAAGCTTCTATCAGTTAATGAGATAATGACTTCAGTTGAAATATGACCAAGGAGTTGGACATTAAATTAAAAATGATAATAGCGTCATTGCTATTTCACCAGGCACGTGGGTAATACTATGATCATGCTTAAACTTGCAACTAAAAAAATAAAATAATAAGACAATGAACTACATTGCTCTATACAAAGTTGCAAAATTTCTTTTGCATTGCCCATGTTTTAATCAGATGTTGTTTGGTGGTGGGTGCCCGTGCCCTGATGCTTTCTGTACATGTAGCAATCTAAAATTAAAATTGTGAACTACTTGGTGTAATACAATTCTTATTGATTAATCATGTGTCCAAGTCCTATTTTGTAAGATATTTGATGATGTTTTAATATATTTTAAATCTCAAATCAAATGATATATTTGTGCTTGCATGTAATCTTTTTTAATTGCTAAAAACTTAGAATGTTAGTTTGCTTGTGTTTAAGATTGTCAACATCTTATTTTGCGGCAAATTATTGTGAAGCTTCATAATTGATGTAGGTGCTATTGCACTATATTGATAGGAAAAGTAAGACTTTAACATACTACATGAATAATTATGCTTTCTTGAAAAGGTGCATATTTGCTTTCATACTTTACCTTTATATTTCTAATAGTATAATGATCAATTTGTATTCGACGGAGTTGGATTGTGGAAGGAAGTGATGTCAAAGACAAAGCTTATTCGTACTAAGGTCAGTAGTGTTCTAAAAAATTTGTATTTATATTGAGGCTCATGATATTGTCTTCTACTTAATAATTGATGGTGGTTCAGTGTATTTATAAATTTGTTTAATATAATTTTGTATTGTTAGACATATGTGTATTGTTCTTTAGAAAAACATTTCTAAATAAGAATTTTGTGAAAAAGTCAGATATTGGTCCCAATGGGTTTGTCAAATTGATGGCCTGACATTAAACTATCACTGGTAAACTTGGGGTAAGTTTCGTCCATTATTTCTTTTGTGAATTTTTCTAAGTAAACATCAGGTGCTACTATGATTTATTTTCTTGTATGTATTGATGTTTGTCATTGGTCCAAAATATATACTTGCAAAGGTTGTAGTTAGATGAGTAATGCGAAGTCTCGAGTTCGAGCTTGAGAGCTCAAATCTGAATAAGTTGGCCACTATGCTAATACTCGACATCGGATATAAAGCAAAAAGTAAGAAAGCGAAAAAAATTCAAAACATATTTTGAGTTCGATGTGAGGTTTAACTGACAACTTACTCTTATATATACAGAAAAATAATGAATTCGGAAACCTATTCTCTCATCACCTGGGCTCTACTCCCCCTTCTTCTAATTCTGTGAAAATGCTCTCCTCTACGCACATCCTCTATTTCTCTAGCTCTATTCATTCCTCTTAAGATTTTCCTCTCAATTCTTTAATCTTCTCAATCCACGCTTCAACTCCAATATTGACAATGGATGTAGAATTAATCATGACAGATATAGTCAGTTAATTTCCACATTTGTTCTTTAAATTGTATTGGAGATTTACTTACTACTCGCTACGTTTTAATTTGTTTGTCTTAGTTTAATTTGATACAAATTTTTATAAAATAAAGAACTTGTGATCTTAAACTAAGGAGATAAATAATGTATGTTTTGTATGTTTCTCTTAGTTCCATATTTGAGAGATACCCACTATAGTTCTTTTAGACTCTTGATTTGCTCGGAAACCTAAAAAAAGTATTGAACTTCTGTTCTTAAAAAAAACCAATAAAATGGAGAATTCAATACAGATTCAACAACATTTTTGAAAAAAGTTGAGCAATATAGCGGAAAAGCAAGTGTGGCTGGTCTGAGATATCAATAGGCAAAATGAAACCAAAAAAGTTTGCTAAGCAACATTTCAGCTAAACTGCAGGAGTTCATATTTGGCGAAACTAATTAAAAAAGAGCCACAAGGCCTTCTGCTTGTGTCTATATATTATCTAGGAAGGTTTCCTATCAAACTTATAATATATTAAACATCAAGCTGAGTTCTTAGTCCAAATATCTTACATCGTCGAAGATGCCAAACCTCTATCATGTTTCATGTTGTTAGAAATGAATGTCATTCTTGACATGGATGATGATAAGATAGGTGAATTCAACGGGTTCTTTCTTACTTCCTCATTATCAACTCCAATCTCATCAATGATCATGTTGTCGGAGAATACGTTCAGGTTGAACTCATTCTCACTTGATTGCTCATGGAAATTGAAGTCAATGTTATTGTCAAAGTTGGTATCGTTGAAAAGATCCATCAAGTCGAATTGGTTGACAAGAGAGAAGTAGGAAACTGGGAGCAAATCAAATGTATTGTCCAATTACATGTTCATCCACGTGTACTTTCTCCTCGTGATCATTCGCCTTCATTATATCAGTAACAGACTCCACTGAAGGAGCAAACTCCAACTTTATAAGTTTTGGTTGAGTCTCTTCATCAGAATCAAGTGCAGGCGTAAACTCTAACTTTGGTACTACTATTGGTTCTGCAGCTAATTTCGCTAGCTGAAAATCCAATTGGTTTTCTTCTTGTTGAACCAGCTGATACTGTTCAATCACCTCATCTGATTGCACTTCAGCAGAGGACTCAATGTTTTCCTCCTTTGTTAACAGCTCCGATTCGCGAAGTTTCTTCAAATGATCTGCATATCGAAGAGATAACATCACATACAAAGATGCAACATTCTGAAAAATACAGTTACTGTAGCTCTTGATCTATGGATAATTTTATTTTGTTATGCTTGACAGAGTGAGATTTTTGCCTTATGGCTGAAAAAAATTCAATTTCTTTTCTTCAATTTGTACAGGATAGATCAAAGAACAAACCAAGCCATGGGTGAAGGCAATGGACAGAAGGCAAAGATGGCTCGTGAGAAGAACATGGAAAAGATGAAAGGCCAAAGGAAAGCCAACTTGAGGCTACCAAGAAGGCTATGAGTATCCAGTGCTAGGTGTGCACGCAGACATTCATTGGAACCACTTTTGAAGTTTAGTGCAGAGAACACGCTAAGGCGAAACATCCCAAATCTGAGGTCTATGCATGTTTCCCTCATCTCAAGAAATGATTCGCAATTTAGAGTCTGGGCTAATGGTTGTTTCTCAACTATATTTCTAGATTCTGTTAACCATGATAAAGTTTGAATCTGTTCAAAAATTGTTGCTTCGTTATGCTTCGAATTGTTGATGGCTACTTAGTTTGGAACTCTATGTGAAATATATGTAGGACTAATTGCCACCTCTCGAGTTGATTTCTACTTCAAAAAAGGAGAGGATATCTTTCCCTTCATTAATTGATTGAAATGTAGTAATATTTTTATGGAATCATTCTAGGCGAACACTAAATATCGGCATTTAGAAGAAAAAAAAACTCTATAATGTGCTATGACTTGGAAATTTGTAATGACATGATGACACTGAGATTACTTTCATTGAGTCATGAAAATTACAATGTACTTAAATGTATCTAATATTGTTATGGTAGACTCCAATTGTCGCAGTTGCCAAGACACAAATAATTTCAACCTCTCAGTTGTGATATATTTTATATCAGAGTATTGTTATAGAGTACCATAAAACTAATTACTACAAATTGTGCCATACCTATCTAGTTATTATATATATAGAAAAGCCATCGACCAAGGACATTTAAGTAATTTAGCATCATTTAAGGGCAAATCTGTAGAAAGAACGCATGAGCTTTCTTGTCATTGATATTCGAAGGCAGAAAGTAATTTCACTTAACAGTATTCTTTGACTTAAGTAATTTAGCATCATTAAACTTAAAAGGTGCAAATTGATGTTGCACTGTCACTGACGCTATTAATTATAGTAGATTTTTTCAGCTTAAGTTTTATGTTATTATTTCATTTATCATATCTGGGCACTATTTCACATTCTAAGAAATTCATTTGCTCTCTTGAGGAAAGCCACTGAACACCAGATCATGTTCTTAGATGAAGCCAAGCAAAATCTGAAGTGGTTGGCTGAAATCTTGGAAGATGTTTTTCCTGATTGCGAAGGCATAGGATATATATGGATCCGCTCTAAAGCTTTGTCATATTGTCTTCAATTGCTTGTGTATATTTCTAATCTAGAGAAAAGATGAATGCGCTTAGTGAAGTTCAAGAAGTGCTTACCTTGTAACAAACCATCGACCAAGGACATTTAAGTAATTTAGCATCATTTAAGGGCAAATCTGTAGAAAGAACGCATGAGCTTTCTTGTCATTGATATTCGAAGGCAGAAAGTAATTTCACTTAACAGTATTCTTTGACTTAAGTAATTTAGCATCATTAAACTTAAAAGGTGCAAATTGATGTTGCACTGTCACTGACGCTATTAATTATAGTAGATTTTTTCAGCTTAAGTTTTATGTTATTATTTCATTTATCATATCTGGGCACTATTTCACATTCTAAGAAATTCATTTACTCTCTTGAGGAAAGCCACTGAACACCAAATCATGTTCTTAGATGAAGCCAAGCAAAATCTGAAGTGGTTGGCTGAAATCTTGGAAGATGTTTTTCCTGATTGCGAAGGCATAGGATATATATGGATCCGCTCTAAAGCTTTGTCATATTGTCTTCAATTGCTTGTGTATATTTCTAATCTAGAGAAAAGATGAATGCGCTTAGTGAAGTTCAAGAAGTGCTTACCTTGTAACAAATATGACTTTATTGTTTCATGTAATGATTATGACACACAACAAATACTGGAATATTCTATATTGGAGATTCAGAAAGAAAGTAAGCTAATATTAGATCGAGTTAGGTGTGATGTAGATTGAGTGCAATAAGCTAGAGGAGTGATTATTCCACCTTTTTTTTTTGGTTCTTTCCCTTTTTTAAGGTTGGTCTTTATTTCTTCTTTTTATTTTGTTTTGGTATACAGGTTATAGCTTAAGTTTGATGTTAAAAAGATTTAAAAACACATTTAGTGCCCATGCTTGAGATTTATCGTTTGAAAGTTCGAATGATTTTGTTTGAAACAATTAGTTCCTTTTGTAAAAATTTAAAATGATATGGTTATCAAATCATCGTTATACATTGTGACTTCTTGGCTTCCTTTTTTTTGTTTCGAAATAGCTTATAGTTATTTTTCTACTAGAAAGGACTTCATGCAGGGTAGGGCATATTGGAGTGGTTGTGATACAATCATTAAGAAGTAAAAATGATGGTTATGTTGAATTGGTAGTTCTTGGTGGCCTCAATGTTTTATTTTTACAAGTAAACAATGTGTCATTTACTTTCAAATTATGTTCAATGAAAATAATCTTAAGGTAAATTATCATTGTTTTCGTTTTCTGCTTATTTACTACAAGGGAAAAGGGCCTGATACACCCCTCAACTTTGTCATTTAGAGTTGATATGTTCCTCGTTGTGAAAGTGGCTCATACATACCCTTACCGTTATACAAACGGCTCACATATACCCCTCCGTTACAAAATGAGCTCACATATACACTTCATTTAACAGAAGTGACAAAAATAGTTTTAAATTTATATTTTTGACTTTTAATTTTTTTTTAAAATCATGTAGGGGTATATATGATCCATCTAGCAAAGTTCAAAATATATTTTAAATTTTTTCATACATAAATTGTTTTTTGACTTCTTTGATTATCATTATTTGAGTTTCTTATTCTTATTTTATTTTTTCTTTCATTCCTTAGTGTAAAGAAAAAAATTTAAAACTAATTTTTTTGTAGCTATATTATAATTTTAAACTATTTTTCTGGCTATATTGTAATTTAATTTTGTATTTTAAAAAAATTGGATTATCTATAATAAATTTTACAAGAAAATTAGTGAAACATAAATGAATTTGACCATCAAAATAATAAATTTAAATTAGCCATTGAAACAAAAAAGTAAAAAATAAAAAAGAATACGTGTGAGGAGGATTAAATATACCCATATGGATTATGTTTTTTAAAAAAATTAAATTTAAATTAATTTTTCACTTCTGTTAGAGGAAAAGGATAAATGTGAGCCATTTATAAAACAATAAGGGCATATATGAGCGACTTTCCTAACGAGGGTTTAGACAAAGTTAAGTTATCATTGTTTAGGTAAATTATCATTGTTTCCGTTGTATGCTTATTTACTACAAAATGGATAACAAAATAATAGATAACCTTCTTTTTAGTGACTGATCTGATTAAGTGAGACAACTTCCTTAAAAGCAGGAAGATCCTTGGACTCGAAGATATCTTCTCTATTAGAAATCAAATTGAGGAAATTTAATTTGTCTTTTTATCCAGATCTTCTCAGGTAGAAAATTACCATCTAGAATGCTTTTATGTTTGTTATAATTGAAATATATGTTTATCAACTATGCATCAGTTTTACAGAAATGGCTATATAAGGCAGTGAGTCTCTGTTGTCTTGCACATACAACAAGATTTCCTGTACTCAGATCGAGCGAAATAGTCTATTACAAGCTCAGAAGAATCGAAGAGTGGAAAATATCAGATACAACACTATTCATTACTGTTGAAAGCAGTGGTAGTCTATCACTTTCGTCTCTTTTTTTAAGTTGTAGAATTTTCTTGTATCCCTGATATAGATCAGACACAATTTCTCCCGGAATAGGAAAAGGAATATGAACAAGAAGAAAAGAATTTACACAGATATAACCCATAACTGGATCACTTCGATTTTTGGTTTAGTTGTCTCTACGATCTAAGGATTAGATGAGCAATTTTAATAGTCATTATTGATGTTTTTTTATTTTTGATATGTGGAATGTCTATACTACCTACGAATATGATCTTCAGTGTAAATTGAAGTATTTATTTGGCATTCTTTGCATCAATTTATCTACAAATAATGATGTATCATTTAGGTTTCTCCTTATTCCCTCCGAAATCTTTTGAATTACCGCACTTGCTACATTAATTTTCATATATCTTTGATTTCTTGATAATGTTGTTAAAGCTTACTTAAATCCATTAATCCATGAAGCTAACCGAAGCTCAAGTTATGCACTTCACCTTGCTTAATTGGCGCTTTAGTATAGGTGTTGAGGTGCTAAAGTGTGTGCACCTTTATTGATTGGTTCTGTCTTGAGGGTACTACAACATGTCATTGAAAGAAATTGACAGTTTTCCACTTTATCAAATAGAGAAACTTGAGCATCAAGAGAGGACAGAATCTCCAAGACTAGGGCATGACTAACAAACACTAATTCGACATAACACGAAGTGACACAAACAGATAATCTCTTCATTCTAGCATATAGCAAACTTCACGCAATAAAGAGAAGATGGATACTAGGCTCTTGATCAGTTAGAGAGGCAGAAGTAAGGCTATGCAATATTAGAGAGAGTATGTACACTCAGCAAACAATAACAAAAATATGACAGAAGCCTGATTTCTGGGCATGAACAGGAACAACATTTGATATTTCTGTACCTTTTAACAAAAGAAAAAAGGAAAAGGGGAATCATGCTTCAGAATTTCCGAGACCTCAATGTAACAACAATAAAGATAATGCAACTAATAGACCAAAGATTATAGTTTCAGGCTATCAGAACACAAAAGGCTGAAAGAATGAACAATTTTAAAAATATGATCAGTAAAACAACATGACAAGAAGCAAAACAAGTTGAAACTAAACAAATTAAAGAGTGAGTTTGCAGGGCTCAAAGATTAGATATAAACAAACTTTAACTCTCTTCAGGCAAATTCAAAGCTAGAATGATTCAAATTTAGCTTAACAGGTGACCAAAGAAAGAATCCAACTACAATTTCCGCATTTGAACTAAAATTCAATATTTGAACCACACAAATGATAGCTTCACCAACTATGGTGTATAAATAGCTGTTGTAACATAAGATTATACAGCAATAACCAACAACTGATCCAGAGGCTAACTACGAGAAAACTTTTTTAAAAAATCAGCCCTCAAACTTTGGAACAGTACGCACCTAATCTTGAAAGCAACACATTCAAGCTAGACATGGATAACATCTAATAGTAGAAAAACAGAATTAAACAGACAAGAACTGTGGAAGAGTCAGAACAGATTGCAATCTAGAAAATGAGAACAAAAATCCTACACTTCAAGACAGTCTCGACAAACATTCAAGCAAAAGATTCAAAATGAACATTAACAAATACAATACACGAACTCGAAATCTTGACGTCTTAGTCCATTCATTCAACTTGAGGTGAAAGAACGAAAAATGTGACGTCGAACACAAAGCATTAAGGCAGATTTATCATAAACCAGAACAAGCTGAGGCTAATAAAACATTTTCCGAAACTGGTCACAATAATGCTATGAAAGTCAATACCATAAGAGCAGCAAACAGCCAGAGAACAACCTTCTAAAACCCACAGATACACATTCGAGATGAAGAATAACAAAATAGGCCTAAACAGAGGAACAAAGCACTAAGAAAGCTCAACATAAACGGCAAAACTTGACTCGACCTTAAGACTACATCTTGAAGTCGCTTAAGAACAGGGATATGACATTGAGGAAGTCAGAATGTTAACACTAAGTAGCAGCAACATAATCCCAAATATGAAACTTCAAAACACTTTAGGTATCATCTCGGAAACGAAAAAGAAAGATGAAGAGAAATGCTATAAGAACAATGAATTACCTTTCAAGCAGCAGCAAACTTGAACCACGAGCAAAAGAGTAGCAACTTCACCACGAAAGAAACTTCTTTGAGCTTTGCGAGCAGCGATCAAGAGAAAGAAAAGAAACTTAGGTGTATATTTTTTATATGACTTTGGTTGCCTGAATTCTTTCTGTATCCGTTCTTGCCAACTAAAAATTTCCCACCCAAAAATTTTCCAACCCAAAAATTTCTAACCCCTAAACAGTGAGCAAGCAGGGGTATATATAGAGGCGAAAAATAGGGATGATTTCTGAGAGGGAAAACGGACAAAAAAAGGATAAGATTTTGGGAATTTGAATTCCAAATTCTATCCAAAACGAAGGAATATCCCAATGGATTTCTCCAAATTCCTCCAAAATTTATAAGATGAATTTATATAAATTAATTAATGACCTTCTTAATTTAAACGAAGTAAAATAACTAAGTTGATTATAAAATAATTAATTTAAAATTATAATCATAATTTGAACTAAACTAAATTAATAAAATATTTAATAAAAATGTAAAATCTTTTGAGACGATTTTCAAATATTTATATAATATACTAATTATATAAAAAAATTAGATAAAAATATATTTATTATTTAAAACAATATAAAAAAATGACTCGAAACACTTCAGAACTTGAAAAAAATATTTTGAATTTTTATAAAACTAATTATTTTAAATCGTTTGAAAATTAAGAAGTTCGAAAATTAAACCATATCGTGGAGGTCCAAAATTGAGTGTCAGCAACTGTCCCTCATTTGACTTGGATTGATGCAAGAAATCCGAGGCAAATGAAATTGACGAATCCAATTTTGACCGACCACGTCTTCATCTTTAGGAAAGGGATTTTGAACGGACTTTAAGAATTATGGCCAAACTCCGGAATCGGGTTTCCTACATATCTCAGGCTATATGAGAATTCAGGCCACTTGTAGTTCAATACGCTTGATTTGATAAATGATTCTGAAAGAATTCAAAAGCTATCTCGGTATGGATTATGAAGAAACTGGAATGCTTGGGAATAAGATTTAAGAGAGAACGTTGGAATACAGCTGAGTTTTCAAACCTTGAGCCCCGCCTACATATCCCTTAACTCAGGAATCGGGTTGTTTGTAGTTCGACTCAATCGGTTGAAAAGGAAATCTATTATGCGAGATGACCTTTGGTTCCGGAAGAGTGACAAAATAATCGAGTATGAAAAAGAGGCTTGCAACCTCTTAGCCATGAATGTGGCGCGCTCCACACCAATAATTAAGAACTTACACGGACATAATTTCCAAAACTCTTGGAGCATTGTCACTCGGATTGGAAAGTTGCCTCCGGTGAGAGCCAAAATCTTTCGGATGCGAAACTGAAACCGATAAACCCAAAAAGGGACCAACGTGCCTTCTAATAGTGGTGTGGTTTGATTGTGGCAGAAGTCGCTCCTCAACTCGTGTCCTAAGAGTTTGACACTCCTCTTCGGACTATGTCCCAGTTCGCACCTAAGAAAAAGTTTCACGTTGTGTTGCATCCTTTTTTTATGTCATCCGCAACTGTGGTTTGTTTGAGGATTCATCCTCTCGGATTCTCTCGACAAAGACTGAGATAAAACTCATTAGTATAAAATGTAATTCAAATGGAGAGATAGTGTCTTTTACCATGTCGACACTTAGTTGCTCTCTTTGAATATCCGACGTCAGTTTCTTTCAATTAGGCATAGAGCAAATAAAGCTTATATCTCATGCTGCAATATCATACTCTCTTGATTTTGAGGTAGTATGAAATGAATTGTTGTAATATGCTGATAGTTTCTTGGGTAATGATGATGATGATGACCTTCTCGCGATAAAATAGAGATGATGCCTCACTGGGCAACGATAATAAAGATGATGTCTTTCTTGCGATAAAATAAAGATGATACCTCACTGGGCAACGATAATAAGATGATACCTCATTGGGCAATGGTAATATAGACGATGCCTCACTGGGCAGTGAAGATGAAGATGATTTTCTCGCAATGAGATAGAGATGATGCCTCACTAGGCAATGAAGAATGACTTTCTTGCAATGAAACATAAACGAGGCCTCACTGGGCAATGAAGATGATTTCCTTGCAATGAAATAGAAATGAGGCCTCACTGGGCAATGAAGATGATGATGATCTTCTCGCGATAAAATAGAGATGATGCCTCTTAATTTAAACGAAGTAAAATAACTAACTTGATTATAAAATAATTAATTTAAAATTATAACCATAAACTAAATTAATAAAATATTTAATAAAAATGTAAAATCTTTTGAGATGATTTTCAAATATTTATATAATATACTAATTATATACAAAATTAGATAAAAATATATTTATTATTTAAAACATTATAAAAAATGACTAGAAACACTTCAGAACTTGAAAAAAATATTTTAAATTTTTATAAAACTAATTATTTTAAATCGTTTGAAAATTAAGAGGCTTGAAAATTAAACCATATCGTGGAGGTCCAAAATTGGGTGTCAACACCCGCCTCCGACAATTGACTATCAAATTTGACACTTACAAGAAACGTTATGATCAAAATATCAAACAACACCTTAGGGTGATGTCAAACATGATAGCTCAACTCAAGAGTGTTGGCCATGTTCTTTCAGATGAGCAACAAGTTTAGGCAGTGATTGGATCTCTTCCCAATAATTGGGAACATTTGAAGGTTAACCTGACCTATAATGATAGCATCAAAACCTTTTTTGATGTTGCCCGCCATGTTGAACTTGAAAATGAGCGCCTTACTGCTAAAGTTGCTTCTAATGCCTTTGTGACAAAATCAAGTGGTACAAAATCTTCAGGCTTCAAGTGCAAGAAGAATTGAAAAAGAAATGAGAAAGACAAAGAGATTGGAGAAGGACCCTCTAAGAAAGAGAAGAAGCCAAATTCCAAGAAAGGAAAATGATTTTTCAAGAAGAGAGACAAGAGCAAAATGAAGTGCTACAATTGCCAAGTGCTGGGGCATTTTGCTCGTGAATGTACTGAGCCGAAAAAAGGTAGCATTTCTAAACACATCTCTAAGTGCTACATATGTTTCTAGCACTTCTTTAATAACTGAATCTTATCTTATGTGGATTGTAGACTCAGGATCCACAGACCATGTGAGTCGAGGTAGAGAAGCGTTTGTGGAATTTCATCGAAATCAAGGTGGATCTACGTAGGAAATAATGCTAAATTGGAAGTCAAATGGATAGATACTTGCAAAGTGGACTTGCTGATGGCCGTTCCTTGATGTTGCATGTACGTCCTATATGCTCCAGAGATTCGACAAAACTTAGTATCTGTGTCTGTTCTTTTAGACGTTGGTTTTGATTTATTTTTAGTCGTAATAGTGTTAGAATAACTCTAGATAATGTTTTATATGGTTTTGAACTTTATTATGATCGTTTTGGATTGTAATCCTTCAACTTATGACTATTATGTTGACCATTGTGTAATGGCATGTTATTCAAGTAACAACGATGTTGATGTAGGTCATATAGGGCAAGATCGAATGAATAGGTTGGCAACGGTAGGACATTTAAGGTCTTTCACCAAAATTGATATGCCAACTTGTGAAAATTGTCTTGCTGGAAAGATTATGCTTAAACCATTTGGGAAGGCTAGAAGAACAGAGTTCCCACTTCAATTAATTCATTATGATATTTGTGGTCCAATGAATGCGAGGGCAAGGTCTGGTGCTACATACTTCATTACATTTATTGATGATTTCATGCGCTTTGGTTATGTCTATTTGATTTCTCATAAATCTGAAGCACTTGAGTGCTTTAAAAGATATATGAATGAAGTTTAAAATCAATTAGATAAAAGCATAAAGGATTTAAGAACCGACCGAGGACATGAATATTTGTCAAAACAATTTGAAGAATTATGTACTGAAAAGGGTATTATTAGACATTTACTACTCCTTATACAACTCAACAAAATGGTGTAACTGAAAGAAGGAATAGAACATTATTGGATATGCCAAGATCAATGATGGCGCAGGCAAATTTGTCAATCTCTTTCTGGGGAGATGCATTATTGACTGTAGTCTACATACTGAACAAAGTACCTTCTAAATCAGTGTCTTCCACTCCTTATAAACTTTGGCCGGGTCATGAAACAAACCTGAATGATCTACGACCATGGGGTTGTGTAGGATATATTAAAGATCATTTTGGTGAGTTCGGTAAACTAAGTGAAAAAGGAAATAAATGTGTTTTTATAAGATACTCAGAACACTCCAAAGGGTATGTGTTCATTGATGAATTGGAGAATGGAAGTATTACTGAAATTGTATCACGAGTATGGCTGGCAAGGGGACCGGGACAGCCCGTCCCGTCCCGGTACTGGCTCGAGACCCGTCTCGCCGGTCCCGGTCCCACGTGTCGAAGCTGGATAGGGGATAGGGGGATAGGGGGACGGGTAGCGGGACGGTTCACGATTTGGTCCCGGTCAACCCAACCCGGTCCCGTCGCGGTTCCGTCCCGTCCCGTCCCGTTTTTTTTTTTGAAACTTTGCAATTTATCCGTTGGGGACCGTTGGGGCAACGGCTAATGGGCCCCCCCAACGGATATATTTGAATTTTAGGAGTCCCAAACACCCCCCTACCACTCCTACTCTTTAATATTTTATTTTAACCCTCAAGTTACATAAAATACACTTTAGTCCACTCTTTATATTATAAATACCCCTTTATCCTTCTTTTATTTCTCACAAATTATCTACTCTCTCAATTCTATATTTTATATTCTCTCATTCTTGAATCTTGATTCTTGATTCCACTTAATTCTCAATTCTCAATTCTAAATTTATATCATAATATTTATATTTCAATTAATATCATAATATTTATAATTCAATTATTTTATATTTTATATTGTTGCTATCAAGTATTGAAGCTACAACTTACAACTTACGATAATACATTTGGTTGGAGCAAGCTTCAAGAATTGGTTATAACCGTCTGCTATTAACGCAGACGTTTGGTACATTCGTTCCATTTCTTTATTTATACATTTTTTTCGCAATTAGTTTTTGTGTTATTAATATTTATATATTACATTTTACATTTTATTAAATATGAGTTCTAATAAAAAAAATACCGGTAAGGAAAAAATAGCAACCGTTGTTTCCAATTTATTTAATTTTCCTAAAAAAAGTAGTAAGGAAAAAAATAAAAGTAAATGTGGTGGTTCTTCTTCTAAATCAATGCCTAGAGTTAGAATTAATACAAATGATTCTACTTTTGTTGATGATACTTCTTTCACTCCTCATTATAATATAGATACAAATGTTGAAATTGATCATGAATTTTTAGAACGACGTTTTAATAATCCTAATGTTGATGAAAATTTAGATGATGAAGTACAAGTTGATTTGGAAGAAGATGAATTAGATGAAACACCTACCAGTCCGGCGACGGAAGCTCCAACACAAACTACACCTCCAACTGAGGAAGATAGTCAACTCCCCCACCCCTCCCCCCTTGTACCTCCTACAAGGGGAAATGTGAAGTATCAACGCCCTAAAACTTCTGTTGTGTGGCAATTTATGACTTTAGATACTGTAAACTCTCTTGCTATTTGTAATAAGTGTAAACAAACATTTATACATAGAGTCGGTGGAGGTCAAGGTGGGACGGGGGGTTTAAATAGACATTTGCTATCTTGTAGACCGATTGAATATAAGGCGGCCAAAGCTCTAGCCGATAAAAAAAAAGGAATTCAAATTGATGATGATGATATTAATTCTAGTGTTCCTCAATCGGTAGAGTGTTCTAACATGGTACAAGGAACATTGGATCCTTCTAACCCCGGTGGTCCAATTACACAACGTAAATATAATAAAGAAAGAGATCGCGAAAATTTAGCTAAGATGGTTTCTGTTTGTGGTTTACCTTTTGGTTTTCCTTCACTTCCCGATTTTATTGAATATATTCAACAAACTTATAATCCATCTTTTAAAGGTGTTTCAAGAAATACAGTTAAATCTGATGTTTTAGAATTTCAAGGTAAACATTGTCAATATCTTCGTTGTTTATTTAGCATATTAGATTGTAGAGTGTCTATAACTTCTGATATGGGTCGTAGTGTTAATGGACGTGATTATTTAACTGTCACAGCACATTGGATTGATCATAACTGGAATTTGCAAAAAAGAATCTTAAGTTATAAAGAATGTGTAGAGAAAAAAACTGGTGCTTATATAGCTTCAACTGTTTTAGGTATTTTAGATTTTTATATGCTTTGTGATAAAGTGATGAGTGTCGCATTAGATAATGCCTCTAATAACACCAACGCTGCTGCTATGTTAAAAACTAGACTATGTCCAATTGATAATAACGCTTTCCATGTTAGATGTGCTGCACATATATTAAATTTAATTGTACAAGATGGTATTTCATTATTTGATTGTGGTTGTATGAAAATAGAATATGTTGTTTTATGGATTTTTTATGCTCATAGACCTGCTAGAATTAGGGAATTTAACGAGCGTTGTGTACTATGTAATCTTACACCACGAAAAGTTCCAAAACATGTTAAAACTAGGTGGAATTCTTTTTATGAAATGCTTTCAGTTGCTTATGAATATCAACGACCCATACAAATGGTTTTTAATGCCCATAATTCTGACCCACTAGAAAGAATTTGTGATGAAGATTGGATAGAAACCAAAGAACTATTGGATTTTCTAAAACTTTTTTATAATGCTACAACCATGTTTTCTGGAGTTTATTATCCTACTATTTCATCAGTCTTAGTAAATATTTGTGCTATTTCAATTCAATTTCAAACATACAAAAAAATTGAAAAATTTAGACCGTCAATTGAAGCTATGATTGAAAAATTTTAAAAATATTTTTTTCCTATTCCTCAAATTTTTTTAACTGCGACTTTACTTAACCCTCAATATAAATTACGAGGTGTACAAGGACTTGTTCAAACTTTTTATGATACTTTAGAAATTTTACCGGAAGAAGTTCCAAGTTGTGAATTTTGTAAGTCTAGCATAAAAGTGCAAGCCAAAATTTTATATGAAAAATATAAAACTATGGAAATTAATGAAGGAGTTGTTGCTCAAACTTCTAATGCTATCAACAATGATTATATTGATAATTATATGCTTGGTTTTCTTGGTCTTAATTCTACTAACAGTGATGATTTTGAAGAATATCTTAATCAGTGTTTGGAAACAGTTACCGACGAGCAGGGCAACGTAAAAGTATTAGATTGGTGGAGGAAACGTGGTAGTGCATTTCCAACTCTTAGCAAAATGGTTCGTGATGTTCTAGCTATTCAAGCTTCATCAGTTGCTTCAGAGGCTGCTTTTAGTGGGGCAAGGTTTCAAATTGGAGATCACAGACATTCATTGGCTGAAAAAAGCTTGGAGTCATCAGTTTTATTTAGAGACTGGATCAACGCCGAGAGAAGAAATTATAATTTGCCAAAGTTAAGCGCCAAACAAGACTCTTATTTTAATTCAATATTTGGATGTAGTAGTGACGATGAACTAGATGCACAAGAGTTTCAAGCATCATTGCCAACACCGGAGGATGTTACCGTCGATTTGATACAAGAGTTAGAAAAAAGTTTTATTGGACAATACAGATATTAGATTTACATACGAGAACTAATTGAAACAGAACCCTTCCTAGAAGGTGGCTGCGTAGATTAGTTACTCCTCTAATATTTAATTTGTAAATTGTAACTTGTAAGTTGTTAGTTGCAATTAAATTTTATTTGAATAAATTTAAAGGCTTTATTCAAGTCTTTTTTATACAACTATTGTGTTGCATTTAAATTTAATACTTTACTTATCAAAACTTACTTCAAAATTTGAAATTTGAATTTTGAAAGTTAAAAGATGAAATTTGAAATTTTCAAAACTTAAGCATTTTAACTTAGCTAAAAAATAATATTCAAAACAATAAAAATTAAAAATGTCATTCAAAAAAAATATAACTTCAAAACAATTAAATAAATACAAAAAAAATAAAAATCCCGTGTCCCGTCCCGTCCCCTAAAACACTGTCCCATCCCGTTAATCTAGTGGGACGGGATGGGACTTATATTTATCCCGCGAATCCCGGCCCGGTTCATCCCGGGTCCGGTTGAATTCCGGTCAAACCTCGACCCGTCCCATCCCGTCCCCCTATGTCCCGTCCCGGCATCCCCGTCCCCGTCCCCTTGCCAGCCTTAATCACGAGATGTCAGATTTTTGGAAAATGATTTCCCAAAAAGGATGAAATAGATGAAGGTCAGTCTCTATATGGAATGTTGAATTCAGAAGATCAGATAATGTCGTCAGGCATACTTTATAACTCAAGGGATCAAGAAATGATTCTTGGTCCAAATGGGAGTTATGAATCTCAAAATCCTATAGAGGAATCTGAACTTCAATTGCGCAAGAGTACAAGAAAAGGTGTATCTAAACGTTCTTATGAGATTGAGGATTATGTTTTCTTGGTATCTCCTATAGAATTGGATGAACCTAATTCTGTAACTGAGGCTTTATCGAGCCCTAAAAAGGATGAATAGTTAAAAGCAATAAAAAAAGAATTAGAGTCCATGAAAATCAACAAAGTCTGAGATCTAGTTGACCTTCCTAAGGAATACAAAACTATTGGGAATAAATGGATTCTCAAAGTTAAACGCAAATCGGATGGGTCAATAGAAAGACACAAAGCACGATTGGTGGTAAAAAGATTTACTCAAGAAGTTGGAATAGACTATGAGGAAGCTTTTTTACCGGTTGTGAAGTTTACCTCCATAAGATTAGTTTTAGCTATTGTTGCACGTTTAGATCTAAAATTACACCAAATGGATGTAAAGATCGCTTTTCTCGATAGGAAATTAAATGAGGAAATCTACATGGAACAACCAGTAGGTTTCATTGTTAAAGGCCAAGAAAAGAAAGTCTGTAAATCGAAAAGATCAATTTATGGCCTAAAGCAATCTTCAAGGCCATGGTACCTGGGATTTCATAAGGGGGTGATGTCATTTGATTTCACCATGATCGATGAAGACCATTGCATCTATGTGAAAAGTCCAATGAAAATTTTGTAATTCTTTCTCCTTACGTAGATGGTATTTTATTAGTTGAAAATAATTTGGAGTATGTAAAAACTGTCAAGTCATGACTTTCAAAATCATTTGATATGAAAGATATGGGTGAAGCAAACTATTTCTTGGGTGTTAAGATCCAAAGAGACCATTCCAAGAAATTTTTGAGTTTATCTCAAGAAACTTATATAAAGAAAATATTGGAACGCTTTTGAATGAATAGTTGCAAATCAATGGATACTTTTGTAACAAAGAGTGAAACTTTAAGCCTTGAAATGTGTCCAAAAACTAAAAAAGAAAAGAAAGACATGTCCCGAGTTTCATATTCTAGTGTTGTCGGGAGTTTGATGTATACTATGATGTGTACTCGCCCAGACATTTGTTATGCCGCAAATTTTGTTAGCAGGTATCAATCCAATCCTGGAAGAGATCATTGGAAAGCAGTAAAGAGAATACTCCGATACCTGAAGGGAACATCTGATCATTCACTATGTTATAATGGATCTGATTTATTCATAAGAGGTTATACAGATACTCATTGAGCTGGTGACCGGAATGATAGAAAATCAACATCCGGTTATGCTTTCTTACTTAATGGTGATGCTATTTTTTGGAAAAGTAAGAAACAAACTTACACACCTCTCTCAACCATGAAATCTGAATTCGTGACTTGTGCGTCTGCAGTATAAGAAGCTATTTGGTTAAAGAGATTCTTTGAGCATTCGAATATTGCAAAGAATTCTAAGGGTCCCATGATTCTATATTGTGACAGTCAAGCGCTATCGCATACACAAAAGATCCTGAGTATCACAACAAGACCAAACACATTGACATCAAGTATAACTTTGTGAGAGACATAGTAGCAAGTGGACAAATAAATTTCCTATACATTTCTACTCGTGAAATGATAGTTGATCCTTTTACAAAGTCAATATCTAGAGACTTATTTGAGAAACATGTTAAGGCTCTAGGTTTGTGTAGGATATGATAATATTTATGTATTGTAAAATAACTTGATAGTTATAATATTCTCATCAATATATGACTATTTTGAATTTATATTCATATCTCATATGCATGTGATATTGATTTTAGAAATAAAGTGAGTCGAACAAGTCACGAGATTGGCTCTCTCACATGAGCAATTGCCTCTTACGTCGAGGAACGTGAAGAGAGGAGTTTCACCACCATGTTATGACTTGTTTTGTTAGCCAGATAAGTCTCTCTAAGAAGATAAATTTGATGATCATTGAAAAGAGAAGCTCGCGTTAGACATCTAGAGGTGTCTAAACCAAGATCTGTACGATGATTGAATAATTAAAAGAATGAGACACACACACCAATATAAGGTGAGAACATCGTAACACGTGTTTCATACTCAGAGGCGGACCCACATTGGTTCAAGTGGGTTCAATTGAACCCACTTCGTCGAAAATTCTTGTATTATATATACATAAATTATTTGTAAAGTTGTGTGTATAAGAAAAATGAACCCACTTTATATACAATGGAAGGGCGTGGATCAGTTGGCATATGGGTTCAATTTTATCCAGCAAACCCAAGTTCGAATCTCAGTCAAGGCTTAGTTTTTTGTTCTTTTTTGTATTTTCAAGTCTCACCATTTTTTGTTCTTTTTTGTATTTTCAAGTCTCAAGTGGTGGGTCCAGATACTTTTCCTTTTTAAAATTAACTAATAAATGTAGACTATTATAGTTTTAGACTTCTAGTTCATGTGAAATAACAATAGTAATATTCTAAATTTGTTAGTAAAGTTTTCTTTTTATGTTTGTGTTTGAGAATTATTTAAAATTGTCTTAAATTGTCAATAATTTAGGCTATATGTTTATAGTTTTTAAATATTCTCTCCGATTCATATTATTTGATCATTTTTCTTTTTTACACGCATATTAAAAAATCATAAAGAAGAAGATAATTTTACTAATTCACCCCTTAAAAATTTCTTGCGAATTTCACAAATAAATGTGAACACTTTCAAAAAGAAATAATTACAAGGATAATATATGAAAATTTTGATTAATGCTTTCTTGATTTAGTAAGGTGGACAACTAATATGACACAATTATTTTTAGTAAGATGATCAACTAATATGGGACGGGGGAGTACTACTTAGTTTTTTTTTTGTTTGTAATATACAAAATTGTGTATTTGTTTTCCTTTTTACTTAGTAGATAAGAAAGTTAGGTTAGTGCATTTTTATTTATTCATTATTTTACTAATTTTTATTTATTTATGAATTTCAAAATTGCTATAGTTTTAGTCTTCTTATATATAAGAGTAATAAGTAGCTTCTTAAATTGAAAATATGTGGAAGATTTTCTTGTAAGTAAATAAAAATTTAATAGAGTATATTTTTTGTTAGGAATATCACCTCAAAATACTTTTTAAGAATATAATAAAAAAATGATAATTATTATTATTGAGTGTCGTCATGGTTATCTTTGTAACTTGAACCCACTTGAACAAAATCCTAGGTCCGCCACTGTTCTACTACGTGTGTTACGCGATCAATGGGTTAATGAAAGAATGGTTCCCTGCTTCTTCATTATGTTAGACCTCGAAAAGTTAAATTAACTTTTCATCGGAATACCCTTTGACCTTTTACTGTTTCTTAAAATTTCGATCGGTGTTTCTACTTTAGCATGTTGCTAATAGCCAAGAGTGATTCGTCAATGTACTGCATGTCTAGGAAAGCAGTTGATATGGAACAGATATATTCAAGTAGAAAGGGAAGATGATTAAAATGAACAATTTAACTTGTATACACAAGCCGACTATTACACTTGAGTGTAATTAAGTATATAAAGTTAAACATGAACTCGAGTTCACCTCTTTAAGAGGATGAGAGATTGAATAAGTAACTACTGAAGTAGTGAAAGAAGTCTGGAGTATTGTGAGTAATAGTGTCCTCATATTATTAGTGAATTCTTTCCATATGTGATTGAATTCCTATACGGAGCATGTAAAACCTAATAGGTAAGCTCTTGATGCTCACCAATTGCACAAACTATTTATCGTATGAAATTGGGTGACTAGTTGATGTTGAATTTGCTTGGGTCTTGTTCACCATGTGCGAAGTGGGAGATGTCAGTTATTTTGGGTCATGGGTCACCCATGTGGATCCGACCCGACCCAATAATGTTTCTGAAAAAAGAAGATAAACACTATTTTAAAAAAGAGTGAAAACGGTTACATGATTTAACCGTAACATCCATTCCCTTTAAAATAGTTATTCACGCTTAAAGAAAAGAGCGACATATCAGAAACAAAAGTAGTAAGAAAAAGAAAAACGACAGACCATTTATTTCTTAAGATTGACATCAAACAATCCAAGAGGATACTCAGTTTGGGGCATTACACTTTGTTTCCTTGAGATTCAAAGTTGGATTTGGAGCAAATTATTCAGTTCTTGAATTTCATTCTGATGCAACAATCAAAGATGCACAAATCTTGTACCGAATGTTGTTTAAATCTTTCAAGTACTGCCTTTTATATTAATAAACTTACTGAACAAGAAAGAGGAGCCCCTCATTTAGTTATAAACTATAAAAATTTTAATAAAGTGTTAAAATGGATAAGATATTCAATACCTAATACGAAGGATTTATTAGATAGATTATATAAAGCAATTATATTTTTAAAATCTGATTTAAAATCTGTTTATTGACAGATTCAAATTGTTGAATTAGATAAATATAAAATTACTTTGAATGTTCCCATGAGACAGTTTAAATGGAATGCTATGTCATTTGGATTAAAGAATGCTTCTTTTGAATTTCAAAATATTCTGAATGATATTTTTATGCCTTATAACAATTTCATAATTGTCTACAATGATCATATTTTAGCATTTTTAAAAACAATTGAAATACATTTTAAGTATTTAGATTTATTTTTAAAAAATATTATACAAAATGATTTAATCATATCCGGTTCAAAAGTGTCTATTTTTCAAATTAATATTAGATTTTTTCGTCACAATATTAAAAAAGAAAAAAATAAGTCTTCTTAATAGAAGCATTAAATTCGCATCCAAATTTCCTGATATTATTACGGATAAAATCCAGCTTCAAATATTTTTAGAAAACTTAAATTGTATTGCTCTTTTTTATAAAGGATTTAGCTAAAGATATCTATATATATATATATATATATATATATAAATAAATACATAATATTAAAAAAGACTTAAGTCATCGACGACCACTTAAAGTTATCCGCATAATTCATTTGGACGCCTTAACTATGACTTATACCTATTGAACACCTTTAATACTCTGAATCGGAATCACTTAGACACTTTGTGCAGACGTGGCACAAAAAGTGTGTTTCACACTTTGTTAGGGGCGTGAATAATGTTTTAACATCTTTTTCAATTTTTTTTCTTTTACTCTTTCTCATTAGTTTTTTTTTTAAAAATAATCTTTTTCTCTTTCTTCTCCGTCAAAACTACTGTTTTTTGCTATCACCCTACCACCACAATCCACCATAAAAAATTTACAAGCTACCTTTAACTTAACCTCTTGAACGTACACAAAAAAGAACTTAACCCTTTAACTTTTATCTTCCTTAATAAAATTTTTTTCTTTTATTCTCTTTTTCGTTGCCGCTACTCATCCATCCATTTCTGATCATTTTTGTAGAACAAATCCTATGGCAAAAAGTGGAGCAATTTCAACATTGGGTCAAATTGTTTGCTGACATTTGTTCACCATTGTAAATGTTACAGATGAATTTACACCTATATTTCATAAACCCAAAAGTGAAAAATCAAATCTTTGAACAACTGATCAAAAAGTAGTTCTTAATGATTAAATTTAATGTTTCATTTCCAATTTTAGTTTAAATCTTGATTTATGAATTATGCGTTAAAAACAGGGGAAATAAATAAAATTTTCACTTGTAAATTCATACCCAAAAGGAAGTAAAAACATCTAATTTTGACTATTATCTGATCTGAAATAAAAGCTCTTGAAGATAAAATGCAAAATAATCAGTTTTATTTTTCTTTGTAGTGTAAATCCTTATTTATGTATTATTCACTTACACCGGTGGGAGGGTTGGCGTAGTGAGAAAATAATGGTGAACTGGAAGTGGGTTTTAGGGAAAGATAAGAAAGAGGTACGGTGAGGTGGTTGGGTGAGGATGTATAAATATATATTTATTTATTATGGAACTCTTTTTTTATTTAATTTTTTTTATGTTCAAATTTCATTTTAATGATTATTTGAAGTTAAAATGCCATGTGTCTTTGTTTGATTTGTTATTTTACCACATCACTTGCGTGTGTAGTACACACATTTTTTTACTAGCTGTCACACATTTTTTTACTAGCTGTCAAAAAAATATTTAATAAGTACTTATTTTTTAAGATTTGAGTGCCTAATAGAAAACAAATTTGTTGAGGTGTATACGTTAATTATGCGGACAACTTTAAGGGGTTATTGACTTAAGCTTTAAAAAATAATTGACAGTTTGGACTGATAGTCATACTCAATCAGTCAAGAATAATAAAGAAAAAAGGAAAAAGGGTAAAAAAATGTCCTTAAACTAGGTGAAATGAACAAAAATGTCCTACGTTTATAGTTTGGCTCAAAAATGTCTTTGCCGTCAATACTTTGGTTCAAAAATACCCTTATTGTTATTTAATGGGTCAAAAATGCTCAAGATTGGGCCAAAGAGATTTCTCCCGTCTCTTGTAACATTCTATACTTTGTAATTTAGCTCATGATTGGGGTATTTAGGAGTTGTTTTTGGATGTTGCTGATTATTCTCCTTGGCTTTCTCCTTTGCAATTTGCTTGTTGGCATCGTTAGTTGGGCCAATAACTTTACCGCTGCTTAACGTCCTAGCCTTGTTGTCTCTATAAAAATTTTCTTTTTGTTGTTCTTCGTCTTCTTTGAGGGGTTTCAAGTTTAGGTGAAGTACGAAATATTCAGCCTCATTGTGCCCTTGCAATTTGCAGTTTTTGCAGTATTTGAGCATATAATCATATTTGATTTTAATCCATGTTGAGAAAATCTCTCGAGTACTAGTTTTCTTTACTCCGACATTGACTCTCTTGGAAAAATCTCGTAGCAAATCTACCTCAACTTTGATTTTAACACAACTAGGTCTTGATTGATTTTTCCTTGCCAGGTCCACATGTAAGGGCTTCTCAACTGCTTCAGCCATTGTAAATAATGATTCCTTGACGAAGAAGTTCGGTGATAACAATGGGAAGTATATCCATGCCAACACTGTAGTAGTTTCTACATTTGGATTGAACTATTGTTTCCACTTGAGGGGTCTCATCAGACAGTAGCCATCTCTTGCTTGAAGAAAATATGCTGATTTTGTCATGATATATACGTAATCCTTATCAAGATATGTCTATCAGCCAAGAATCCCATTTTGCTTTCAGATTTTATTTCACATTGTATGGGCACTATTTTGCGTATCAGTGATGAATTTTCATGTCTAAAAAAAAAATTTTATACAAAATTCTTAAATAAATTGACTCAAAATGATTCTGAAGGAAAAATTCACGGACAAGAAATTATAGACTCTATCAAAATCTTCATTAATGCATACAAAAGATCTGTGAAATCGACACCACATTTGAATGATTTTAGCCCATTCAAGCAAATTACTATAAAACTTCAAATGAAAAAAGGTGTCATCTCTAGATTTGAAATAATTGTCTTATATATGAAAAAATTCAAAAAAAATTAAAGAGAAATTTAGATATAGAGATAGTGAATAATATTTCTATGAAGTCATCAGTTGATCACACAATAGAGGATGATAAGACATGTCTTGCGGGAGAATCGCAAAGTGTTCATAGCACCGAAGAGATTGATATTAAAGTCTTTCTATAACAATTCAAGGCACAAGTGAAAGAATCTTCCGACAACCAAACCTATAAAGGAAAAAAGAAAGTTTAGAAGATAAAGACACAAGACCCCACTTATAAAAATTTTGGAAAAGAAAACATAAACTACTTTTATAAAGAATTTTTTTTTATAAAAATAAAATATGTAACAATTAAAGTATCGACTCTATTGGTCATTATGATCATTTTGTTGGCCACTTAGTGTTATTTTCTATTTTGTCTTTTAGTTGTGGAATCCTCTATATAAGGATTCATTATATGAGGTAAAGAGACACGTTTTAGAACTCCCTCTCACTATATGTTTTTATAAAAAATTTCTGTGATAAATAAAAGTTGGTATATTTTTCATTACATCGATAAGCTTTTTTCTCAAGCATATAAGGTGCTCTCAAATCTTCACAGTTGAAAACTTTTTCTGATTACTTTGATCCACATCTGAATATTCTGATTCAGAGTTTAACAAAATTTTGCATAATGAATCTTCAGTACCAGACATATAATCATATCCATGTAACATAACATTTAATACTAATGCATTTAATGAATTATCACATTGTAAAGATATTTATAAATTAGGATAAGCATTAAAGTATAGAGGATCATATGTTAAACTTGTCTGAACTGTCCTTATAATGATTTTTTTTCAGTTTTGATTTCTATCATCTCTCAAAGTTACAATAAAACTTTTTGATAGACCTCTTAAAGTTATGGTTTAAATGCAACCTGAACTAGCCCTATATGCACAAATTGATGTGTTGTTTAATAAGGAATTAAATCACTTTCAGATAAGAATTTAAAAGTTGTATGATTACTATCTATAGTTATAGTTTCTTCAGTGGACTTAACCACTTGCTTGATACCAATTTTTTTAAAAGTACCTATTTGATAAATTACCTTGGGAGCAATTTTTGAGATGGTCCATTTATTAAGGAGATTCAAATGGTGGGTTGTCTCATATTCCTTTTTTCTTCTATTTTTAATAGTAGAATGCCTCTTTATAATATTCATTTGGGAAAAGGGTCAAAAATACCCCTCAACTTTGTTTTATTGTTTGACTATGCCCTCGCCGTTAAAATGAAGTTATTCTTAGCCCTGCCGTCTACAAACTTCTCATTCGTGCCCCTCAATTGGATGGAAAATTCCAAATCAACAAAAATAACCCGATTTTATCTAAATTACCCAATTTTAACCCAATCCGACCCACCTAATCATATAACCCACTTCTCTTCATCTATCTTTAGCCAATTCCAATATAGGATTGTCGCTGGTGAAACTGAAGCTAAACACGCCAGAGCTTCGATGACGATAAATGACCAAAGTCAATGCTAAAACGTTCCTAGGGACGAAATACACCCCACTAGCACATAATCCACATCTAAATCTGATCAGTGCTCCTCAAATTTAGGAAATAGGGTTCAAAAGCGTCAAAATGGAGATTGGATAAAATTCAGGCGAAGAAAGTCAGACTAAGGAGAGTCAAAATTACCAATCTCAATTGATCTATGATGAATTGGGAATTCTTCTCCTCAACAAAATTCAAAAGATGAAACATTGAGCCCCTTGTTCGCCGGGAAAAATGGTGACCGCCACTGATTGATTTTCACTCCCATCATTTATGGAGCAATTACAATGGTAAGAAGCAAAATTTGGCTGCTTCTAAAACTATATAACAAAGAAAATTAATAAACCATTACTTAAATTACATGAATCAAATTATAGAAGCACATTTAAATTAATTTGAAAAAAAAATTAAAAATATAAGTGATGGCATAGGTGAATTTGGCAGATTCACAAAGTCACCATTTTTTCTGGCGATTTGAAAGTTAAACCTATGTATAAGTGGTGGCATAGGTCTCAATGACTTACTTGTGTCAGCATCAGATGCAGCTGCAGAGGATACCACACCCAAGCTTGTGATTGCCTCCATTAAACCTCCATATACTATGCATTTTACAATCTCCAGTGATCTGGAATCTTTAACTTCAACAGGAAGACTGGTCTTCGTGGGCAGCTGGGATTCACCGTTGATGGTAAATTATGTGAATCTGCCAAATTCACCATTGGTAAGGGGCACAAAGTTAAAAAAGATGAAGATGAGGAGAAGTGGGTTATATGATTAGGTGGGTCGGATCGGGTTAAATTAGGTAATTTAAATAAAATCGGGTTATTTTTGTTGATTTGCGATTTTCCATCCAATTGAGGGGCACGAGTGAGAAGTTTGTAGACGGCAGGGCTAAAAATAACTTCATTTAAACGGCAAGGACATAGTCAACCAATAAAATAAAGTTGAGGGGTATTTTTTACCCTTTTCCCTATTCATTGCAATAAATTGTGTTGAATATATAACATCTCTTATTATTACAAGTCCTAGCTCTGATACCAAATATATGATGCATTTTTATAATGTGTAGACACTCAATTTTGACCTAACATTTTCAAAATTCATACTTTTAAGTTTTATTCATTAAATATTTCAATTTTTTTTTTTGTAATTTTAAATAAATTTATCAATACTTATCCTTATTTCTCAAAATTTTAGAATTTTTATCAGTTAATTTTGGTTACACTATTTTTGTCACAATCAATTGAATATGTTGAGAATATTGTCTCTATTTGATTAGATCATTTTTCTTTATTAAATTACATTTTTTACGTGTCATTGATTACATTTTAGTATTTTTAACAAAGTCTAAGAACATATTGATACACATATATTTTATTAACCAATGATTTTGAGCCACAGTTTAGAGCCCCACGGTTTGAGCCCATTGTACTGTATAAATATTGTTTGTTTTTTATATAAGTTTTACTTAGCCACAAAGAATAATGATGGTGGATAAAACCCTAAATTTTCTCTCTTCCCCTTTTTCCTAAAAAATAACAGCTTAATACCCCATGCCTCTCTATCTATTTTCTTTACCTTTGCTGCTAATAGTGTTTACACCTCCAAACTCTAACAACCAATAAGCCCTCATGCTGGAGCAATCAGCAACTTCGATGAACAAACCCAACACCAATCATATAACATCTATTATTACTACAAGTCTTAGCTTTGATACCAGATGTATAATGCATTTTTATAATGTGTAGACACTCAATTCTAACCTAACATTTTAAAAATTCATACTTTTAAACTTTATTCATTAAATAGTTCAAAATATATTTTTTATAATTTTAAATAAATATATCGATACTTATCCTTATTTCTCAAAATTTTAAGATTTTTATCAGTTAATTTTGATTATATTATTTTTATCACAGTCAATTGAATATGTTGAGAATATTGTCTCTATTTGATTAAATCATTATTCTTTATTAAATTGCATTTTTTTACATGTCATTGATTACATTTTATTAATATTCATTTTAGTATTTTTAACAAAGTGTAATATATTGATACAAAAATATTTTACTAACCAATGCTTTTGAGCCACAATCTTGAGCCCACAGTTTGAGCCCATTGTACTGTATAAATATGATTTGTTTTCTATATAAGTCTTACTTAGCTACAAAGAATAATGGTGATGGATAAAATCCTAAATTTTCTCTCCCAATTTTTCCTAAGAAATAGTCGCCCAACACCCGCTGCCTCTCTATCTATTTTCTTCACCTCTTCTGCTATTAGTGTTTACACCTCTAAACTCCAACAAATAGTGAGCCCTCATGCCGGAGCAATCAGTAGCTTTGATGAACAAACTCAGCACCAATCATATAACATCTATTATTACTACAAGTCCTAGCTCTGATATCAGATGTGTAATGTATTTTTATAATGTGTAGACACTCAATTTTGACATAACATTTTCAAAATTCATACTTTTAAGTTTTATTCATTAAATAGTTCAAAATACATTTTTTTATAATTTTAAATAAATTTATCGATGTTTATCCTTATTTCTCAAAATTTTAAGATTTTTATCAGTTAATTTTGATTACAGTATTTTTGTCACAGTCAGTTGAATATGTTGAAAATATTTTCTCTATTTGATAAATCATATTCTTTATTAAATTGTATTTTTTACATGTCATTGATTACATTTTATTAATATTCATTTTAGTATTTTTAACATAGTCAAAGTGTCACGCCCTGAGCCTACACCCTGAACGTTCTGATCCCCAAGCGAACCCTTGGCCTGACTGACTACTTAGCGGAAGACTCACTCTAGCAATAAGGAGCTTTATGTGCAGAATTTAACTCATATATCTCAAATAGACCCAACTCAAATGTCTGAAAGTACTCAATGTTATAAATATAACAGTTTGCAAAACATCTCAACACATCTCAAAATAAAAGGGAAATACTGAGAGACTCCTCAACTCTAACTATCTATGAAGCCTCTAATACTAGGATAGATGTCAGGACAAGATCCACGACAACTCAACAATAATTGGAAAATAAATGTGAAATCCTTCGAAAAGCAAGGAGGCTCACCAAAGCTATCTGAAGCGCAAAGTGATCTCAACGAAACGTTTGTTGATGATCCTGAACACCTGTATCTGCATCATAAAAAGATGCAGGTCAAATGACAACAATTAGGGGTGGGCATGGTATGGTACGGTATGGTATTTGAAAATTTTGATACCATAATTTCGGTATTCGGTTTTTAAAACATTAAACCATTACCATACCAATTTAGTTCGGTATGGTTCGATATTTTGAAGTTGAGTTTCGGTATTCTACGGTATGGTAACTCGGTAACCATAGTTTGTTCAACTTCGACTAATATATACTCGTATAATAGAGTATTATGACTTCGACAATTAAAAAAAGGTCTCAATTGTATCATACTAACACATAATGTAGAAATATATATTCATAATAAAGTATAAACAACTCTTTTTTTTAATCAATTACATTTCAATCAAAATAGAGTAGTCAAAGTTTCAACCTCTACACATTTAGTTTAAATAATAATACTACGTTGCATATTTGTTAGTATTTTAATAATATATATATGTTATTATGTAATTATATACCTCGGTATGGTATTCGATATTTCAGTATGTTATTTCTAAATACCAAATACCGTACCGAATACCAAAAAAATATAAATTGTTTACCATATACCATACCAAATACCATAATATCAAACTAACGGTATTGAAAATTCCTGTATGGTATGGTAATTCAGTATATACCATACCATGCCCACCCCTAACAACAGTACATTGAATGTACGAGTATGTAATATAGCCGAAGTGAAACAACTGAAAGAAAGGACAACAGTAGATAAACTATACTCAAGTTGAATGTAAAGAGATAAAGGAGTTAAATCATTTAAAGCTTTACAAAATACTTACTCATCTTTGAACTCAACATAATAAGTGTTATATAAAAATACACTTTACCTCTATTGGGAGATTCTCTAACCGACAACCATCACTATGAGCTACGTGATGATATAGCTTCTCGCCCACGCTGTCAGAGCTTTCCTATACCCCGTCGGGGTATAGAACACATTAACTAAGTAGATCCACTAAGCTCTGCCTAAAGGCACTAAGGATTCATCTAAAAAGTATGATCTTGTACCCATGTTGGCAAGACATGGTTTATGGGGGGCTGTGAGTTATCTGAACTCTCCCCCATATCGGTGCTCAATACTACTCCCAATAATATATATACTCTTGCTCAATTGTATAAAACATACTCTTTCTCTGGCTTGAGATAATTGCTCAAACTATCCTCTTAAAAGAGGTAACTTCTGTGGAATATCTCTGAAACTCATTGCTCATTTAGAAAATAAGGTTTCTCTTTGTTCAATGTAAAAATACATTCTCTGGGTTGAGATTATTACTCAAAGGGGCCTCTTTAAGAGGAAACTGCTCGGTACTAAATCTTTATGAAAGCTCTTTTACTTTTCTCAAAATAATATTCTCTTTCTTCATGTAAAAATGAAACATTTGGGAAATACTTAGTTCCCTTATACTCTTGCTTAAATCTTGGTTAAGCTCTTTCTCAACTCCTCTTTACTTTCTCAAAACTCAGTTTAAACTAAACAATTATGTTTTGTTTAAAAGATTCTCAATAAGAACTCAATGAATACTCAGAAATAGGGTTCATGCTGAAAAATAGACACGAACAATCAACTCAAGAGTCTTAATGCAAGATATAGCAACTCAATAATTAGGAAATAGAATTCAATAATCAGTAACTCAAGAACTCGAAACTCAATATCAACTCATCTCTAGAATACTCAAATCTAAGGATAGAATCCTAGATTACTCTATTATTGATTTGAAAGTAGATGTAGGGCATCAAGACGGACTAGTCCAACACTATGATAGCCTTACATACTTGGAAGAAAGAAGTTCATGGTGAAATCGATGAAACTCGAAGAACGCTTGAAACCCTAGTTTTTCTCCTCTTGGAACCTTTCTCTAATGACTTGAAGTGTTAATGAACGTAAAAAAAATTGATTAACACCTTCTAAGCCCTTAATTAGGTGTAAAATGTCGTGGTTTAGGCTTAAAATAGGGATTAAAATGATTTAGTTTAAGTACCAAACTAATAGGGGAAAGAACAAAACGACCTCAACTTAAAAACTGATGAGGTGCCTTAAAAGGGAGGCTTCTGTTGGGTTCGAAAGTAATTATGGCGTCATGCGGAAGCTTACAATTGCAAATCATACCGTTGATAAATTAGATGAAAAAAACTTATACTAAAAACAAAATATTATTATATGGTTTGACCAATTGGTCTACATATGCAAACTAATATAAAATAAAAATATTATACTGTAGAGAGAAAATCTCCCCATAAACAAAACTCTCTAAACGACTACATTGTAGATTCTATTGTGTTATTCTGTATGAGAAGAGAGGTCTTTAATTTATAGAGTTTCAAGTTTTTCCTCTAAGGAAAGAATAAACCAAATATGGAAAAGAATTATATTTTCCTTTTAGAAAAAGTTAAAGCATTTATGGTAATACTTTGACTTTTCTTTTAGAAAAAATAAAAGTTAAAATATGGTAAGAAAATCAGAGCAAAACCCTAACAGCTTCACGGACCGCTTAGGGCTCCACGGTCCGTGAAAAACTTCACTGGCCGTATAGCCGTCTGTGAAACTTCGATTGTCTGACGGGCATAACATTTTACTCCGAACTTGAAATGAGGCAAACTTGGTGGCGTTGGAAAGAGGACTCAAATACCTTTAACTTTATAGGCTATGGGCCACCTAATTCATTATGTTCTGAGAGATACGATCGTTTGAAGTTGACCTTAAACTTAAAAGTTGATGTGAGACCTATACGGACCCCTAAACGGACCATCCAAGCCACTATGGGCTTTTTAGGGTTCCTTCCAGGTGACCCACACCTTGGTAGCCCTGGATGGTTGGTCACCTTGCCCTAAATGGGTCGCCCAACCTTAAAATGTCCGTTTAGGGAGCCGTTCAGGTGGCTATCATCTTGGCAGCCCTGGACGGTTGGCTACCTCTCCCTAAACGGGTTGTGGACCCCTATACGGACCGTTTAGGGTTCCATGAAGGGTCCATGGTCCATTTTGGGTTTGTGGACTTGCCCATTAATCCTCTCTAGCCTTTCTCGAAGTTCGGAGTTTTACATAAAAAATATATTGATACATAGATATTTTATTAACCAATTATATTGGGCCATGGTTTGAACCTATTATATTGTATAAATATGGTTTGTTTTCTATATAAGTATTGCTTAGCCACAAAGAATAATGTTGGTGGATAAAAACCTAATTTTTCTCTCTTCCCATTTTTTCTAAGAAATAGCCGCCCAACACCTTTTGCCTCCCTAAGTATTTTCTTTACCTCTACTGCTAATAGTGTTTACACCTCCAAACTCCAACAATCAGTGAGCCCTCACGTCGGAGCAATCAGTACTTCGATGAATAAACCCAGCACCAATCTCGTCGTTTCTTTCCTTCACCAACAGTTTTGAGTGAGACAATCAAAAAAACCAGCCCACAGACTTTGATAAATAGATAACCCTTTGTATTCTTATATTTTTTGCTACTCTACCTTTTTTTTCTTCTTGTTATTTTTTAGATCTTGCTGGAGGAGTTCAAACTGCGGCCACCTTTGTTCTTATTTTTATGTTATCCGTTGACTATTGTAACTTCTCCAATAATTCTCTGACATCACTATTGTTTGCTTTTCTCTAGTAGCAAGTTGTAGCCATGTTTCCAATCAAGGGTGTCCCTCCAAATCAGGTTAGCACCATCTATTGTTCTTTATGATTTTTAATTGATTTTGAGAAAAGTTTGTTAATTGAAACATTACTGGCATACTTGATAATATTACTTTGTTATTGTCTACGTTTGGGGCCTTATTGTTATTGATTTAATTACTATGTTTTGATCTTTCATTTTATTTGATTAATTACTGTCCTACCTAATTATTTTTGATTGTTTTGCTGATTTGGTATTGATTTTGTTCAAAATTTGCTCCGATGAGCTTTATATTGCCAAGGTTATGGTTGAATTTTATTATTTTTACTTTTTTCTTTGTTAAGTTTTCTTGCTTACAGGTTAATATTAATTCTGTTATTTGGTTTACTTGCCACTAATCCCTGTTCCCTTTCTTTTGGACTTTTTTTTTTTAATTTTACATTACTCTTTTTTATTTAAGTTTTCTTTTCACTGTTTTGTATCTAGAAAGAGAGTTTCAATAGTCATTATGGTACTGATTTCAGACGATTTTGATATGTTAATCTGTTTAGTTTTGATTCATTATAAATTTTTATTGGACAATGAAAAATCTCTCTGTCGATTTTTGAGGCCTCTCCATTTTAAGATATGGAAATTTTAGTTTAAGTTCATATTACATATTATACGTTACAAGTTAAAATTGGTCGATGAAGAAATTACCGTCGATTTTCAAGACCCTCCATATTTATAAGACGGGTTTTATGTTTTAGTCATTATTTCTTTCATTTTATTTGATTCATATTAATTCATTACTTACACTTTTACTAAGTGTGTTCACAGGTACCCAAAGTTGTTTCTCAAGAAAGACATTCGATAGACATTCAAATAATATTTCTTATGTGTATTGTTAACGTTAGACAAACATTAGATCGTTTATCATATAATTGTTTTATTTTATTCTTTTTGTATATTGCATGTTTATTATAATTGTATATAATTTTGTCTCCTCCTCAATTTGTAAAAATAAATTCAGCCGGGACCCACAGTTGTGAATTTTGAAGGTTGCTAATTCCTTCTCTTCTGAATCGCTTGAACCCTTACCTAGAATCTATTGGTTTCGTAGACTATTTTTTGTTAATTAATTATTTGATTTTCCAAGTTTTCCTAAAATTAAGTGGCGACTCCTTAAATCATTTTCTTAAAATCTCTTATATTTAATTTAATTGAATTAATTTATTATTCTTTGAGTTACTGCGACGTTTCACCTTATTTGTAAAAATAGGGATGTAAACAGAATGGCAACGTTGCTAGGGATTTCGAGGTTCTAACCATTATGGGTTCATTTTTTCAAATTGAGGAGGACTTTCTTATTTTTAATTATGTCATATATTTTGTATATATTGTTCATTATTTGTAACTTACATGTTTTCATTGCTTATTTATGTAGTCTTTATCTGTTTAATTTTATGTATGTTGTCATTGTATCATGACATATTTTTCATTGCTCGGTATTTTTTATTTCTTACTTAAATGATGGTTATGCGGGTCGCAACCGTTGAATCCAAATTGTTTATTGGGGTTACCCTGACGAAGCGAGTTAATCACTAGATGGTTAACAGTCGTTTACTTTCTTCAATCCGAGTAGTCCGCTTGGGTCACTGGTCCACTTCAAAATAGAGCCCACTCTTAGTCAACTAGTGTAGAGCGAAGCCAAAACCTTGATTTAGTGCATTGATCTAAGATGACCCAATACCCAAGGAGTATTGGGCCCATTAGAAAGACCATCTTGAGTCCAAAACGGCCTCCGGCCTAAACGGATGTTCATGTTTGTGTGTGTAAAAATTTGAAGGATGTATACGGCGTTTGACAAACCATTATCCTTCGAGGTTGGAAGTTTATTTTAATAGCTTATTTTAGTTAAAGAACAATCGTCACAAGCCACTGTTTCGTTCAAAGGGCATTGATATTCGAAGATGACAAGAAGTCCAAAACTTCTCATAATGGCTTAGTTTAGGATTTGTAACTCTATTTGATTTATTCATAAATTTTGTATAAACTATTTTTGGGAACAATGGAATATTTTCAAATGGCGTAATATATCCTTCAAATCGATAGGCCTATTACTGGCACAAAAGGGTCGCATGTTTGTATAGGACACGCAATAACTGTTTGTGTGCTATGTGTTATAACTAAGCTTGTCTTCAAACAAAGCATTGTTTATGTGCTTAGTTTTTTGTGTGATATTTTGCATTATCTATTATGATGAACACAAACTAACACTTTTACCTTTTGAATAATGCTTCTTTTTTCAGAGAGAGACTGATTTGTGTCAAAAATCAAATTTGCTCAGTGCTCAAAGATCAAAGCCGATTCAGTCTTCATAGACTCTAGCATTTCTACCAGGTCAAAAATGTACTTGGGGTCATTGCTCGTTTAGAGCGGCAAAGGATGATAGAAATCGCAAAATTCGAGTCTTTAAATTTCATAATACATTAATATCCAGTCAAAAAGATAAATTAGGGAAGTCTTTTGACTATGAAGTCAAACTCATCTATTTTGTTATTTATTTTTTTATGATGGCTCTGCTTTCATGCATTTCTTATATTTTTTTGCAGAAAAATCATCCCTGACATCAGTCGGGAATGGTTATTACAATGTACTATTCTTGTGAATAGTTGGGAGAACACACAATCCCAAGAGACATTCAAGAAAAAATACAACAAGTGATTACCGTAAAAATTGGGAGGCCACATTCATACAAAGTCTCTAGAAATACTTTAAGAAATAATACAAAGTTAGATACCATCACAGACAGTTGAGAGGTCACAAAATATGTTGGAACAAACAGTCAAAAGACACTTCCTGATTGTGGATGTCAGAGACACCAAACTTACAAGGAATCGTTCCGAATTTGTCTATATCTTTAAATTGTTTTATGACGTATTTGAAAGAACTATGCGAACCTGATTCTCATCTCGATGAGATACGTAGGTAACCCTTCTTGGATTCGGTATTCATTCTTTCAAATTTTAAAAATTAAGTAAAATATATTGTGCATATTTTCAAAGACATATATGAACAAACTAAGCGTACCTGATTCTCATCTTGGTGAGATACGTAGGCTGCCCTTCTTGGGTTTGGTATTCATATTTTCAAATTTTAATAATAAAGTAAAATATTTTATGCATATTTTCAAAGAAATATTTGCACGAACTACGCATATCTGATTCTCATCTCGATGAGATACGTAGGCAACCCTTCTTGGGTTCGGTATTCATTCTTTAAAATTTTAAAACGAAAAAAAATATTGGGTACATATTGTAAGAACCATGTCTTCAGCTCATTGGGACCAATGCAGTTAGGAGCATGCAAAAATATTTTATACGATGGAGAGGACTGACTTTGTGGTAAACCATTGACTCTTTTGGTACCTCTCATTTATATTGTTGTGATGCCCAAAAAATAATTCTCTTGCAGGAATTCAAGATAAGAATAAAGCCAACCTCATGGCTTCAGGTGCATTGTGTGGTGAACTTTTAGATTAAAATTCAATTGCATCGCACTTTTGTTCTAGAACTTGGCCTGGATGATTGTTAAGGCAAAATTATGAGTAATGTTTGATTTGGGAAAGGATTGTAGGCCTTCTTTGACCGATTGTGCCTTTCAAAGCCTACCAAATGACATTAATCCTTAGTTTTCCTTACTTTGAGCCTGAAGCCTTTTCTTTGGACAACCACATCTTAGCCATTGCCATTCTGAGTGCTTACATGCACTATCCCTCTCTTGACCCAATCTTCTTGAGCATACCAAAGAAGGGCATATTATAAGAGAAGATCTAAACTTGAAGTTGCCAAAGGTAAAAGATGTAAAGTCCCCAAAGTCAAGGAAGCAAAGACGAGTTCTAGAGAAAGGAAAAAATAAAGAAAGAAGGAAAAAAGAAAAAAAAGGTTGAAACAAATAAAGAAAAACAAAAACACTCTTACATGGTCAATGAAAGACACGAAGAAAAATACTCCAATAAAAAAGAGAACTTCAAAAGAAAGGGGTGAAAAAACAAAAACTCCAACAAATAAGGATTCAAAAGAAATCGAAACAGAAGAAAGGGACAACGAAGAGGATTAGACGCAAAAGGCGTATCAATAGTCAAAAGCACAAATTCAATGTAACGCTCAATGAGGGATTAAGTCACTCTTATTCCAAATAAATATCATACCCGTACCTAAGCTACATTACAAGCCAATGACAAGCCCTACATGATCTCATTCCAAATGTTCTCACATTAGTGGAGATTTACATAAGGGTCAAGCATATAGTATCACAGTTGCATGCATTAAACATTCTTGTGAGTGTGAGTGCACTTTGAAAAATGTCCTCAAATCAAACGCTTCAAATATATGTGAAATAAGACTTTTCTTTATTGTGAGGGCACTTGAAATATGAGGATTGGTACAATTCAAAACCTTTGTTTGAAGCAAGATCAACAAATCATGTCGATACTTAAGTATGTTTGAGGTACCACTTGAAGCTGTAGGAATTAGCTCGAATTCAACTGAGTTAGAAAAAAAATATGGTCGGGGGGGGGGGGGGGGGGGGGAAGTTATATGCAATCCTAACTGTTGGTACCAATTGTAGTCAAGATTTGACTGTTTCTTCACATTCTTCGTTTAAAAAATAAAAAAAATAAAAAAAAGGTGAGCAAGCACCCATCCTTTAATATTTTTCAAAGCAATTTTTTAAGATTCTTTCGTTTAAAAATAATAATTTGCATTCCCTTTTTTGGGGTTGTCCATTGTAAAATTTGACATTAGGCTAATCCCGTTAGTGTAAGACTCTTATTTTACTTCATTGGGCCATCCGTCCCAAAAAATGTGACATATCTTTTGTCTTTGGGCTTTGAATATCGCTAGGAATATCATTTTTCTATTTCATCATGTTCATATTACACATTTTCTACTAATGATCTTATCTCAGATTTTTTATACTATTCATCATCTACATGATTGGAATTATATTTGACCTAATTCCTGGCTCAACAGGATATATAGGCGTCATAACGGCTCGATCATGTACCAGTGTGACTTTCATATCTCCTTAGAATGATTAACACTCTTGGCAATTAAGACTACCTCCTCCGACAGTGATGTGACTCAAGAATATCCTTCTACGTCAGTCTCCTCCGACTTAACGTGGAATAAATAGGGTGCACATCTTTCACCTCTGAATTGATGGGACTTATAAATATATTTCAACATTAGCCTCCTCCGATTTCAACGTGGAATAGACAGGGTGCACATCCTTCACCTTCAAATTGATGCGACTTATAAATATTCTTCAATGTTAACCTCCACCGACTAATCATGCAATGGCACTCTCGACAATAAAAAATGCAATAGCCCTTTTGACAAATGAAAAATGGAATGGCCTTCTTGGCAAATGAAAAATTCAATAACCCTCTCGGCAAATGAAAAATGCAATGGCCCTCTTGGCAATGATATGAAGATGATGTTCACGGTAACGAGGTGAATGACTCGATGATTATCCACTGTAACAAGGTGGATGGCTCACGTGTCTTGAAAGTGTCATCCTCTCAATGCTTTCACTTGTTCATGTACTCGAAAAGGAACAATTAGTAGATACAATATCGTTTTAGCTAGTGACTTAGTCAAGAAATCTTTTGGAGAAGAAAGTGGAGAAAGATTTGAGAGATTCTTTTCCTTTTTGAAAAATATTGGAAGATATATGGAGTCTTAAATACATATGTAGTGTGATTTTCTCTTTAATGAGATGATGGAAATGGTAGATGGAAGGGTAAAACATAGGGTGAGAAAGAACAATAGCAACAACAAATAGTACGATAACTTAAGCAGAGAAAACAACAAAGAATAAAATAGTATTAGCACTAATAGAAATACTGATAAAACTCAACAATTTTCGACTACCCACCAACCTTCTACCCTAATTCTCAACTTTCATATCATCTTATCTAGGATCATGCCCTCAATAAGCTACAACTAGGTGCTGGCACTCAATTAGTAGCGCTGGCACATCACTCGGCTCAAGTGTGCCATATCTTATCAAATCAACTCCCTAATACTTTTTCAACCTACCTCTACCACTCCTAAGACACACCATAGCCAACCTCACCTCACTAGGACATTTGTACATCACCTCTTCACATGTCCGAACCATCTTAACCTCACCTCCCATACATCCATCTCAACATCCTCAATTCTTCTACTTACATCTTCTGAACATGTGACTCCCCATACAACATAGTAAGATTGAATGACAGTAATCAGAGATAGAGGAAGAGCAATATGCTCAAGAGTCGAGCACTACCAACATGCTCATTGCAGAAAGGAAAAAAAGTACAATCACTAGTAGAGAATAAAGGGTACATAAGGAAAGCAGAAACTAAAACCACAAATCAGTGAAAGCACATTACATCGTTGTCATTACTGTGTTATACAATGGCATTGACTTCTTACCAATCCTATCACAGAAGACTTCTCAGATGCTCTGTAACTGAGAAAATGAAATCCGGATGGTTGAGCTACCAAGAGATGTAGCATTTTTGCATACGAGTGCCTCAGTTGCCTGCTCCTCCTTTTCAAAAAGAACAAGAGCCTGCTGTTTGCCATTCATCTCAAAAAGCTTACTATTGATGATGGGACCATGCTCCTCCAAATGTGCAATAATCTCTGCCTCCGTTACATCCTGGGGTAAGGAGGATAGGTGGATCATCTTGGTAGGGGAGCAGCAGTACCTATAGTTTTTAGCAGCATTACGGTTAAAGCGGTTGAGATTTGAATTTGAATAGTCATGTGTGTCCGGTCCTGTAGTAATATTGGGGTACTTTGAGAAGTTGACTTCCAGACGCTTTTCAAATAACATGGCACCCTATATCCAAATCCAGGGGAGGAAAATTGATAGACGCTTCAGTATAATGCATAATCATAGAGACTAAAAGGAAGCAAAGATAAGAGCTAATGTTAAGTGAGGCAATTGAGAATAGTTAACCATCAACATTATTGAGACGTTCATGCAAAGGAAAAGTAGCAGCAGAGAAGTTATTGGATGCTTCAAAAGGTATCTAGATAGCTGATACCAGGTGGAACAAATCAAAATAACCTCCCAACTCCAAACAAAACAGATCCGGAAGAGAATATCAACCAGACCTTCAAAAAGTGAACAGCCAGCTCCGCCTGGAACCCATCACCCAGCTGAACCAAAGCATGATCTGGTTTATTGCGCAGAATCTTAATGCTGACAATATTTCCATAAAGGGAGCACAGGTTAAAAAGTTTGTCCTCATTTATTCTCTGCAATTAGGAAAAAAAATCAGGAGAAGATGTCAAGATACTAGAATGACTTTTAGAAGTAATAAATTTATAAAGAGAACAATCTTATGGTATCATACTAGGATAAAGAACAGAAGCTTACATCTGAATTTAAATTAGAAACAAGAATGGTACATCTGTCATTTGTCCCGCTAATTCCAGGTGGCAAACCACCAGCAAAAGCAGCTGCAATTGCTTCTGCATTTCCCATCTACTTGAACAATGTGAAAACAAACTTAGAAGTGCTTCTTAATGCTCTACTTCAATTCATGCGTAAACGAGAGTTTTTTTTTTTTTGGAGGGATGGAAGTGTAGCAACACGGGTTATAAACTCTATATTAGGTCGTAAAAATAGGATGGAAATCATTGCAGAACCACAACTTAAGGATAAAGCAGAAGACGTAAAAATAGTTGGGTATGATTATCTCATTAAGGCTTGTATTGGAAGAAGAGACAATTAATATCATAAGTTGCCTGAGCTGCAAAAAATGAAAACTAAATTTTGAGAAGATATAGACACCATGGTGCAAAAGCTTCTAAATGACGAACAAATCTTTATCAGGGGAGATCTAAATGGTCATGTTGTTAGATACAGCGATGGTTTCGACCTAACATATGAGGATATTTGTATTGTACTAGGAATGATGAAGCAAAGGATATCTTAAGAGTTTGCTTTAAGAATAGATGTACAGAAGGTATCATACCTGTAACATTTAAGACTAGATATAATATATAACCATAGTCAAATAGACTTTTGAAAAGGCCAAAAGGTTAGATAGAACCACATGTAAAGACTGTGTGAGGTTATACCATGAGAACCCATGACCACTCATCATAATTGGTGTCTTGACATAAATTGGAGTAGAGTGAAAAACGAGATGAGTTGCAAGCAATTCAAATTCTGTAGTTGCCACTTAAGGGTACAAACCAATTGGTGTATGAGGAAAAAATAAGGAGAGGAGAGATGGTGGGATGTAGATGGAATGCATACATCTTGAGGAAGGAATGTTAGGTTGAATTAAGTAGCAAATTAAGTACTAGGTGTGTCTAAAACACTTAGGACCTCAAACCATAAGAATCCTTGTGGGATTGAACTTTAATAATGTGAGTACGTTTACAAATGTTTGTTAGGAGTCTTTTAGTCTTGTGAGAGATGTAAAGCCAGTAGAAAATTGTTGGTGCAAGAAAATCCAAAATATCTAAATATTAAAATGGGAAGGATTTAAATGGAACAACATGATAGTTAGGTATCATCAACCCAAACCTAACTAGTTTTTTAAATACTTTAAAGATGACGAGATAGATGCACACCTGAGGATATCCACCTGAAAAACCAAGAAGAAAAATTACAGTAAGCAAACTAGAATAATATTTTGCATTGACTACAATAGAATAAGGCGATAAGCGGTAAGCACCTGGATGAACTCCAGAACCTTGGAAGGAGTACATGTCTCCATATCCTTGCTGTCACACGATGAAAAATATGAAGTCAAACTCATGTTGAAAACACACACTTCCCTAGTAATAATAGGACAAGACAAACTACTTGAGAGGATTTGCCCTTCTGTTCTGATGGTAGATTTGGGTTAGTGAAGTCCCTTGAACGTTCATTATTGTAGTTCACTTGCAATTCATCTAGGCTGAAAAATAAGTTTATGGTTAAGACATCCATCACAGTAAATGAGAGAACATATGGAAACATTTGCATGCAGAGATGAGAGTACTATAACTTTCAGATTGAGCTGAAACCTACTTAGAGAACTGTATGTCAAGCTGACAGCAGCCATCATATATATTACGCCCCTACAAGAAAATTGTATGCACTAAAGCTTATATTATCTCAAATGATAAAACAACCTGAAAGGGTCCATATAAATAAAGTAATCTTTATTTATCACAAACACACCTGAAGTGAGTTCCTTGCAGAAACAGAACTCTGTTGTACTTGATACTGGATTAAAGCTTGAAAACCTATGTTCATAGAAATATCATAAGAAACAAGAGTTACGCGAGATATGGCCAAGAATGAAAAGCATAATTATTAAAAGCTCAAATATCCTCCATGAAACAATAGAATAATAAGAACGAAAATCAAATGATTAAAATGCATAAATTGTAGTCCTATGATACAATAAAGAAATCCTCATTCCTCTCTTGATCCTTCCATATATTCCAGATAGTCTTAAATCCAAAACAAGAAACAACAGAACATAGAGAGATAGAGAGAGAAAGAGAAAAACTTGAAGGTGCTGACCAGCCGACTTCTGAAATGTGACAATCTTCTCTACAAATCCATGTGGAGAAAACACTTGATGCAGCACATCCACGTTTATAGGGTATAGCATGTGATGTATTGTGACTAAGAGAATTCGATTAGGCTGAGAGTCCAGAGAGAGCCGAACAGCAAAGCAGCATAGAGAGAAGAGAAGAAATGAATAGAGAGAAATAGATGACAGAAAGGAGAAAAGAAGAACAAAAAAGAAATGCTTCATCTTGGTTCAGCACTAAAGAAAGGCATAAAGACAGATCACGAAGCAAGAGATAATGACAAAAGAGCAAGACAGTAAGCAAGAGAATACAGAAAGTTATAACTATTGGCTTTTAGATTGTTAGCCCATTGCATGATCCTTATCATCAGTGTCATGTCTCCTAATTATTTCATACAAAGTGACACTTCCTGAAAATCTTTTGCGCCTTACTGGAAAGTTTTGCATCAGGTAAAACTGAAAGAAGCAAACAGATTATTTTTAGAAGAGCAATGCTGATTCTTCCTGCTTTTGGATATAATCAGTCAGATCACTATGATGATTGTAGAGAACACTGGGAAGTATGAAAACTGGTAGCTACGGTGGGCTCTCACATGCTTTAATAGAGCACAGTCATCTGATCCATCCCTTATCCCTCTTCTGATTACAGTTATCTTATGGATTCAGTAGCCTGCTTTCTCTTTCAAGCCATCAAGAGGTATAAACATTGCCTGTAGGAAGCCTACAGTTTTAAAGACTTATACTGAAGTTCTGCACTGAAAGAATCAGTTTTTGGCAACAGCGTACCGCAGGCAACACCCAACCCAAAAAAACGAAGATTTGGCACAATGCAAGTAACAAGCCATTCAACTATTCTGCTTGTCTGGCTAGTTGGCAAGACTTGGAACACCTTTATCCGCATTGCATAATTTCTACTAATAGACATTTGCAAGAGAAGAACCACTCAAGCAGCTTAAAGTAGTGAAATGTTGCAAGTCAAAGCTAATTAGTCTATCAAATTAGAGTTATCATTAAATCTCAATTATTTCTCCATTGATTTCCGTAACTTGCACTAGCCATCACATTATTCTAGTATTCTTTCTTAAAAATTGTTGAGTATGCTACTTGAGACTGGCATGTTTTCATTATAGTCGACACATGCACAGAGATAGTCATTTCGCATCCCAATGAACTTCATTAATTATTTGTCAAGTTACAAAATTAGCCTTAAAATATTCAATACCACAGCCATAGAGTGAAAACTTCTGCTTAGATCTTCTGTAGAATGAACAAATCATTGTAGCAATTCTCTTCTTATCAAAAACAAAAAAAATTCAATTTACCATGAAGCTGATAAATGCACATCGGGATTAAAAAGAATAATAATGCAAATACAGTTAGCTCGAACTCAAGTCTTCCAGAGACGGAAGAAATTGTTAGTAAATCACCCAGTCCTGTATAGGACCGAGTTCAATATCAATGATCCAAAAAGGAACATCCCTGACCTCATCTCCACGGCCTTGTGAATTTTGATCCATAGTTGTCAGTTCTTGATGAGATGAAAACTGAACGTAAACGTTCCTCCCCCTATAGGGCAAAAAATGAGTCACAAATCAAGGTCCTACAAGAACATTCTGATAAGAATTGTGCAGCTTAAAGCTTGGAAAACACAGATGATTCAAAAAGTTTCACATAGAGTTCTCCAAACAGAATACTAGTTCACTCTTACAAGGTACCTTATGCTCGGTTGAACATTTGAGTAGAATTGCAATGCCTTTACAGCTGAAGGGACATCTTGCATTTGCAAGAGGGCCTAAAGGCACAAGTTATTAAAAAATTAGAACCAGTAATTTTGATAAATTTATGAGTGTCATTCAGTGTGCAAGTATGAAAAAGCACCTGATTTTTTGCCCTAAGCATTACAAGTTTGGTAATGACACCAAATGGTTGGAATAGTTGAAGCAAATCATTCTGGAAAAAAACAAAAAATCAAATTACTGTACATATCAATTATTTTCCATCATATCCGTAGTTTTCGGGTATATGGAGTTGGAGGAAGATTTAATTGATCCCAAATTAATGAATACAAAGGAAGTAATTCTCTCCATTTTCAGATCTAATGTTTACTATTACTAAAGCGAAAAGAGTGCCGCTCTTTCAGAAGAAATGAATAAACACTATCACTACAGACACCAGATCACTCCAAACTGATTCTCTTTCAAAAATCAGTCTACACCATAAACTAAGAGCTGAGAGGTGAAAAAACAGCAGTAACTTGATCTTCAAGAGATCTATAGACACTTCACCTTCCCATCCCCACTCAACCCCCCGGGACAGGCCCCACAAAATATATTTTGATTGATTCACCTTTTCAAGAAGTTCAGAGAGGGGTATGGAACATACATACAGAATTGCAAGAATGGCCAAAGCGACTTTCTTTCTGCGTCTGTTTCACTATTTCATGTTTTTTTTTTTCAGAACAACATCACATCAGATAGCTTGCTCTTTGATTAGAGAATTTACATCACTTGTCAAAAAAACAAAAAAATAGAGAAAAGGTACCGTCTGTTTTATACATAGTTCTTTCTTCCCTATGTATCAGAAGTATAAAGCATTTTCATTTATACTAATTATACATAGGAACTTAAGCTTACAATGATGTAAAGAAAAAGATGCCAAACACTAAAAATACTCAACTCTTAATAACAAAGACATTAACCTACAACATAAACAACTTGCTTATGAAAATTTGGAGCTCACAGATCACACGTCAAAGTACTATCAAACAAAAATAAGGGGCACAACTAATCAGTATGAAAGATCCTACAAATCTACCTCCGAGATCTCATGCCCCACATTGCGAACATGAACGACCTTTGAAGGATCAGACATTTTTTACCTGAATCACGACAAAACAATTAAACAAATTGAAATATATAAACTAATAAAAGCATATCACAGAGACTGCCGAGAAATGATTAAGCACATAAAGACACAAATGCTGAGGATAAAAGTCTTCAGGAAAAGAAAGAAACCAGAACTTGCATCAAACAATCGAACTTTTGTATCTTATTTTGTTAGGAATGGCATGTCAAAGAGGCATATATACAAAATTTGAACTACGAAAACAACAAAAAAGACATTTTGTATCAACAATATGAAATTAAGTGTAGACATGAGATGGTAGCTCTAATCTTCTACTCTCCTCTTACTCCTAATTCCTTAGCAAAAAGGCTAATTTGTTTATAGTAGTTCTCTCAATCTTTTTCACATCTAAAGAATCAAATGTAGTTTCAACATGAATTCACACCAAAAACAGTAAAATAAAAGATAAAACTTTTCTAGCAAAAAAATTAAAAAAAATAAAAACAAGATTCAATTTTTAAGGTGTTACTGGCCAACTATTTTGATCAAATTTTCCTACCCAGGAAAAAAAGATAAATGATTTAATCACACATCAAGAACTTCACTGCCACCATAATAAACAGTTAGAAAAGGCAGTGTAACTGAATTAACAGTAGAATAAAATTGGATAAACAGAAAACTAAAGCTCAGATTTAACCTTCAGAAAGGGAAGGAAAGGGGGGCGGGGGACTAGGGTTTGGTGTACGACAATGGGGATTTTTCCTTTTTATTTTTATTTGAAGCCCCCGAGATAAAACCGACAGATATGATGTTATTACACACAAATTAAGAAAAGCTTCTGTTTTGACACATAATGTTGGGTGTTTTTGCTTCCTCATCAAAAAATTTGAAAAATATTCTTTTTAGAAAAATAAGATTTAAAAATAAGGAAAATAATTTTTTAATAATAATTATAAAAAATATAAGTGACATTTTAAGGCTTCATTTGTTTTTATTAAGATTAAGACGTCTGAATTTGAATGCACATCGAAATTATTAAAATCTTGTTTGTAGATCTGAACAATGAATGATTAAGATCGTTTGTTTTTAAACGTATATATATAAAAGAGAACCCTCAACCCGGTGACGTGACGCCACCAGAAGCAAGGAATCTCTTTTTATTTATTTATTTCCAAAACTGTTGTTCCCCACTGCAATAGAAACGCCGCTTCAACCTTCAACACCGGCTTCTCCCGTTCATTGTTTTACCACTCTTGCCGCTTTTCATAAACATTGCGTCTTTTTACAACAGCCGACCCACCTATGTGGTGCCCTCACAGATCAGGATTTTTATTTAACCCTTCTTCAAAGTCATGACAACCTTACGGAAAAGTCACAACTCTTTATAAAAGTCTCATAAAAGTCACATTTTTTACAAAAGTCATAACTTTTCACAAAAGTCACAACTTTTCACAAAAGTCTCAACTCTTCATTTTTCATTCACAACTTTTAAAATCCAACACTTAATTCCAAGGCACTAAAAGAAGAAAGAATAAACAAAAAAATTGATTTCAATTGCAATGCGACATTACTACTCTTGCGCCTCTCAGTCCATGACTCTAATGCTGTTAGAATGGTTGAATTCATTACATTTGGTTCTTTAGTAAACAAAACTTCTATTTCTGCTACTATTATTTGTAGGTTTTTTCCGCTATAGGGGAGTCGAATTCAAATATATTAATTAAGCTTCTTATGAAGTGTGTTTCATTTCTCAAAGTTTTCTTCCTCCTATTTCATGAAGCTTAATATTTACTGTAAGTCATAGTGATTTATATAACTATTGTAATTTCTTTTTGCTATTTTGGTGACTTTTTTTAACTCTGTTAAAAATTTTAGCAATGATGATTGAAAATTGATTTTCTCTTTTGTCCATTTTTACAGGTTTCTTCATATAAACAAAGAAGATTAATTTCAATTGCAATGCAACATTACTACTCTTGCACCTCTCAGTCCACAACTCATAACGCTATTGAAATTGTTGAATTCATTACATTTCATTCTTTAGTAAACAAAACTTCTATTTCTGCCACTATTATTTGTAGATTTTTTTCCGCTATAGGGGAGTCAAATTCAAATACATTAATTAAGCTTCTTATGAAGTGTGTTTCATTCCTCAAAGTTTTCTTCCTCATATTTCATGAAGTTTAATTTTTTACTGTAAGTCATAGTGATTCATGTAGCTATTGCAATTTCTTTTTGCTATTTTAGTGACTTTTTTTAACTCTGTTAAAAATTCCAGTAAGGATGATTGAAAATTAATCTTCTCTTTTGTCCTTTTCTACAGGTTTCTTCATATACTTTTTGGGAAAATTGCTTGTGGGCTGTGCTATATTTGATAGCACACAACAACAAATATGTGATAACTAATATGGAACCAATGATGAAGTTTGTTAAAAGAACCAAACTGATTGCTCTTTTTCTTGCCACAGTTAGTATATTATTTTGATTGTTTTATCTTAGGTACAAACATTTTGTATGCCATTGCACTCTTCCTAGAATATTAGTATAAAGACAATTAATCCACTTTTTTTATCGCAAGTTGACTAATTTGCCGTATTTCTTGCTCTCTTCTTTTTGGGCATAATAAGAGATCAAGTTTTCTTGAAACTAACCGATACCAAAAATACACTATAACAAAAATAATTTTTATCGTCAATAAATATGCACATTAACAAAGAGTGCTAGAGCTTTTACCGACATTAATTAATTGTAATTAGATTTAATGTCACTATAGACTTTAGGGACATTTATAGAGAGTACTAATTGCCTCTGAAAATACATATTTAGCGGCAATTAAGCTATTAATTGCCGATAAAGATCTTTTTTGTTGTAGTAATAACTCTTTCTTTTGGCTTCTTTCAATTAAATTTATGAACTGTAAACTTGAATACAACCCGGCAGACTATCTTTTTGAAAAATATGTTAAGCAACATGTCTTTTTCTTATTGATTGTTAGGAAAGTAAGTTCGTCTTTATTATTATTTGTGGATATTTGTGAGTTCAAGTGCTCACAAAATTATGCTATGAGATTTTAATATGTTATGTATCAAAATTTTGGTTTAGAATATCCAGTTGTGAACAGTTCCATTCAGATGACACCTACTGCTTAGTTGATCATTGCATTAATTCGTTGTAACTGCATACTATAACCATAACAATAACTATGGTTCTATTCCAAATAAGTTTAGGTCGGTGATATGAAACCTAAGCAATAGTAATGACTATTCTGAGACAATGAGGGAAAACCTTTATGATACTAATAATTTTAGGGTCATCTTTAACGTATATATGATACGACATACTATAGTGAAAAAGAGATTGATTGACGTTCATAAGAAAGGAGCTGAAGGTCTTCAATTTGAATTTAGTTAATTATGTTTTTGTATAGACATGATGTTTCACTTTACTTGGGAGTGTTGTTGTTCGACGCTTTTTGGCGTCTTCTTTAACGTCTGATGTTGTTTTTTATAACTTCTTGGAATTTAGAAAATTTCGTACTTCTGACCAACTATTTCCTTGAGATTAAGCTCGATTTATTTGTAGATTTTATTGGATACATACAATTTATCGAGCATTATTGTAATTTTTTCTTGGCACAATGTCGTTGTTGTTGTGGATCTTCTATTTGTAAATCTTATTGTATTTATAGGTGCTCTTTTATGTAGATAGATTCGACAATTATCCACCTATAGCGATTAGGTGCCATTTTCAGTTTTGACATATTTATATATTGAACACCTTATCTTAAACATGCTTGTATATTACTAACATACTTGGTCATCCATGTTTCCCCTAGCTTGGAGCAAAAGATGGATTACTCTTTCATTCTTTTTTTTAATGTTGGTTTTTCCAATATTACTTCTTGCTTCCAAATCAAGTTGTTGATGAAAAGTATTGTATTAAGTAAGCGTATTGATTCCTTTGTGAATGTCTCATTAGGTTCATCAGGTAAAACAATAGCTATTATAGTAGTAGAAGTTTCATAGCTGGTTGAAATCCTTCATGTGAAAAGTAATAGAGAGATGGAAGAAAAGGTTGCAACATATAACCCGACATCTTCATATCAATCTTATTCACCTGGACCTGATAATTATAAATTTCACTTCTTTTTACTTCTGCTTCTTTGGTCTCTAAAAACAGTCTTTTTTTTATCTCCCTTTTGCTACTTCTTTGTTTTTTCTAAATTTCAAATGTAAATTACCTTTTGAGTAAAGTTGCCAGTTAAAGTGCTTTTCATAATTAAAAAAATTTCAAAGTTTTTTTCAACCATACTTTTTAGAGTAGTCTAATATTTTCATTCATTATTAAGATTTAACTTCATATCTGATGACTTTCTTCCTCTCATATGTGTCTAATGATTTCTCAGATGAATTAATATATTACAAGGATATTGGGAGTCTGAGTAGTGTTTTCTAAGAATCTATTGGCAACATATTACTTAAATTTTAAGGATATGGTAACACAAAATTACTCTAAAGGTAATTTCGTAGCATCTTATCGTTGGTATCTTATTCAACCTTTTCTCGAATAATTACCATAACAATACAGGGCAAAAAACATGTTAAAGTTATATGAAGCACTTTATTAGCTCACACTCTAAATTATTCTTTGTATATATATATATTCAGGAATTTTACTCAAGTTACTTTTTAAATTTAATGCTTTTTGATATCAGTCTTGAACATTATAAGGATTGGACTCTTTTGTCTAACCTTGGTCAATTATCACTTACATTCACATATAACTATCACGACCCAGACCCTCATGAGTGACACCCACACTAAACCACGTGGTGAAAGAACAGACAACTAACACAAACTAAACTCAACACCATTTATTTAAAACAAGTTCATCATATAAAAGTAAGACAAAAGTTTTCAAAAACTAAGGATTGAGTCCCCATAAACTCAATCAATAGTTCAAAACACTTCAATAATTAAAGAAATGAGCCCTTATAAACTTAATCCAACAATCAAACATTTGTGCGGAAATAAACCCCTAAGAATTGAAAGTCATGGTACCAAAACTCTAATGTCTAAAATGAAGGGGACGCAATCTTGAAACTTAAAACAGTAAACAATAGTCTAAGAATGTCTTAGTCCAGAAAGATAGACAAGAAAATAGAGGAATCCACGACAGCCTGGAAGAATAGCTCACCCTTGGATTTAAAGTCAAACGTCCCTTAACTCAGGTCTTGGATCAGCCGTTGAAAGATGCCCTGTACTCAACAAGAAAAGAACATGTGCAGTTTCAGTACACAAACAATAGAGTACTGGTAGGATCACATGGCGTCCATTCCAAGAAATGAATGTAAACAGTTTACCACAATACAATAACAGAGACAACACATTACAATTATCAATCCATATAGACTCCCAATCACATATCATGAAACAACAAATACTTGGATGCATGTCCCACATGATCACAAATACAAATGTTTGGTTCACTCATGGAACCAAAAACACATTCCTGGTCCTCTCTTATAACCCAAACTTAATTTGTTAGTGTACCGGCATTGTACCAAAGCCATCCTTAGTTTACCAGCATAGTAACTAAGCCAACCATATGTGGATATCCCTATACCAAGCGTGACATCCGAGCCAACCGTTAGTATATACCATGCGTGGTTCCGAGCCAACCATGGGAATATCCTGTACCTGACATTGTACCTTGGCCAACCATCAAACACGGACAATCATGCACAATCACAAACACCATGAACAATAACATTTGAAACCACAAGTCACATAATCAGTTCATTGCATGAGATTATCAACATGATGTCATTTCATATGCTTTCCTATCTTTTCCCTAACATGCATTGTACAAATGATACTATAAAGTAGTAGACATGCATACATACATAAACTGGAAACATACAACCATCACCTACCTCGAATCAAGCATCTTGGAAACTCTTAAGAACCCGAGCTTTCCCTTTTCAAAGTGCCTTGACTTGTTCTCAGTCTAAAACAATAAATAAAAACAACAAATGACTTATTTATACCCGGATAATAATTAAATCCTAACCCCAAGCCAATTCATGATCATCCTCCCCAACTGAAGGCTTTTCCCACCATGAAATCATGTTAAAACCTTCCCCCAAGAGTAATATCTTAGATTCTAAGGCTTAAGAATCAATGTACAAGGTTAGAGAGTAATAATCTTACCTTTACCGATGAATTCCGTGGGACATTGAGTGCAAACAACCCGAAATCACCTCTCACAAATTCAAGAAGAAAAGTGCAAAAAATAGGAGGGTTTGGGGCTGTTTCTCCATAAAATCCATTTTTGCTCACTATAGCAGAACTTACCCCGCTATAGCAGTCTGCACATTCCCTCTATAGAAGACTATACAAACTTCAAAGACTTAGAAATCCCATAAAATCCCATTTTTCACAACGTACCTCCTTTCCTTGACATCCTGAACTATATCTTTCACACCGAATTTTATTCTGGGAGTTCTACTCGCCCAAATTTGATTATGTGAAGTCCTAGGGGTTACTTAATGTATTGGCTATAGTAAAATAACAACAAATCCTAGAAATTACACCCCATCCATTCCCAGATGACCGTAGACCACGTGAAACGACCCCAAAAATGCCCGAAAATGTGCTTCGGAAACACCAATAATTGTAATTTCCATATATCTCAAAATCCGTGCATGATTTCGGAAATTCGACTTCATATTCTTATTTGTGGGGTCAAATTGAGTGGGAAATGGGTCTAACCCAAATTTTAGAGCAACCGTATCAAAATTCGAAAATCGCAAAAATTGCGATTTGGAGGGTCAACTTTAAAGGGGCATATCTCTTAGCACACAAGGAACTGGAAGGGCTGCAACCTATCAAATTAAAGCTCTTTGAGTTAGCTTTCCAACGCACTTGGTTTCACCTTAGTCCGAGTTAGGATGAGGGAGTTATGACCATTTTCGTAAAACCTGTCTGTGCAGATTTGCAATTTCCAGTGAGCTATTTTTTTTAGGCGGGTTGGAGACGTTTTTTTTAAAAAGGGGATATGTCCCATACTTAGTCATTTTTCTTAACTCCAAAAACACTCTCTAAGCCCTCTCCAAAAAATTCCACCAAGATCTTCAACCAAATTCAAACATCTCAAGCTCTAATTCCGGATTCAAGACTCAATCTCAAGCTTCGATTCTCCATTCCAATCTTCATCAAGGATTCTCCAAAGTTGAGGTATGTGGGTTTGATTGTGGAAACCTTCCTTTCCACAAGTCCAACCATTTATCCTCTATTTCTACTTCAAGTTTATGGGTCCTTATGATTATTTATGAACTCTTGAATTATGGAATTACTACTACACACCCTATTATGGTCCATTTTGCATATTATCATGAAATGGAATTATTATGTGATGTTTATGGTTTACATGCTTCCATGATCAAATTATGAAGGTTGATATATATATGTATGTTGTTGGTGGGCTGATTTATATGGATTTTGGAATTGGTTGGACTTAGTATTCTTGAAATACATGATTTCATTTACATGAACAATTGCCCACCTTGTGTTTGATAAAATGCCCATTTATAGAATTCTTAGGAAAGGGAAGGTCCAAGGTACGTCCTATGAGTCGGATGGTTATGTAATTACTGAAATGATGATGAAATGGACACATGTATATGATTTTCCCTAAATAAGTGTTGTGAGTCGACCAAGCCTAGTACGGGGGGTAGTAGGCCCGTATAACCGTATCGAGGGGTTGGTACCTTGGTTGCCTAGTACGGGGGGTAGTAGGCCCGTATAACCGTATCGAGGGGTTGGTACCTTGGTTGCCTAGTACGGGGGGTAGTAGGCCCGTATAACCGTATCGAGGGGTTGGTACCTTGGTTGCCTAGTACGGGGGGTAGTAGGCCCGTATAACCATATCGAGGGGTTTGTACCTTGGTCCCTAGCTCGGGGGGTGGTAGGCCCGTGTAACCATATTGAGGGGTTTGTACCTCTTTCGCCTCTCCAAGGGGGTGGTAGGCCTTGGAAATACTATATTGATGGTCACTCGCCACACATGTACTACGTCCCACTAAATATGATTTTTATGTAAGCATCATTATACATATCATTTCATTAATATGCTATCTATTGGGTATGATTACGCATTTTTCTCCTATGATGTCCATCTAATGTAGCATTGCATTGCATCCCATATACTTAGTACATTCAAATGTACTAACGCATACTCTATGCCTACATGATGTCACCATGTAGGGACCGGAGCACCGCTTGACCATCCTCCTCCGCGTGGCTAGTACGATTTTCTATAGTGGTTATTGGTGAGTCCTCCATTTCGGGGACGTTGCTCATGATCTTTTGCTATGTATAAAACTTTTCCTTTCTAGTTATGTTTTGACTATGAGGGTGAGCCCGGTAGTTTGTCTTGGCCCCCGCTAAGTACTCATGTTTAGAGGTGGTGTTGGACAAGTTGTGTATTATGCTTGAGCTTGACTCATCTATGGTATTATGTATCATTTTTTTTTTTTTCTTGCTCCCTTAGTCCCGATTTCCCCCTTGATTATGCTTATCGCTTATGGTCATTTAATTGCTTCCGCGACCAAGGATGTGTAATGATACGCTATGAGGCTTGTTTGGGGTTCCTTCGGGTTCCCCATTCGCCGGTCACATCTAGGCCCTAGGCTTGGGTCGTGACAAACTTGGTATCAGAGCACTAGGTTGAATGATCCTCGGAGTCCAACACACCGCGTTGAATTAGAGTCCGATTCATGGTTGTGTTGTGCACCACAACTATGAGTAGGAGGCTATGAGACGTTTTAGGAAATGTTTCCCTTCTCCATGTTCTAAGTCGTGCCGTAGAGTTGAATTAAGTTCTTCCCTAACGGTTGTTCTTTGCTATGCTAGATCATGTCTAATACAAGAGGAAGACGAGCCCGACTTGTTGTGTGAGTCATATAAGGTGTCTACTCCTATTGGTGCATATATTGTTGCTAGGAAGGTCTATAGAAATTGTCCTATTTGCATCTTGCATAAAATATTGCCTTGTGATCTTGTTGAATTGAACATGGTCGATTTTGATGTTGTTCTTGGGATGGATTGGTTGCATGCATACTATGCTTCTATTGATTGAGAACCCGTAGGGTCAAGTTCCAATTCCCAAGTGAACCATTCTTGAGTGGGAAAGCCAAAATGTGGTAGTCAAGGGTAGATTCATCTCTTGCATTAAAGCTCGTAAGTTGATCTCTAAGGGGTGTCTCTATCACCTTGTGAGGGTTAGGGATGTGGAGTCCAAAACCCTTCTTATAGAGTCGGTTCCGGTCGTAAATGAATTCCTTGATGTCTTTCCTAATGACCTTCCCGATGTTCCTCCCGAAAGGGAAATAGATTTTGGCATAGACCTCCTCCCCGATACTCAACCCATTTCTATTCCCCCTTACCGTATGGCCCCGGCGGAGTTAAAGGAGTTGAAAGAACAATTGAGGGACTTGTTGGAGAAGGGTTTTATTAGGCCTAGCCAATCACCATGGGGTGCACCGGTGTTGTTTGTGAAGAAGAAAGATGGGTCCCTTAGGATGTGTATCGATTACCGGCAACTCAATAGGGTCACCGTCAAGAATAAATATCCTCTTCCTAGGATTGATGACTTGTTCGACCAATTGCAAGGGGCTAGCCACTTCTCTAAGATTGATCTTCGGTCCGGGTATCATCAAGTGAAGGTGAGGGAGGGTGACATTCCCAAGACAGCCTTCCGGACTAGGTATGGACATTATGAATTTGTGGTCATGTCCTTTGGGTTGACCAATGCACCGGCTACCTTCATGGACCTAATGAATAGGGTCTTTAAACCCTACCTTGATTCCTTTGTTGTGGTTTTCATTGATGATATTTTAATCTATTCGCATAGTGAGGAAGAACATATGGGTCACTTGAGGGTTGTGTTGCAAAGATTAAGAGAGGAGAAGTTGTATGCCAAGTATGAAAAGTGTGAATTTTGGTTGAGGGAGGTTGCCTTCCTAGGTCATGTGGTGTCGGGGGATGGTATTAAGGTAGACCCTAAGAAGACCGATGTGATTAGAAATTGGCCTAGGCCATTGACCCCGTCGGATATTAGGAGCTTCTTGGGCTTAGCGGGTTACTACCGGAGATTTGTGAATGGGTTTCCTTCTATTGCTTCTCCCATGACTAAGTTGACACAAAAGAAGGCTAAGTTTTAGTGGACCGACGAGTGCGAAAGGAGTTTTCAAACCTTGAAAGATAAACTTGTGTCCGCTCCTATATTGTCACTACCGGATGGGCTTGAGGGATTTGTTGTGTATTGTGATGCTTCTAGAGTTGGCTTGGGTTGTGTCTTCCTAATGCAAAATGGTAAGGTGATAGCCTATGCTTCTAGACAACTCAAAGTGCATGAAAAGAACTATCCTACGCATGATCTTGAATTAGCCGCGGTGGTGTTTGCTTTAAAGATTTGGCGTCATTATTTGTATGGGGTACATGTCGATGTGTTCACCGATCATAAGAGCCTCCAATATGTCTTCACCCAAAAAGATCTCAACTTGAGACAAAGAAGGTGGCTAGAATTTCTTAAAGATTATGATATGAGTGTGCATTATCATCCCGGTAAAGCTAATGTGGTGGCGGATGCTTTGAGTAGGGTGTCTATGGGTAGCCTAGCTCATGTTGATATTGGTGATAGGGAAATGGCTAGGGAGGTACATCGGTTGGCTAGGTTGGGGGTTAGGTTGGAAGAGGTTGGTAATGGTGGTGTGGTCGTTGTTGATGGTGCTAGGTCTTCCTTGGTTGATGAGGTAATAGCAAAACAAGATCTTGATTCTTCCTTGTTTGAATTGAAGGCCTTGGTGAAAGAGAGCAAGGTGGAAGTTTTCTCCCAAGGGGAGATGGTGCCCTTAGGTACCAAGGTAGGTTGTGTGTGCCTTGTGTTGATGGTTTGAGGGAGAAAATTCTTGAGGAGGCTCATAATTCTTCCTACTCCATCCACCCCGGTTCCACCAAAATGTATAGAGATTTGAGGGATGTGTATTGGTGGAGAGGCATGAAGAAGGACATTGCCAAATTCGTCTCCGGTTGTCATAGTTGTCAACAAGTCAAGGCCGAACATCAAAGGCCGGGTGGTCTAACCCAAGACATAGAGATTCCTACTTGGAAGTGGGAAGAAATTAATATGGATTTTGTAGTTGGTTTACCCAAGACTAGAAAAGGTTTTGATTCTATTTGGGTGGTGGTTGATAGGATGACAAAATCGGCTCATTTTCTACCGGTAAAGACAACATATGGGGCGGAAGATTATGCAAGGTTATATATTCATGACTTGGTAAGGTTGCATGGGATTCCTCTATCCATCATATCGGACCGTGGTACTCAATTTACTTCACACTTTTGGAAGTCTTTTCAAAGGGGTCTAGGTACGAGAGTTAAGCTTTCTACGGCCTTTCACCCGCAAACGGATGGACAAGCCGAAAGGACTATCCAAACACTTGAGGATATGCTTAGGGCTTGTGTATTGGAGCTTAAGGGTAGTTGGGATGATCATCTTCCATTGATTGAGTTTGCCTATAACAATAGCTATCATTCTAGCATCGGTATGGCTCCTTTTGAGGCTCTCTATGGGAGGCGTTGTAGATCACCGGTTGGGTGGTTTGAGGTTGGTGAGGTGGCCTTGTTAGGACCAGACCTAGTTATGGAGGCTCTTGAGAAGGTTAGGATGATTAGAGAAAGGTTGAAGATGGCCCAAAGTCGCCAAAAGTCCTATGCCGATGCGAGGAGAAGGGCTCTTGAATTCCGAGTTGGTGATTGGGTTTATTTGAAGGTGACACCCATGAAGGGTGTGGTTCATTTTGGTAAGAAGGGCAAGTTGAGCCCAAGATACGTGGGTCCTTATAAGGTGATGAGGAGAATTGGCAAGGTAGCTTATGAGTTGGAATTGCCTAGCGAGATGGATTTGGTTCATCCGGTATTTCATGTGTCTATGTTGAGGTTTTGAAATAAGGTGTAAGTGCATTGTTGCATCCTTATGTGGGCTGAAATTGCCATGTTTGTGTCTCTCATGTACGTTTCTTTAACATTCGGGGACGAATGTTCCCAAGGGGGAGATATTGAAACGACCCCAAAAATGCCGGAAAATGTGCTTCGGAAACACCTATAATTGTAATTTCCATATATCTCAAAATCCGTGCATGATTTCGGAAATTCTACTTCATATTCTTATTTGTGGGGTCAAATTGAGTGGGAAATGGGTCTAACCCGAATTTTAGAGCAACCGTATCAAAATTCGAAAATCGCAAAAATTGCGATTTGGAGGGTCAACTTTAAAGGGGCATATCTCTTAGCACACAAGGAACTGGAAGGGCTGCAACCTATGAAATTAAAGATCTTTGAGTTAGCTTTCCAACGCACTTGGTTTCACCTTAGTCCGAGTTAGGATGAGGGAGTTATGACCATTTTCGTAAAACCTGTCTGTGCAGATTTGCAATTTCCAGTGAGCTTTTTTTTTAGGCGGGTTGGAGTCATTTTTTATAAAAAGGGGATATGTCCCATACTTAGTCATTTTCTTAACTCCAAAAACACTCTCTAAGCCCTCTCCAAAAATTCCACCAAGATCTTCAACCAAATTCAAACATCTCAAGCTCTAATTCCGGATTCAAGACTCAATCTCAAGCTTCGATTCTCCATTCCAATCTTCATCAAGGATTCTCCAAAGTTGAGGTATGTGGGTTTGATTGTGGAAACCTTCCTTTCCACAAGTCCAACCATTTATCCTCTATTTCTACTTCAAGTTTATGGGTCCTTATGATTATTTATGAACTCTTGAATTATGGAATTACTACTACACACCCTATTATGGTCCATTTTGCATATTATCATGAAATGGAATTATTATGTGATGTTTATGGTTTACATGCTTCCATGATCAAATTATGAAGGTTGATATATATATGTATGTTGTTGGTGGGCTGATTTATATGGATTTTGGAATTGGTTGGACTTAGTATTCTTGAAATACATGATTTCATTTACATGAACAATTGCCCACCTTGTGTTTGATAAAATGCCCATTTATAGAATTCTTAGGAAAGGGAAGGTCCAAGGTACGTCCTATGAGTCGGATGGTTATGTAATTACTGAAATGATGATGAAATGGACACATGTATATGATTTTCTCTATATAAGTGTTGTGAGTCGACCAAGCCTAGTACGGGGGGTAGTAGGCCCGTATAACCGTATCGAGGGGTTGGTACCTTGGTTGCCTAGTACGGGGGGTAGTAGGCCCGTATAACCGTATCGAGGGGTTGGTACCTTGGTTGCCTAGTACGGGGGGTAGTAGGCCCGTATAACCATATCGAGGGGTTTGTACCTTGGTCCCTAGCTCGGGGGTGGTAGGCCCGTGTAACCATATTGAGGGGTTTGTACCTCTTTCGCCTCTCCAAGGGGGTGGTAGGCCTTGGAAATACTATATTGATGGTCACTCGCCACACATGTACTACGTCCCACTAAATATGATTTTTATGTAAGCATCATTATACATATCATTTCATTAATATGCTATCTATTGGGTATGATTACGCATTTTTCCTATGATGTCCATCTAATGTAGCATTGCATTGCATCCCATATACTTAGTACATTCAAATGTACTAACGCATACTCTATGCCTACATGATGTCACCATGTAGGGACCGGAGCACCGCTTGACCATCCTCCTCCGCGTGGCTAGTACGATTTTCTATAGTGGTTATTGGTGAGTCCTCCATTTCGGGGACGTTGCTCATGATCTTTTGCTATGTATAAAACTTTTCCTTTCTAGTTATGTTTTGACTATGAGGGTGAGCCCGGTAGTTTGTCTTGGCCCCCGCTAAGTACTCATGTTTAGAGGTGGTGTTGGACAAGTTGTGTATTATGCTTGAGCTTGACTCATCTATGGTATTTATGTATCATTTTTTATTTTTTTTTTGCTCCCTTAGTCCCGATTTCCCCCTTGAGTATGCTTATCGTTTATGGTCATTTAATTGCTTCCGCGACCAAGGATGTGTAATGATACGCAATGAGGCTTGTTTGGGGTTCCTTCGGGTTCCCCATTCGCCGGTCACATCTAGGCCCTAGGCTTGGGTCGTGGCACTCTGACTCAGATGAGGAGGAGGACCAAAGAAATCTGAGAAAGGTTTTCTTGATATGAAATCAAAAATTCACACCTACTCTAAGAATAAAATGGAATACTTATCCTCCGTACTCATTGTTGCATATCACTCAGTGGTCTATGAAAAGAACCAACTCATTAATGATTATGCCTCTTTAAGAATGGACTATTAGAAAACTAAGGAAAAAATAACTTTCTTGAAAAATCATGTGCAGATCTAGAAGAACAAAACAAAAAACTTAAGAGTCTTTTCAAGGGCAAAAGTGAAATGAACACTTTTCAAATAGCCTTAGAAAATGATATTGAGAAATTAACTAAAAAACTTCAAGAAACTACTGAAAGAAATAAGATTTTACAAGAAAACCTTGAAAAGGCCTGACTTGATTTGGACACACACATTAAGTGGGCCAAACCCTCTCAAATGCTTCTCGAAATTTAAGAAAACCAATCCAACTATAGATTTGGTTTGAATTTTCAAAAGAGGAGAGTTTCTAAACAAGAAAATATCACAACTCAAAACGCTTTGTGCACTCACTGTGGTAAAACAGGTCATACTAGAAATCAATGTAACTTTCAAGCCCAAGCAATTTTAAAAACAAAAAGGAGGCAAACAGAAGTGGGCAGAAGTTTGTTTGGAACCATGTTCACGAAACTAGACTGTTTTTGCAGGTTAATGGGAGGAGAGAAGACAAACCATGGTATCTAGACAGTGTGTGTTCTTGACACATGACAGGAACTTGTGAAAACTTTTTCTCACTCATGAACTTCCAATGAGGAAAAGTAGCTTTTGGAAATGGAAAAACTGGTGTAATATTTGGAATTGGGAAAGTTGGAAAATCTCATTCTGATGGCATTGAGAATGTATATTATGTCCAAGGCCTGAAATACAATCTCTTATGCATATCTTAGATGTTTGACAAAGGGAACAATGTGTTGTTCACATCTGCTGAATGTCTGATTACAAACTCCAAATCTGGGAATCAGGTTCTAAAAGGAAAAAAGACATAAAAATGTCTACAAGGTAGATATCATGCAAACCCCAGACAACCATCTTAGATGTCTGAGTGTTGTTGTAGAAAACAATCTCATACGGCACAAAAGACTGGGACATTCTAGCTTCTCACAGCTCAATCAACTGGTGAGCAAGGACCCGATTCTAGGTCTGCCTAAAACACACTTCAACCAGAGTATTGTGTGTGAGGCTTGTGCCAAATTATAACATATCAAACCGTCATTCAAGCCTAAAAATATGGTAAGCACTTCCAAATCTCTTGAATTGTTACACATAGACTTGTGTGGTCCCATGCTTGTTCAAAGGTATGTTTTTTTATTGTTGATGACTACACTAGATTCACCTGGACCCTTTTTGTAAAATCTAAACGTGAGACTTATGATATGTCTTCTATTTTTTTTAAAACTGATTTAGAAGAAGCTAAGCTCTAAAGTTCTGAGAAATAGGTCAAACCATGGCACCGAATTTGAAAACTCAGAATTCCTTGAATTCTATGTTGAACAAGGAATTGACCATAACTTTTCAGTCCCTAGAACGCCATAACAAAATGGGGTGCTAGAACAAATGAACAGAGCCCCCGGAAGAAATTGCAAGAACCATGTTAATTGCTAGTGGTCTTCCAATGGGCTACTGGACAGAAGCTGTGAATACAACATGTTATCTTCTTAACCGATGCATAATTAGATCACTTAATAAAACTCCCTGTGAATTTCTTAAAGGCAGAAAACCAAATCTTACTTATCTACCGACCTTCGTGTATATATTCTTTGTTCACAAATGGAAAAAAACCCCTAGGTAAATTCGATGCCAAAAGTAATGAGGGAATCTTTCTTGGATATTCATCCCACAGTGAGGCATATAAAGTATCAAATAAACGAATAAGTTGTGTTGAAGAAAGTGTTCATGTAATTTTTATGAAGCTGATCACTTGACCGAGGAAGGAATGCAAGTTAACAAGGATGGAATTGGACTGGCAAGGTATGATGACATAGACCAGGAATGCTTACTACCAAAGGAATCTGGTTCTCAGCTACCGACAGACTAGGTACTGAGGATGCACCTATAACAGATCTCCCTCATGCAAACAGAGATAAACCCTGTACTCTTGAGGAGTGTAAAATACAGAGAGAATGGAGCAATCTTCAATGTTTTATTAATCCAAAATAGGAGAGCTATCTAAGGAAAACAAAATAAGAAAATCCCTAAATATCTCTATCTATGATTGTGTTGTGATTGTGCTATGTATTCTATAGGAAAATGTTTCTATGTACATTCTATAACACTCCCCCTCAAGTTGGAGCATTTAAAGCCTTCGTAAATATATCACCCAATTGCTCTCTTGTCTTCACATATCCGGTAGAAATCATGTTCTCTTGAATCTTCTCACGAACAAAGTGACAGTCAACCTCAATGTGTTTCGTCCGTTCATGGTACACTAGATTTGAGGCAATGTGTAGAGCAGCCTGATTATCACACCAATGTTTTTCCAGAGACAAAGGGTTCAAACTGATCTCAACTAAAAGGTAATGAATCCATAGTATTTCACATGTGGATTGAGCCATAGCTCTATACTCAGACTCTGCACTAGATCGATATACAGCAGTTTGTTTCTTACTCCTCCAAGATACCAAATTTCCACCAACAAAAATGCAATAGCCAATAGTAGATCTTCTATCAATTCTTGATCCAACCCAATCAGCATATGCAAAACACTAAATACAAGTATGTCCGTGGTCGCTATACAAAATGCCAAGGCTAGGAGCTCCTTTCAAGTAGCACAAGATCTGTTCCAAGGCAGCCCAATGTTTAACTGTCGGTGCAGACATGAATTGACTAACAATACAGGCTGCATATGCAATATCTGGAGGGGTCACTGTGAGGTAGTTCAATTTCCCAACCAATTTCCTATATCTTTCCAGATCATCAAGAGGATCACCATCATCCTTAGTAAGATGAACATTAGGAATCATTGGTGTGTGACATGGTTTGGCTCCCAATTTTCTAGTTTCTGCAAGTAGATCGAGTACATACTTTCTTTGGGACAAGAAAATTTCTTTCTTGCTTCTTGCTACTTCGACACCCAAGAAGTATTTTAGTTGCCCCAAATCTTTGGTATGAAACTTGGCATGTAATAATTCCTTCAGAGAAGAAAGTCCTGCACAATCATCTCCTGTAATAACAATATCATCAACATAAACAACCAAAAGAATAATAGCAACTATTGACTGTCTATAGAAAACTGAGTGATCACACTTGCTCTTCTTCAATCCAAATTCCTGAACTACATCGCTAAATTTTCCAAACCAAGTACGAGGACTTTGCTTTAGACCATATAGAGATTTTCTTAGATGACAAACTTTCCCATACTCCCCCTGAGCAACAAACCCAGGTGGTTGCTCCATATACACTTCTTCATTGAGATCACCATGTAGAAATGCATTTTTGATATCCAACTGATGTAAGGGCCAATGCTGAGAAGCAACCAAGGAAATAAGCAAGCGAACAGAGGTGAGCTTGGCTACATGGGAGAAAGTGTCAGAATAATCTACCCCATAAGTCTGAGCATAGTCTTTAGCCACAAGTCTGGCCTTAAGTCTTGCAACAAAGCCATCACGATTAACTTAAACCATTGCATTCAACTGCTTTCTTTCCTTTGGGTAAATCTACCAAATCCCAAGTGTGATTTTCATCTAAAGCATGTGTCTCCTCAAGCATTACGTCACACCATCCAGGATGGTTCAAGGCATCTTTCACTGTTTTGGGGATAGAGATAGAGTTTAGAGAGGCAATCATACAACTAGATACAGCTGATAAGTGGTCATAAGAGACAAATCTAGCAGTGGAATATGTGGATTTTCACTAACGTGTACCTTTTCGAAGAGCAATAGGGAGGTCAAGATTTTCTGAAGGATCAAGTGGAGTAACATCTGATGATAAAGGAATTGTATCATTGATTTCCAGCCTTCTCGAGTAAACTTGAACAATTGGCGGTCTTGCTGGCGTAGATAGAAGAGGTGATGATGGCACAATAGTGGATTGGTGCTCAATAGAAGGACTAGGATAGGGAAGAACAACATCTTCTGATTTTTCTGTCACAACACGAGTAACCTAGTAGACTAACCACTCATCTTCCTCCGCCTGACTTGTAGAATTGGGAGGTGTGTAGAAGAGTGGTGTAGTCTCAGAAAATACCACATCAGTTGACACCAGATATCTACCAAGATCAGTAGAATAACATTGATATCCCTTTTGAAGGTGAGAATAACCCAAGAAAACACACTTCAATGCCTTGGGGTCCAACTTTGTAACAAATGGTCGAATATCTCGAATATAACATGTGCTTCCAAATACCTTAGGTTCCATCGAAAATAGTGACTTATTTGGAAAAAGAACATTATAAGGCACATTACCAGCAAGCACAGTCAATGGCATGCGATTTATCAAAAAACAAGCAGTAGATACCGCATCAGCCCAAAATTATTTAGGAACCTTCATTTGGAACAAAAGTGCCCGAGTTGTCTCAAGTAAATGCCTATTCTTCCTCTCAGCAACTCCATTTTGAGAGGGTGTATCAACACATGAAGACTGATGGAGAATACCGTGTTGTCTCATGTAGGATCTAAATACTTCTGACATATATTCTTTAGCATTATCGCTCCTTAGAATACATACGGGGGCATTGAACTGAGTTTTGACTTCAGCACAAAAAGGCAGAAAAATGAGTAAACACTTCAGATCGACTCTTCATAAAGTAAATCCAAGTCATTCGAGAAAAATCATCTACAAAAGTGACAAAATATTTATGCCCTGTTTTAGAAACAATTGGGCATGGTCCCTAGACATCAGAATGAACTAACTAAAAAACTGACGCATCTCGATTATTAATCCTTGGACCTAACGAGATACGATGGTGTTTTGCAAATCGACATGACTCACAGTCCAAGGAAGAAATATTCTGAAACTGTGGATAGAGCTTCTTCAACAGAGGTAGAGAAGGATGTCCCAATCGACAATGTGCTTCAAATGGAGATACAACACTAGAGCAGGCAATAGACCGAGACGCCTATTCATCGAGGATGTAGAGATCAACATATACATGTCCTTTTCCAATTACCTGATTCGTTGTAAAATCACGAAACAGAAAAAAATTGAGAAAGAATGAGATATAACAATTAAGTCTCTGGTAAGTTTACTGACAGATATCAAATTGAAAGCCAATTTTGGTAGACTTAACACAGATGACAAGGTAATATATGAGGTTGGTTTAACAGTTCCAGATCCAACACTGTTACAAGTTGATCCGTCATCTACAGTAACTAGAGATGGTGCTTTGTGTGGTCGAAAGCTTGAAAAGATATTAGGATTGCCTGTCATGTGATTTGTGCCACCTGAATCAATGACCCATTTATTTGAAGCGGTGACAAGACATACTTTATCGGACTTAGAAAACGCAGTAACTGAAGTGGATTTTTGATATTGAGAGAATTTAGCAAACTCCTCGACAGAAACCAAAGCCATTTTGTCAGATGATGAACTAGAAGCGCCAAGAAGTTTAGACCTTTGAGTTACCAGATTATGATCAGTCATTGTTCCAATTAAATACTCAATGTATCAAAAATAAGTTGAGAGGTGAAACCAGCAAAATTCCACAAAGTTGAAATACCCCAACAGATTTCCAAATATTCAAGAGTTAATGGAGCTTGGTTTATCCAATTAAACTATTTCTTCACTTAGAGTAAACAATCAATCAAGACAGAGTTTCATAGAGGAAAATTCGACCAAAACTTTAGTAGTAATCTAATATCAAAATCAGCAATTACATGTCAATCGATTTTACCCAAGGAAAACAAAGTTTAAGGAACCTGGAATGTTCGAAAATTAACCCAACTGAGGTCTGTTGAACAAGAGACCACAAAATCTGATCGAAAATATTGAGACGATAATGGAAATAAAAATCTGATTTGATTCAGATGTTACACACGCCCCCACGTGCCTCGTATGTGCAGAAGCTGCCTGAAATAGTTCGCCAGAGTGTAAGCCTCACACTCTTCCCTGCTAGCCACCGGATTCTGGGTTCTTACAGATCAGGTGAGGTGATCCTCCCTAGGTTGGCTGTGAGATTGGAATATCAAGTTCCAAGTACCTCCCAGTACCAAACGTGACCAACCAAGTCACTTACGGATAATTTTCTGAGCTGGCCGACGCCAGTGATTCGAAAAGAAAAAAAAAGAAACCGAACAAAAACTCTGCTCTGATACCATGTAAAGATATGACACCTGCGCCTAACTCAACCCCAAAAGCTAGCTCATGAGGGGAGGTTTGTCCAAGTCCATAGAAGGAGACCAATATCCCATCCCTCTACCGATGTGGGACTTCTTAACAATACCCCGCAAGCCAGACCTCAACTGGAGCGTGAACATTCTAAATGGGGGCCCAACATCTGTGAACAACAAATTGGGATGGGCTTGACGCTGATACCATGTAAAATACAGAGAGAATGGAGCAATCTTCAATGTTTTATTAATCCAAAAAGGAGAGCTATTTGTAGGTGTACAAATAATCTATCTAAGGAAAACAAAATCAGAAAATCCCTAAATATCTCTATCTATAATTGTGCTATGATTGTGCTATGTATTCTATAGGAAAATGTGTCTATGTACATTCTATAACAGAGCTTTTACGGTTTCCCATAGAGCTATTTGTAGGTGTACAAATAATCTATCTAAGGAAAACAAAATCAGAAAATCCCTAAATATCTCTATCTATAATTGTGCTATGATTGTGCTATGTATTCTATAGGAAAATGTGTCTATGTACATTCTATAACAGAGCTTTTACGGTTTCCCATGCCAAGGGGTAGGTGTGAACTAGGAAGGAAATGATACATGACCATATGCTGGTGGAGTGTGGATTTGGGGAACCTGGTGCTCAGGGAAGTTTGGGTGGTATTATCTAAGGGAGAATCACTAAGTACCTATGCAGGTGTATGAAGTTTTTCATTATCAAAAAGGGGTACTATGTTTTCCTAAAAGAGCAGGGTAAAACGTTCAGCAGACAAGCCACACACATTTCCACCTCCAACTAAGAAAAACTAAACCAACTGAAGTCTCAACAAGTAGAAGAAATTCAGAACAACTGAAGTAACACAGTTATCCCCATGTTTCCAGCCAATCAGTTTTAACTCTAACAAACTTTCCACAAAAGCCAATGTCTGATTTATAGAATATCCACAATTAAGAAAAATGCAAAGGTCGAACTCTCCAAATTTGAACCACCCTACATGAAAGAGTCTTCTATCACCTCTGCAAGCAACTAACTGTGATTGCTGATTCTCAAAGGCAGTATCTATCTCATCTCTAACCTGAAATACATATAAAAATGTGTCCGTGTAGAAATTTAGTCCATTAAAACACCAATATATAAAATGTATTACACACCTTGGCTGCTGTGATGACAATTTTTCTAGAAACAAAAATAAGCAGCACTACTTTTAGTTGTACCATGCAATATATTAATCCAGGAAATAGTTCTGGCTCGTACTATACTAAGACAAATGAAAGAATGTTAACCATCAAGTCAACATATATATTCTGGTTGAAATAGTGAAAAATGTCATTACTTATACTTGAGAAAGCTCTGTGGGCATACGCAAGGCCTTCAAGTCGGATAGGAAATTTAACATCACAAGAACCAACAATATTGTTGATCGTAAAATCCTACGATGGAGCAAAACAGTTTAAATAACTGAAACATATTGCACAAACAACAAAATAATAGCTAGACCAGGGATTGTTTGGTAACAAGTGCTCCTTTATTTGTGGCTGAAAGAGTTTTAAGTCATTTTGAGGCATTCTCAAAAGAAATGCTAATTCCTGAAATAAAAGAAATTTTTATTAGCTCCTTCCAGAACATTGCAAAATGAGTACTGCAGGCTTTCAATCACATATGGTAGCGACTATAGGGTTTCCTATGAAGCACCAGAGCAGTTTGTAGGTATTCTGATTCATATTTTGTTGTGAAATATTTGAAGTCCCCTAATTTGCTTATGCTGGATACACGTGAAAATAGGTACCATACTTGAAGGTTAGATCCATAAGGAGCAGTTCTATAATAGAACTTAAGAAAAGAGTTTGCACTCTCAAAATAAAAAAAGAATATGTTCCGGAAATGTAATGAATGCAGTAATTATGATGCGAACATAAAAAGTACTTTTTTCAGAAGTGGTGGTTTTCTTTTTCTGATTTGTTATTTTCATCTTCACATTAAGGATGAGGTGCTTTTAATCTCTCTATCGTTGTATTCATTCCAAGGACTGGTAAAAAGACATCTCTTTTTTTTCTAATTAAGAACCTTTGAGTTGGGGGTTTTAGACTACATGTTCGAAAAGATTACATGTAGGATTTCAAGCTCAGGCTAGAAATGACTGAAAATAGTGGAGACTGAACCCTCTACGGATATGATAGAAAATATGGAAAACTCAATCGATACGATAGAAGAGGAATAAATGGAGGCCAAACATATAGTACTAATATGGTTATTACATTGGGATATGTCAATATATGTCCATAAAATCTCAACAAACTGAGTAACTGAGATGGTGGTTACCTTAAACTTGGCTGGAAAACCAAGTTTTTGAATGATTCTAGCATACAGAAAAAGATTCGGAAAACATCAAAATAAGAAAGATATGTATTTAAAAATAAAATTCAAATTTGAGAACCATTAACTAGTACATACTTTCCGTGCAAATCAAAGACAGATAAACTGAATTAAAATGCAGATAAGTAAATTAATATTTATGGAGAAGAACGAGAAATTCATTAACAATATTATATTAGAAATATTTGAATTAATCAACAACTAGATCCGTGACAAGGCCATTACTTGCTAAGACCAAACACGTCAAAAGCCGTTTAAAACATACCATCTTCCCAGTAGCAAGTATCAATGTTGTAGTTTTTGGTTCTCTAATTCTCATGATCACTGCAGGAAAACGCTGAAAGCACAATAAATTGTTTAAGTAATATATACTGCTGACAAAATATTCATAAATAATTTGTTCAGCAGGTTCAACTAGAATGCAATGACGAAACTTATTTTGGATACAGAGAGTATTCCGGACACTGGCTGTGTTCCCTCCAATCCCTTATCTGCCATTCGTCTTTTGACCTACAATTAATAAAATCAATTTCTCCTCCATAAACACTACATATATTATGCATCAATCCATCCTAAGCTAGTCGGGTATGCTATATAAATTAAGATTTCCCATTCAGACTAGTCTTATTCAAGATTAATACAGGCATAAAACAAAACATGGAAATAAACTAGAGCACAAGATTGAACTCGTTAAACTCGAATGTCTAATGAAACTACATCCATTTGAAAGCAGAATGGTTTTCTATTATCGAAAGAAAGAAAGGAGGAGTTGTAACGGTAAGAATTTGAAAGAGGGATTATTTTATAAGCCAAGGATTATATTTATTTTTATTTTTTATTTTACACTACTTACAAGAGTCTACAAGCAGGTATGTCTTCATCAACATGGCTACTTGTATGACAAGGGTATTTTCGACATTTTAAAGTTTCGTTCTTCAAACAATTTGTGTTTTGCTTCTTTATACTTGTACCTTTTCCTTGTTAGACAAAAAACCCAGCTAACATTAACATAATGACCCATATGTTCCTAGAAGGTTTATACTTGGTTACTTTATACTATTAGAAGCCGTTTAGTGTGACGGATAAGAGAAAATAGTCATGGGATAAAATTGTAGTGTCTCTTAATCCCTTGTTTGGTTATACAGGATGGCATAACTTATCTCATGATTAATAAATAGTAATGGGATAAGTTATCTCTCCCTCTTGATCTAATAACAATCCCAGGATAACTTATCTTGGGATAATATAATTAAAATGACAAAAATACCACTTAATTCTTAAATCCTTTTATCATCATTTTCCACACTAGTTTTTGGCCAGTTTTTAGTGTTTTAGTGCAGTTTTTTTGGGTTTAGTTTTTGTTGTTTTAGTGCAATTTTTATTCAGATTTTGCTATGTTAGTGTAGGTTTTTTTTACTGTTTTGTTAAGTTTAGGCTGTTTTGGTGCATTTTTGTCAATTTTTTATTATCGTTTACAAGTAGTTTTTGGTAAGTTTTGGTCTAGTTTTTTTGAGGTTGTTTAGATACAGATTTTGTCCTTCTATGCATCCTTAGAAATTCTTCCAATTTGAAGGAACTTAATTTTCGTATATATATATATATAACAGACAACTTTTTCTTAGAAAAGTTATAAGCATATCAAAGCTTTATAAAAAATATGTATAAAAGTTAAATAAGGTGGAGGGTATTTTACAAATATGTATAAAAGTTAAATAAGGTGGAGGGTATTTTTGTAAACAGACAACTTTTTCTTAGAAAGAATAAAAAATAATCTCAGGATAACTAATTCCAGAATTAATAATCCCATCATAACTTATCTCATGATAACTAATTCTGTCATAACTTGTTTTCAAACCAAACGACCCCTTAGTTTGAAGCTTGTTGACCCAACTTGCTTTATAATGTGAGTTGAGAGGTCATTTAATACTTAATATTCTTTCCGTCTCATATTAGTTGATCACTTTTCATTTTGCACGGTGCTTAAGAAATCATAAATAAGAAGATAATTTTACTAATTCACTCCTTAAAAAATTTCTTGGGAATTTTACAAACAAATGTGAACACTTTCAAAAAGAATTAATTGCAAGAGTAATATAAAAAAAAAAATTAATTAATGCTTTCTTGATTTTGTAAGATGGACAACTCATATGAGACAAATATTTTTAGTATAATGGTCAACTAATATGGGACGGAGGGAGTAACTTGAACTATATTTCTTAAAAAATTAGCACAACTTTTTAGAAACATTTATTCCATTCTACTATTATTAATATTTGGTATTTCGTTTCAATTTAATTGTCTTACTTTCTTATTTACTTTGTTATATATTTAAAAATTACATGAGAAATATTTTTTTAAAATTTATGCAAAAATTACTATAAATCACAATAATTAATAACTTAAAATATTTAAAAACCATATAAACATTTGATTAACTCTGCATTCAATTGTGCCACATAAATTGAGATCGGGGGAGTAACATGTATTATTTGAAAATGACTTGTAAAAAGTACTATAAGTTATACAATCACTACTAAAAAACTGCTAAAAACGATGGACCAAAAAGCGACAGGCGGTGTTGCTCCAAAAAATGATGCCATTTGTGACGCTGTTTGTCGTTTTTATTATTTTTTAATTATTTTTACAAAAAGCGACGAACAACGACTCTATGTCCGTCCCTTTTTCTGGTAAATATTTTTGCCAAATTTATATATAATTAATAATTATTTATTTAATATACGTAGAGACGCCGTCCGTCGCTTTTAATTAAAAATAATTATTTTTAAATTAATAAATAACGACAATATTTGTCGTTTTTAATTAATTTTAATTTATCAATTATTTTTTTAGAATAGCGACAGACGGCGTTGCTTGGTCTATCGTTTTTTGGTAAATATGTTTGGTCAAATATTTTTAAAAAGCGACGGACAACGTCGCTTAGTCCGTCACTTTTTGGGTCAAAATGTTGGTCAAACGTTTTTAAAAGAACGACGGATAAAGAGACATTGTCCATCGTTTTTTAAAAAAATATCTTGGGGACAGACGAAAAATTTCTTCACTTTCTCAATCCTTCTTTCTCTCTTCTCCTCTCTTCCTTCTCTTTAAAACCACCACCCTGTCGCTGCCGCCATTCGTTGCAACCGTCGCCGCCGTCGTCCCGCCATCCCCACCATTCCTGCCTCCCACAGTCTCTCTCTCTCCTTTATAAGGTTAGGGTTTGTATTTATTTTAGTTTTTTCAGTTTTAGTAATATTTGATTTGTTAGTTAGTTCATTGTATTTAGTTTATTTAATTTATGTTATTTGATTGTTAGTTTGTATATTTGATTGTTAGTTAGTGTATGAATTTCTAATTTTGATTTTTGGGTTTTAGTTTGAATTGGAAATTTTTGAATTAGATTGTGAATTGGGTATTTTTTTGAGTTGATATTGAAGTGTTTTGAAATTAGAAGTTAGAATAAAGATGTAATTAGAAGTTAGAAGCAAGTTGAATTAGATAGTGAATTGTGTATTATTGAGTTGGAATTCATGAAGTGATTTTAAAGTTAGAGAAGTTAGATATGAACATGAATTACAACTTAGAACTTATAATTAATCATAGCATGAATTTATAAGAACTTGAACTTAATTAGAACTTTGAACTTGAAATCTTGTTGACCTTAATTAATTAGAACTTGAACTTAATTTGAACTTTGAACTAGAAATCTTGTTGACCTGAATATATTTGAACTTAATCAGAACTTTGAACTTAATTTATAAGAACTTGAACTTAATTAGGATGATTAATTATTTGTACTTAATTTGTGAACTAATTAGAAATCTTGAATTATTGTAGGATTTATGAACTTTAGCTTTTGAACTTTAGAAATCTTAAGCTTCAGTAGAATTATTTTGGTTGGTATAAATTTTGAACTTTAGACTTTAGAACTAATTAATTAGAACTTAAAACTTCATGTTGTCATGAATTACTTGAACTTAATTAGATACTTTAATTTTAGAATTTTTGAATAAGTAGAAGAGTCTACAAGCAGGTATGCCTTCGTCAACATGGTTGCTTGTATGACAAGGGTATTTTCGGCACTTTAAAGTTTTGTTCTTCAAACAATTTGTATTTTGTTTCTTTATACTTGTACCTTTTCCTTGTTAGACAACAACTCTAGCTAACATTAACATAATGACCCATATGTCCCTAGAAGGTTTATACTTGGTCACTTTATACTTTTAGTTTGAAGCTTGTTGGCCCAACTTGCTTTATAATGTCAGCTAAGAGGTCATTTAATACTTAATATTCCCTCCGTCCCATATAAGTTGATCACTTTTTATTTTGCACGGTGCTTAAGAAATCATAAAGAAGAAGATAGTTTTACAAATTCACCCCTTGTCACAATCCAAAAATGGACGTGACGACACTTGTCCTTTCCCACCAAGACAAGTCAGCCTCAACCCAACGAAAATGAAAGAAAGCGAAAATAAATAAAGCAAGAACAAGACAAAGGCGAAAGTCTTATTCATTCTAAACAACACCCCAAAATCTGATTGTCACGTGTACAGGCCTTTAAAGTAAATACATAATTTGAAAGATAAAAACAAGTCTCAGTCTTTGTCTCTCAAGTAGAACAAAGCATTAAAGAAAAAGGAAAGAGAAGAGTTCATCGAAGTGACAAGCAACTACCTCTTCAATCCTCGACAAGTTTCGAAAATCAGGAGAAAGAGATCACACGAATCCGGGCTCGGAACCTACACAAGTGTAGAAGCAAGGAGTGAGTACCACCAACACCGTACCCAGCTAGTAACCTAAAAAACTAGGCAACCTAGCTAAATCGAATACTCCTTTCCATCCCAACCGAACCTCCACAAACTACAACCTGCACAAAAATCAGCCCAACCTAGCAGTTCTACAATAATAAGCCTCAAGGCTCAACAATCATGGATCAAAAGTGACAATTCAACAACCTGTATGAGTCAAAACATTCACTCTCAAGCACAAGGCATCTCAATTCACAAATAGCAAATGTTCAACTCATATATCAAGTAAACCGAATCAACACAACAAATAGCTCAATCATATGCATGAAATAAGTAAAAATTTATGCATCATGTAGATTGATCACAAAGTCAACATTTGCCGGAACCATTTCCCTTCGGAACATTGTCACTAACTAGAATCATTTCCCTTCGGCTTTCACATTATTCACTTGCCGGAACCATTTCCCTTCGGCATTTATATCACAAGCCGAAACCATTTTTCTTCGTCTTTTACATTATTCACTTACCAGAACCATTTTCCTTCGGCATTTATATCATTATCCGGAACCATTTCCCTTCGACTTTTATCACAAGATAGCACTTGCCAGAACCATTTCCCTTCGACAATTATATCACTAGCTGGAACCATTTACCTTCGGCTTTCATCAAGTACCTCAACACGGTGTTCATCAAACAATGCACACAAGCAATATAACACCACTCAAAGAGACAACAATCCATATCACACGATTCCACTTTCATGCATTCAAACAACTCACCAATCAATCAAATAGGGTGACACAAGGCAATTCACAATTAAACATGATTATCAAGAAGCCTTTTCATTTTCCCCCTTTGTGTTGGTTTACATTAATCAAGTGGAACAAAATAACCCTTCACCTTATTCCCGATTACTCCCAACACATAGGCAATGAATATAAATAGAAAAATAACCTGAATCACAATGTTCAAGAGATCACTTGCCTCAAATCAATCAATCCCTTCAAGATTCAAGTCTTCCCCTTCCGAATCACTTCCAAAGCCAAACAATCTAAAATAATCAAGTACTTACAATCATCTACCTAAAATCACAATACCCATATCAATACACTTGAAAAGTGGGTCAATCAACACAAACCCCAATTTCAAAAGAAGGTTTGAATCTGAAAATTTTTACTTGAAAACATTAACAAAGGCTTTAAGAACTCATTTGAGAAAACCATTTCGAAAAAGAGATTAAAATCACTTCAAAGTCACCATTTTAGTTTAGGAACTTGAGTTCATGAAAAACCTCATTATTCACCAATCAAAATCTCACATTTCGATGTTAAAACTCATGATTAATCAATGGAAACTGAAGTATTAGGATCAAGAAGGCTTACTCATATGATCTAGCACAGAAAACCCCTTCAAAAATCGCCACCAAGGTTCCCCAAGCTCAAAAATGGTGAAAATGGAGCTTAAACCCTGATATTGCAGGTATAAACCACTCTTTGATGTTGCAAAGGCGACCAAGGGTTCGCTTAAATGAACCTCGCTAAAAACGAGGGTCTCGCTTAAGCGAAGCCTCCTTTGCTTCAGCGAAGCTCGCTTAAGCGGCCAACCTTCGTAAAAGCGAGGCTTATAGACACCAACAAAACTCAGCCAACACTCAAATATCAAATCGACCCTCGGAATACGTTCAGAACCACATACATACAAACAAGACATGCAAATTAATTATACTTGACGTTTCGAATTCAATGGAACCGTCAAAACATGAATTTGAGGTCTCCTTGACTCGAAATCCGTGAAAACCACAAGAAACTAACTCAACACCTAAAAAGGCAAAAACAAGCTTTGGACCTCTCCAAAGTCAACCAACACCAATCTTAGGCCTAAAATCATCCCCCAAAACCAACGAAACTCTCGAAATTCTGATCCGAGCATTCGAACTCTGAATGTTGACCAAAGTCAACCCAAAGGCTAAAATTCCATAATTTCACAACTTAGGACCTCAAATCCTCAAAAATACTTAGAATGAGAAGCCGAAAACTCTCACAAATCAAACTCCACATTCCGGGACTAATGAAATCGACGGAATTTCATTTCGACACTCGAAACTCCAAAAGACTCCAAAAACTACTTTTAAACAACTCAAGCCTTTTAAACTCAAAAATTACCAAAATCTCCACTTTTCACTCAAAGTTTAGAACCAACTTCAAAAACTCAATCAAGAAACAACTTGGAGGTCGTATCGGGAGGGTAAAATAGTAATTTTCATGAAAAAACCAAGAAATGACCAACCGGGTCATTACATTATCCACCACTAAAAACAATATTCATCCTTGAACATAAAGCAAAGAAAAATACTTAAAGCCTCGAAGAGATGAGAATATCTGGCACGCATGTACGACTCTGTCTCCCAAGTCGCCTCATCAACTGAACGATGCTTCCACTGCACCTTCACTGAAGCGATCTCCTTAGTTCTAAGCTTTTGAACCTGCTCATCCAAGATGGTTATAGGCTCCTCCACAAAATATAAATATGGACCCAATTATTCAACTGAATCAAGGGAAAGTACATAGGACCCATCCGACATGTAAATATAGGATGAACAACAGACAAGCTAGGTGGGAAGGCCAACTTATAGGCCACCTCTCCCACTCAGCTCAAAATCTCAAAAGGTCCAATAAATCAAGGGCTAAGCTTTCCCTTCTTACTGAACCTCATCACACTCTTCATGGGTGGCACTCGAAGCCAAATATGATCACCCTCCAAAAACACAAGGGCTCGAACTCTCCGATCTGCATAGCCTTTCTGTAGACTCTGGGCTGTCAACAGTCTACCCTGGATCATACGGACCTGCTCCATAGCATCTCTAAGCAAGTCTGTATCTATTGAATCCATCTCAACTGAATCAAACCAACCAATCAGAGATCTACAGCGTCTGCCATACAATGCCTCAAAAAGGGCAATCTGAATGCTGGAATGACAACTGCTGTTGTAGTTAAATTCTGCTAAGGGCAAATGCCAATCCCATCTAGCGCCAAAATCAATCACACAAGCACGAAGCATATCCTCCAAAACCCTAATCGTCCGCTCGGACTGACCATCTGTCGGAAGATGAAAATTGTTACTCATATCTAACTGAGTACCCAAACCATGCTGCAAAGCCTTCCAGAAATAGGAAGTGAACAAGGAACCTCGATCAGAGACAATGGAAATCAGAACTCCATGCAGTCGCACAATCTAACTGATATAAAGCTCGGCTAACTTCTCCGCCGTATATTTCACCCGAACTGGGATGAGGTGGGCAGACTTGGTCAACCTATCAATCACAACCCAAATAGAGTAATAACCACCCTTGGTGGTAGGCAAACCCACAACAAAATCCATAGTGATCCATTCTCACTTCCAAGTAGGAATAGGCATCCTCTGAGACACACCTCTGGGCCACTAATGCTCACTCTTGACCTGTTGGCAAGTCAAACACCTAGAAAATAAGTCTGCAATATCCCTCTTCATGCCACACCAACAATAATGCTGGCTCAAGTCATGCTACATTTTCCCTGCTCCCGAATGAATAGAATATCAAGAACAATGGGCCTTCTCAAGAATCAATATGATCAACTCGCCCGTCTTGGGCACATAATTCCTGCCTCCTATCCTCAAGACGCCATCAGAATCAAGGACAGCCTCCTTGTTTTCCCCTCTCAACACTTTGTCTCGAATGAGACAATTTCTCATAATCAAACTAGTGCTCATAGATATGCTCAACTAAGGAAGAAGGAGCCTCAATAAGCAATCAAACCACCCGTCTCCTCATAATTCTACAATCGGACAAGACTGTTGGCTAACCTCTGAACATTTCTAGCCAATGGCCTCTCCTCAACACTTATAGATGCAAGACTCCCCATACTCGAAGTCTTCCTACTCAAAGCATAGGCCACCACGTTGACCTTCCCTGGATGACACAAGATAGTGATGTCATAGTCCTTTAGTAGCTCAAGCCATCTACGCTGCCTCAAGTTCAGATCCTTCTGACTGAAGATGTTTTGAAGACTCCGATGGTCAGTGAAGTCCTCACAATGTTCCCCATACAAATAATGCCGACATAGCTTAAGCACAAACACTACAACTGCCAACTCAAGATCATGGATAGGGTAGTTCTTTTCATGGGCCTTCAACTGTCTAGAAGCATAGGCAATCACCTTACCTTTCTGCATCAGAACACCCCTTAACCCAACTTTAGAAGCATCACAATAAACTCTGAAGTCTACACCCTCCTCGGGTAAAGTCAAAATAGGGGCTGAAGTCAACAAGGTCTTGAGCTTTTGAAAACTCTCCTCACACTCATCAGACTATTGGAAGCTCACCCTCTGCCGAGTCAATCTGGTCAAAGGAGATGCAATAATGGAGAAGCTCTCAACGAATCGCTTGTAATAGCCTGTAAGTCCCACAAAACTCTGAATCTCAGTAACTGAAGTAGGCCTTGTCCAACCTCTAACTTCCTCAATCTTGGCTGGATCCACCCTAAACCCTCCTTGGACACCACGTGTCCGAAAAATGCAACGGAATCAAGATAAAACTCACACTTCGAGAACTTGGGATAAAGCTTCTCTTCCCTCAATCTCTGTAGCACAATTCTCATATGCCGATCATGATCCTCCTCAGTCTTGGAGTACATTAAGATATCATCAATGAAGAATATCACAAAAGAGTCCAAAAAAGGTTGGAACACCCCGTTCAACAAATCCATGAACGCTGCAGGGGTGTTAGTCAAATCAAAAGACATCACAAGAAACTCATAGTGACCATAACGAGTTCTGAAAGCTGTCTTAGGGATATTCGATACCCTAATCTTCAGCTGATGGTAGCTAAATCTCAAATCAATCTTAGAAAATAGAGATGCACCCTGAAGTTGATCAAATAAATCATCAATACGAGGAAAAGGATACTGGTTCTTTACTGTTACCTTGTTCAACTGTCGATAATAATACACATCCTCATAGATCTATCCTTCTTCGCCACAAACAACACAGGAGCATCCCACGGGGAAACACTAGGGCGAATGAAGCCCTTACTTAACAAATTTTACAACTGATCCTTCAATTCCTTCAACTCGGTCGGAGCCATCCGATAAGGAGGAATAGAGATGGCTTTGTGCCCGGCTCTAAGTCAATCACAAAATAAATATCCCTATCCGAAAGAACACCGAAAGATCAGTAGGAAACACATCCAAAAACTCTCTAACCATGGGCACATAATCCATGGAAGGTGGCTCAACACTAGTAACTAGAATGAAAGCCAAATAGGACAAACACCCTCTATCAACTAATCTCTCAGCTCGGATGAAGGAGATAACTTTTCTAGGATAAGAACAACTAGCACCTGTCCACTCAATTCTCAAGACACCTGGCATCGCTAGGGCCACTGTATTAGAAAAACAATCAAGAGTCACATGTTGTAGCGAGAGCCAATCCACACCCAAAATAATACCAAAGTCTACTATCCCCAACATGATCAAGTCTATCCAAGTCTCATACCCAGACAAAGAAACAAGACAAGATCGATACACTCGATCCACCACTAAGGATTCACCCACTGGTGTAGAAATATGAATAGGCACAGGTATGTAATCAGACATCATATCAAACCCAGCAACAAAATAGGTAGACATATATGAGAAAGTAGACATTGGATCAAACAATACAGACGCAGGTCGATGGAAAACTGGGATGATACCTATGATCAAATAATCAGAAGTCTCAGCCTCAAGTCTCCTTGGAAAAGCATAACATTGGCCTTCTCGGCCACCTGCAGTGTGAGTAGAACCTCTACCTCCACTCTGCGGAGCTATAGCGCCTCTACTTGAAGTCGTGCCTCCTCTGTCGGACTGACCTCTACCTCAAACCCTGGTCGGAGGTGCTGAATCTCTAGCTGGAGTAGCTAAATAAGTACGCTGGGTCCTGAGTGAGTCTGTAGAGGAAACTTCCAAATTATATGACCTGGATCCCCATAACCATAGAGAAATCTCGGCACTGATAACTACTACTGTGAACCAGATGAGCAAACATGGCAATCTCGGCCAAAACCATAAGATACTCGGGCTGATTGCCCACTCTCAGCTACTGGCATAGATGCATGAACTGGCCCACTACGTTGAAAGGAACCACCACCTCGATGAGAACCTTTGCCTCCAGATGAGGCACCAAAAAATGGACAAGAAGAACGAGCCCTCGTAGGCTCCCCAAACTCCTCTAAAAGAATCAACTCTGCCTCCTTGGCCACTCTAAAGGAAGCCATCTCTCTAGCCACTTGAAACACATACAACTTGGTAGAGAAAGACAACTCTCTCACAAACTTGCGTACTCTCTCTGCCTCATCGGGATCCATAGTCATAGCATGCTTAGAAAGCTCACAGAAACGGGCCTCATACTCAGTCACAGACATACTACCTTGTCTCAAGTCCTCAAACCTCAGTCGACTCTTCTCCCTCACACTCCAAGGAATGAAGCGGTCCTGGAAAGCACTAAAGAACACATCCACTCTATCGGAAGAGATCCAACTGGTCTAGACCTACCAAAAGTCCTCCACCAGTCTCTAGCACGTCCACACAACTGAAGACCAACAAAATGAACACCTAGAGCATCTACCATACTCACTGCCTCAAGCATCTCATGGCACAAAGTCAAGAACTCATGAGCATCCTCGCTCTTACCACCCTGATATTGGGTTGGTTTCATCTTCTAAAACCTCTCATAGCACTGCTGCTCAACTGTCGTCAGAATAACATCAGAAGCAATCTGAACACCCACAACCGATGTCGGTACCCTTGCTAGTTGACCCACCAGATCCTGAATTCCCGTAGTCTACTGCTGATTTGGAGTATGCGCTTCTAACCTAGTCTAAGAACCATGTGGTGTATCAATAGCACCACTCTGAGGGAAGTTCTCCATCACACTAAGCATCCTCATCAAAGTCTCCTGAAATAGAGAAGCTCCAAACTTATAGGAACCGGGTCCTCAGCAACCTCAACCTGTGGCTCAGGAGAAGCCTCTCTACCTTGGCCTTTGGCTGGTGCCGCTTCACCGGCATGACCTCTAGCCATTGCTAATCCATGAGCACGACCTCTAGCTCTTACCCTACCTCTACTCCTAGAAGGGTCTCAGCAACTGCCTCAGGGACTGCCTCCCCTCTATCACTGGAAATAGAAGCTCTAGTTCTCGACATCTACCAAAAAAACATGCGACAACTCAACACAACAAAGGCAACCATGCACAATAAAGAAGAGTGAATAAAAGGAAATTTCCTAATAATCTTTGTAGCCTCTCAAAGATAAGTACAGACGTCTCCATACCAATCCTCGAGACTCTACTTAGACTTGGCTTGTACACACGTGAGACCTATGAACCTAGGGCTCTAATACTATTTGTCATGACCCAAAAAATGGATGTTATGGTACTTGTCCTTTCCCACCAAGACAAGTTAGCCTCAACCCAACGAAAATGAAAGAAAGCAAAAATAAATAAAGCAAGAACAAGACAAAGGCGGATTATTCATTCTAAACAACACCCCAAAATATGGTTGTCACATGTACAAGCCTTTAAAGTAAATACAAAATTTGAAAGATAAAAACAAGTCTTAATCTTTGTTTCTCAAGTAGAACAAAGCATTAAATAAAAAGGAAAGAGAAGAGTCCGCCGAAGTGACAAGCAGCAACCTCTTCAATCCTCGACAAGCCTAAAAAATCAGGAGAAAGAGATCACACAAATTCGGGCTCGGAACCTACACAGGTGTAGAAGAAAGGAGTGAGTACCACCAACACGGTACCCAGCAAGTAACCTAACAAACTAGGAAACCTAGCTAAATTGAATAATTCTGTCCATACCAACCGAACCTCCACAAACTACATCCTGCACAAAAATAAGCCCAACCAAGTAGTTCTACAATAATAAGCCTCAAGGCTCAACGATCATGGATCAAAAGTCAAAATTCAAAAATCTATATGAGTCAAAACATTCACTCTCAAGTACAAGACTTCTCAATTCAAAAATGGCACAGTTCAACTCATATATCATAAACCAAATTCACAACAAATAACTCAATCACATGCATCAAATAAGTAAAAATGTATGCATCAAGTAGATTGATCACAAAGTCAACATTTGCCGGAACCATTTCCCTTCGGCACAATATCACAAGCCGGAATCATTTCCCTTTGACTTTCACATAATTCACTTGCCGGAGCCATTTTGCTTCGGCAGTTATATCACTAGCCAAAACCATTTCCCTTCGTCTTTCACATTATTAACTTGTCGAAACCATTTTCCTTCGATACTTATATCTCTAGCCGGAACCATTTCCCTTCGGCTTTCACATTAATCACTTGCCGAAACCATTTCCCTTCGGATTTTATCACAAGATAGCACTTGCCGGAACCATTTTCCTTCGGCAATTCACTAGCCGGAACCATTTCCCTTCGGCTTTCATCAAGTGTCTCAACACGGTTGGAATCAAACAATGCACACAAGCAATTTAAAACCACACGGAGAGAAAACAATCCATATCACATAATTCCACTTTCATGCATTCAAGCAACTCACCAATCAATAAAATAGGGTCACACAAGGCAATTCACAATTCAACATGATTGTCAAGAAGCCTTTTCATTTTTTTCCCCTTTTTGTTGGTTTATGTTAATCAAGTGAAAAAAATAATCCTTCACCTCATTCCCGATTACTCCCAACACATAGGCAATGAAGAGAAATAGACTAATAACCTAAATCACAACGTTCAAGAGATCACTTGCCTCAAATCAATCAATCAATCCCTTCAAGAGTCGAGTCTTCCCCTTCCGAATTACTTCCAAAGCCAAACAATCTAAAATAATCAAGTACTTACAATCATCTACCTAAAATCACAATACCCACATCAATACACTTGAAAAGTGGGCCAATCAACACAAACCCCAATTTTAAAAGAAGGTTTGAATCTGGAAAATTTTACTGGAAAACATTACCAAAGGCTTTAAGAACTCATTTGAGAAAATCATTTGGAAAAAGAGATTAAAATCACTTAAAAATCACCATTTTAGTTTAGGAACTTGAGTTCATGAAAAACCTCATTATTCACCAATCAAAATCTCACATTTTGATGTTAAGACTCATGATAATCAATGGAAACTGAAGGATTAGGATCAAGAAGGCTTACCCAAATGATCTAGAACATAAAAACCCTTCAAAATCGCCACAAAGGTTTCCCAAGCTCAAAAATGGGGATTAAACCCTGATATTGCAGGCATAAACTACTCTTTGATGTTGCAAAACTGACTAGCGCTAAAAACACAGGTCTCGCTTAAGCGAAGAGTCTCTCGCTTCTGCGAAGCTCGCTTAAGCGGCCAGCCTTCGCAAAAACGAGGCCTGCAGACACTAGCAAAACTCAGCACACACTCAAACATCAAATCAACCCTCAAGATTTGTTTAGAACCCATACACACAAATCAGATATGCAAATCAATTATACTCGGCGTTCCAGACTTAATGGAACCGTCAAAACATAAATCTGAGGTCTCCTTGAACTGACATCCGTGAAAATTACAAGAAACTAACTCAACGTATAAAAAGGCTAAAACAAGCTCGGAACCTCTCAAAAGTCAACCAAGACCACTCTTAGGCCTAAAATCATCCCCTGAAACCAATGGAACTCTCGAAATTCTGATCTGAACTCCGTATGTTGACAAAAGTCAACCCAAAGGCTAAAATTCCTTAAATTCACAACTTAGGACCTCAAATCCTTAAAAATATTCAGAATTAGAATCGACAACTCTCACGGATCTGATTCCACATTCTGGGACTAATGGAATCGACGGAATTCCATTCCGATAGTCGAAACTCCAAAAGACTCCAAAACCCACTTTTAAGCAAATTAAGTCTTTCAAACTCAAAAATTACTAAAATCTCCACTTTTAACTCAATATTTGCAACCAACTTCTAAAACCCAATAAGGAAACAACTCGTGGGCCGATATCGGGAGGGACAAAATAGTATTTTTTATGAAAAAACCAAAAATTACCAACCGGGTCATTACACCCCTTAAAAATTTTCTTGGGAATTTTACAAACAAAGGTGAACACTTTCAAAAAGAATTAATTTCAAGGGTAATATAGAAAAATTTAAATAAAGCTTTCTTGATTTAGTTAGATGGACAACTCATGTGGGAAAACTATTTTTAGTATAATAATCAAGTAATATGGGACGATGGGAGTAACTTGTACTATATTTCTTAAAAAAGTAGCACAACTTTTTAGAAACATTTATCCCATTATGCTATTATTAATATTTAGTATTTCTTTTTAATTTAATTGTCTTACTTTCTTATTTACTTTGTTATATATTTAAAAAATACATGAGAAATATTTTTTAAAAATTAATGCAAAAAATACTATAATCACAATAATTAATAACTTAAAATATTTAAAAACCATATAAACATTTGATTGATTCTGCATTTCATTGTGCCACATAAATTGAGATCGAGGGAGTACCATGTATGATTTTAAAATGACTTATAAAAAGTACTATAAGTTATACAATCACTACTAAAAAACTGCTAAAAATGACGGACCAAAAAGCGACAGGCGGCGTCTCTCCAAAAACGACGCCATTTGTGACGTTGTCCGTTGTTTTTATTATTTTTAAATTTTTTTTACAAAAAGCAACGGATATTACTCTATGTCCTTCGCTTTTTTGGCAGATTTTTGTACCAAATATATATATATAACAATTATTCATTTAATAAACGTAGAGACGCCGTCCGTTGCTTTTAGTTTAACATAATTATTTTTAAATTAATAAATCACGACGTTGTCCATCATATTTAGTTAATTTTAATTTATCAATTATTCTTTTAAAATAGCGACGGACGGCGTCGCTTAGTCCATCGTGTTTTGGTAAAAATGTTTGGTCAAATATTTTTAAAAAGCGACGGACAACATCACTTAGTCCGTCACTTTTTGGGTCAAAAAGTTGGTGAAACATTTTTAAAAAAGCAACGGACAATGAGACGATGTCCGTTGCTTTTTTAAAAATATCTTGGCGACAGACGGGAAACTTCTTCATTTTCTCAATCCCTTTTTCTTTCTTCTCCTCTCTTTCTTCTCTCTAAAACCACCACCCTATTGCCACCTCACTGTCGCCGACGTTCACCACAACCGTCGCCATTGTCATCTAGTCGTCTCGCCATCCCCGTCGTCCCGTCCCACCGTTCCTGCCTCCCACAGTCTCTCTCTCTCCTTTTTAAGGTAATGATTTGTGTTTATTTTAGTTATTTTCAGTTTGAGTAATATTTAATTTTAGAAATCATAAGACATGTATGTTATAGAATTTTTCTCACGATTTAAGCTATGAACTTAATTTAATAGATATGTTTTAGAAAGATATTTTTAACATATGATTTTAGAAAGAAAGATTTGACCTTTGTCTCATACTTTATTCAGACAAACAAATAATTTACCAAAATATAAGCATATCATAAAAGTATTTGTTTTTGGAGGATTATTTAGAACCGAGAGGATGTGGGTTAGAAAATCCAAGTTCTATGACTATGTACAACCATAAAATATGAGTATGCTGCTTTGATGGTCATCTTCTTTAGCCCTTTGAGGCCCAGTTAGTCGATCCACATCAGATAGATAGGTTTTATGCCCTGGCAAGGTATTGGGAAGCCCTCCCAACTATGATAAGTTTGTTAGTATGAGCTCACATTGTATATGTATGTTGTGAGAAACTCCCCAGTAAAGCTACTATTAATTTTATGTACTTGTAACATTATAAAGATTTTGTAAGATATGACATTTATACATTAGTTTCGAGATATATTTCATCTTTTTATTCCACTTAATGATTATGCTTAGTGTCATCTTATATACTCTGTACATTCACATACTAACCTCATACTTTTCTCTATGTTGCATCCTTTTATGATTCAAGACATTCTTTCTTAGACTCGTGGCTAGACAAGTTGCAGCCTCCTAGTCAGCAGTTGGTGAGTCCTCCTCATTCGGGGACTTCATGGATTAATTAGTAGTTAGTCTTATTGTTAGTTCTGTTATTTATTTAGATCATGTTTCAGTTAACTAAGTTTCAGCTTATGCTTATATTTCAAAAAAATTCAAATCAATTCATTAGAAGGATGCCACTATCAAGGGTCCACTCGGGGTCATTCGTGAACTTGAGTGTCGGTCACACCTAAGGTGAAACCTTGGGTCATGAAAATAGTTAGTATTAGAGCATTAGGTTTAAATGTCCTAGGATGTATAAAAAGCCACAACAGTATCATTTTTATAGGTGTGAAGAGCGCCACACTTATAAGGGGAGGCTATATGATGTTTAGGAAATATTTCCCTTCATTCATAATCGCATTCATGCGATAGAGTTTAACTCTATTCACCTTTTCTAATTTGTGCTTATACATGTTCCACATAATGCCTCCACGAAGAGCCATTGGTCGTATGATGCAAACCAGGAATAGAGGGCGTCCCGCTAGAGAGGATGAAAACCCTCAAGTGCCACTAGTTCCCATCGGACAAAGAGGTCCCATTGCACCTGTTGTTTAGGCACCTCATGATGATGTTACTAATGCTAAGTTTTGCAATGCCATCCATATGTTGACTCAGGCTATGACAGCTCAAGTTGGCTGCCAAGGTGTTCCATACACTTCTAGGATTTGTGAGTTCCTTAGGATGAACCCATCCAAGTGCACAGGGTCAAAGCTGAATGAGGATCCAGAAAGCTTTGCCGATGAAGTTCAGCAGACCTTTTAGGTGATGCATGTTTGTGATGCAGAGAATGTTGGGCTATACTCTTACCATCTTATGGATGTCACAAGAATATGGCATGATCAATAGAAGAAGATAAAGGGTGAAAATTCACCACCTCTAGGTTGGGCTTCTTTTGAAGACACCTTCTTAGGGCGTTTCTTTCCTTTAGTGTTAAGAGAGGATACAACTAGAGAGTTCCTCAACCTGAAGCAGGATTCTACTAGTGTAAAAAATTACAACCTTAAGTTCACTCATGTTTCTCGCAATGCTCTGGAGATGGTGGCTGATATAAGGAACATGATGAGTTTGTTTGTATTTGAGTTCTCCAGTCTTTCAAGCAAGGAAGGTAAGGCAGAAATGTTGATTGGGGATATGGATATAATGATTCATGTGCACCAGGTTGAGGAGGATAAGTTGAAGGAGAGGGAAGAGTTTCGTACTAAGAGGGCTAGAACATCACACCATGAATCTAGTCATTAGAGGACCTGAAATAGGAACATGTAATACTTTTAGTAGAGGTTATCTGGACCACCTCTATCTTCAGCTAGTGCCCAAGCACCCAAATTTAGAAATCATTAGAGGGTGGGATAGAACGGCGCTCGATCTCAAGGCAGTGTGGACAAGGGTTAGTCATCTTACCCTACTTGTCGTAAGTGTGGTAAAATCATCCCAATGAGTGTATTTATGGTACAGATGGGTGTTATATATATGGTCAAGTAGGACATATGCTCAAGGATTGACCCTATATAAGACAAGTAAATGGAGGTAAGAGGACTCAGTCCACAACATCATCAACTCTAGTAGGCCAGAATGCTCAAAAGTGCACCACTTTTGGTGCAAATGGTAGCCAGAATCACTTCTATGCCTTGTCTTCTCGTCAAGATCAAGAGAATTACCCAGATGTGGTGATAGGTATGCTAAAGGTTTACTCCATTGATGTTTATGCTTTGTTAGACCATGATTTTACCTTGTTTTTTAGACTTCTTATATTGCTGTAAGTTTGGTTTCAGTCCCAAGCAACTTTAGAACCCTTTTTGGTTTCTACCCCTATCGAAGAGATAGTTTTAGCTAGACAAATTTATAGGACTTGCACTATTTTAGTCCTTCATAAAGATACCACAACGTATCTAGTAGAGTTAGATATGGTAGACTTTGATATCATCCTAGGCATGGACTAGTTGTATTCTTACTATGTATAGTTGACTGCAAAACCAGAGTTATAAAGTTTTAGTTTCTTACTGAGCCAGTCATAGAGTGGAAGGGTAATTCTACTTTGCGTAAAGGTCATTTCATTTCATATCTTAAGGCTAGAAAGATGATCTCTAAGTATTATCTCTACCACCTAGTTCGGGTTAAGGACTCCAACTGTAATATCCCGGATTCAATAAGGGCTAAAACTTTCAAATTTTCAAAACTTTGGTGACCTACTACTTGACCTACTAATCATTGGTGGACTTACCAACAGTAGGTCAAGGGGGTAGGAACCGTAGGTAAGGCTGCCCAAGAAGATAAAAAATTGGAAAAATTTCTAAGGAGTGACTTACTACTTGACTTACCAATCTTCGTTTGACTTACCAATAGTAGGTAAAGAGGGGTAGGAGTAGTAGGTGGGTCTGCCTAGGGGAAAAGATTTGAAAAAAATGATTTTGGGTGACCTATTACATGACCTACGGTCAGTAGGTGGACCTACCAACCTTAGGTCAAGTAGTAGGTTGAGGAAGTTGGTGGAAATTGTTTAATTTTGGGGGGCTTAGTCAGTGTGACCTACGGTTGGTCACCTACGGGCAATAGGTTGACCTACCAACCGTAGGTCATGTAGAAGGTAGGGCAGCCGACCAAATATTTTAAGGGATCGTTTGGTCTTTTCACCTAATGGCCTATTTACTAATCTAGGTCGGTTCCCTTCATCTCCTAACACTTTATAAGCCTTTTTAATCCTAAAATCTACCCTTCCAATTCACTTTACAAGTTTCTCCAAACTCTCCTCTCTCAAATATTTCTCTCTTTAGAAGTTAGAAGAAGAAGAAGAGGGCAAGCAAGGATTCAAGAAATCAAGCTTTTCTTCATCCATTGCTTAAGGAATTGAGACTCTAAGGTATGATAGTGTTCATACATGGAGCCCTTTCCTCCATGGAATTCCTAAAATCTCCAATTTTCAAGTTAGAAGTTCTCAAATGAATTAGGGATTTTCTTCCATGTCATGGGTTCTTTGTAATGTTGCTTCAATTGATTGACTTATGAACTTTGAAGTATAAGTTGATTTGAATTTCATGAATTTAGATGAATCCCCATGAACCCATGCCTTTTCCCCAATTTCGAAATTATGAATGTGTTGATGGGTTGAATTGTGAAGTCTATGTGAACCTATGTATGAACTATGATTCTTAAGGTATGAATTTCTTGATGAGATTATGAATGACCTAAGGATGGTTTTATGAAAGTAAGCATGTTCAATCAAAAACTATGATTTTCCTCTATTATGTGGGTTCTTTCAATTATGATCAACTTGCCTTGTTTATGGTTTTCTAAGCATGAGTTTGCATTGAATTGCGTGATTTAAGATGAATTCTTATGAACCTATGTGAATTCTATGATTTTCAAGTTATGAGTATGATGAACCATGTAAAGATGAATTTGATGAAATTATGCATGTCTCTCATGAAGTTAATGATGATTTAAAGGTGCTTTGAGATTGAAGCATTAAAGTTTATGATATGTTGATTTATGTTGGGTTGTGAAAGGATTTTCTCAACTAAGGAGAATAGGGAGTTATTCTAATGGAAGGAACAAGAGGAGATCTCTCATGTTTCCCCCTCCACATGATAGCCAAGAGGAGATCCCTCATGTCTATCCATTACAAGACAAGATGAGATCCCTTATGTCTTCTATGGAGCTATTCTAATGGAAGGGACAAGAGGAGATCCCTCGTTTCTACCCATAATAAGGTAGAGAAGATCCCACATGCCTTCTAATGATATGATATGATAAGATTATGACTATGATTAATTCGTGGGAACTATGCTTAGCACCGAGTGGACAAGAGGAGATCCCTCAGGTCCCATAAACTATGTGACACCGTAGGTTTGTCTAGATAGACCCTAGCTAGTGGATCCACGTAAGCTAGAAGTTAAGGTCTTACCTTGGCAAGTAAGGAAACCCTTTTTCGGTTTAGGGAGAACATCAGATTCCATGTCTAGCTCGCGTGGTCTATGTCGGTTAAGGCTCACTTCGCACAATAATGAACTAAAGCGACTCTTAAGATATCTCTCAAGTGTTTTAAATATTTTTAGCTTGCTTTGATCATGATTTATGACTTATGTTTCTAACATCTTTCATGTTTTAGCTTGATCATCGCATGTCATGAAAATGTCCCTTTTTAGCATGATTAAGTGATTTTATGCATTGCTATCATACTTGGTATTTGATTGTACTAACGCATACTCTTGCCTACATTGACTTGTTGATGTAGGACTTGGCGATTCTCCATCTATTCATGGCTAGAGCTTAGTAGAAGGATTATTGAAGACTTGGTGAGTCCTCATCCATTCGAGGACGTAGCCTTGTTGTTCTTTTATGTTCTTTCATTTTGACATTGTATTGGGTTACGTCCCAATGTTATTTTCATCCTTATGTTAGATTGGCTTTGAGACACTTTATATCAAATTCTTATGATTTGAACTTGATGTTTATACTCTTTTAATTATATGATCTTGGACTATGTATGCTAAGTAGCTTGTATGAGGCCTTGCGGGGTCTTGCATGCCATGTCACGACTAGGGGGTATTTTGGGTCGTGACAAACTTGGTATTCAGAGCCAAAATTTTAGAAAGATCCTAGGTTGTCTCATAAGCCACATCGAGTAGAGTCTTGTTCATGAGTGTGAAGCGCGCCATATTTATGAATGAGAGGCTATAATATGTGTAGGAAACTTCACTTCTTTCATTACTCTTATGTCGTGCGATAAAGTGTAACTTCATAGGTCTTTCTCTCCTAATCCATATTCTATGCATTTCAGGATATGGCTACTTGAAGAGCTCATGCTAGAAGAAATGTGAGAGAGAATGTGGAACAAGAAGCTCCTTCTCAAGCTCCTCAAGTTTCGGTCGACCCTTTGGCTGAACAAGTGTCTAATGCGGAGTTTAGGGCTGCTTTTCAAGTGTTTCCTCAAGCCATGATGGCTCCTGCCAATAGAGAGGTTGTAGCTCCCGTGAACCCTAATGCGGGTACGACAGCATCAAGGGTGAAGGATTTCACTAGAATGAAACCTCCGGAATTTCATGGTTCTAAGGTTGAGAAGGATCCTCAAGAATTCATTGATGAGGTGTACAAGGTGCTAATGATTATGGGTATGACACCGGATGAAAAGGTGAAGTTGGTTGCTTATCAACCTAAGGGTGTGGCTCAAGTGTGGTTCGAGCAATGAAAGAGTGAGAGGGCAGATGATGTGGGTCCTCTTGATTGGAAAAAGTTCAAGGTTGCTTTTCTTAATAGGTTCTTTCCCCTTGAGATGAGGGAGGCAAAAGTGCTTGAATTCATCAACCTTCGTCAAGGAAGCATGAGTGTGAAGGATTATTCTTTGAAGTTTACCAAATTGTCTCCATATGCTCCTACTATGGTTGCCGATCCTAGGGCAAGAATGAGTAAGTTCATTTCGGGAGCGTCCGAAATGGTGGTCAAGGAATGTCATACCGCCATGCTTGTTAATGACATGGATATTTCTCGTCTCATGGTGCATGCTCAACAAATAGAGGAGGAGAAACTCAATGAAAAGTCTAGAGAGGCAAAGAGGGCTAAGACCGGTGATGGTAATTTTTCACAATCAAGGTCCGATGGACATGATCGTTTTAAGTCTCAACAAAGGTTTTCCTCCAATGATCCACCTAAGTTCAACAAAGATAGGGTGTGTAACCCTAAGCCTCAAGGAGGAAACGGTGGTAAATTCTCATCGACCACTTGTGCTAGGTGTGGAGGGAAGCATGAGGGAAATTGCCTAGCCGGTTCCAATGCATGCTTTGGTTGTGGCAAGACGGGCCACAAGATAAGGGATTGTCCCTTAGTGGTTAGGAAGGAGGGAGATAATCATCGATGGACTCAACCTCAAAATTCATCGGGTTCAAGGGCTCAAAAGCAAAACCGTTGAATAAGGTAACAATCAAGAATAAATATCCCCTCCCTGGAATTGATGATTTGTTTGATCAGTTACAAGGTGCTAAGTGTTTTTCAAGGATCGACTTGAGGTAGGGTTATCACCAAGTTAGGGTAAAAGACAAAGATATACCCAAGACAACTTTTCGAACACGGTATGGTCATTTTGAGTTTCTAGTCATGTCATTTGGGTTAACAAATGCACCAGCAGCTTTTATGGAATTGATGAATAGGATGTTCAAGCCATTTTTGGACGTGTTTGTGATAGTGTTCATAGATGACATTTTGGTGTATTCGAGATCAGAACATGACCATGCTAATCACTTGCGGCAGGTGTTACAGATTCTTCGAGATCGTAAGTTGTATGCAAAGTTCTCTAAATGTGAGTTTTGGTTGAAATCTATGGCATTCTTAGGTCATATTGTATCTGATGAAGGAATAAAGGTTGATGCTCAAAAGATAGAAGCTGTGAAGAACTGACCAAGACCTACAACTCCTACGAAAGTTCATAGTTTCCTGGGATTGGTAGGTTATTATAGAAGGTTCCTTGAAGGATTTTATTCCATTGCTGCACCCTTAACAAAGCTAACACACAAAACAACCAAGTTCCAATGGAGTGATGCATGTGAAAGAAGCTTCCAAGTGCGGAAGAATAAATTAACTTCTACACCTGTATTGGTACTTCCAGAAGGCACAGAGGGGTATGTAGTGTATTGTGATGCTTCAGGGGTGGGCTTAGGATGTGTATTGATGTGGCATGGTAAAGTAATAGCTTATGCCTCAAGGCAATTGCGATCACATGAGAAAAATTATATATCCAACCCATGATCTAGAGCTAGCAGCAGTTGTATTTACTTTAAAGATATGGCGTCATTACTTGTATGGAGTTCTTGTTGACATATATATTGATCACAAGAGTTTGCAATATATCTTTAAGAAAAAGGACTTGAATCTGAGGCAGCGAAGGTGGCCTGAGTTAATAGAAGATTATGACATTGATATTTTGTATCATCCCGGGTAAGCAAACATAGTAGATGATGCTTTAAGTCGTAAGACGATGGTAAGCAATTATGGGCAATCCACGGGAAGACAAGGGATAACTAAAGATCTACACCAATTAGCTAGCTTGGGGTGCGCCTTCTTGAATCTCCAGACGAAGGGATTATTGTGCAAAATGCTGCATAATCTTTATTAGTAGTGGAAGTGAAAGAGAAGCAATACACAGATCCTATTCTATTACAACTTAAGGAGAATGTACAGCATGGTATGACAAAGGCATTTGAGATTTCAGTGTCAAAACAGATTGTGTGTACCTAATATAGATGAACTAAGAAAGAGGATTATGATGGAAGCACATCATTCAAGATATTTTGTCCATCCGGGGTCAACTAAAATGTATCATGACTTAAAAGAAATGTATTGGTGGGGTGACATAAAGAAGAACATTGCAGAATTTGTGGCTCAATGTCCAAATTGTCAACAAGTAAAAGTAGAACACCAAAAGCCTGGAGGTTATATGCTGTGTATAGGACTCCCAATTTGGAAGTGGGACATGATCAACATGGATTTTGTCACTGGTTTGCCTCGCTCATTTCGGAAGTTTGATTCCATATGGGTAATAGTTGACAAACTCACCAAAGCAGCGCACTTCTTGCCGGTAAAGACTACTTATACAACTGAAGAATATGCAAGGTTGTACATTAAAGAGATAGTTCGGCTACATGGAGTACCAATCTCTATTATATCTGATAGGGGAGCTCAATTTACTACAAATTTTTGGAAGTCATTTCAGAAGAGTTTAGGAATGCAGGTGAATTTAAGTACAACCTTTCACCCTCAAACGGATGGTCAATAGAACGTATAATTCAAACACTTGAGGACATGCTGCGAGCATGTATATTAGACTTCAAGGGTAGCTGGGATGATCACCTGCCACTTATTGAATTTGCTTATAATAATAGCTACCATTCTAGTATCAAAATGGCACCCTATGAAGCTTTATATGGAAGAAAATTGAAACGACCCCAAAAATACCCGAAAATGTGCTTCGGAAACACCTATAATTGTAATTTCCATATATCTCAAAATCCGTGCATGATTTCGGAAATTCGACTTCATATTCTTATTTTTGGGGTCAAATTGAGTGGGAAATGGGTCTAACCCAAATTTTAGAGCAACCGTATCAAAATTCGAAAATCGCAAAAATTGCGATTTGGAGGGTCAACTTTAAAGGGGCATATCTCTTAGCACACAAGGAACTGGAAGGGCTGCAGCCTATCAAATTAAAGCTCTTTGAGTTAGCTTTCCAACGCACTTGGTTTCACCTTAGTCCGAGTTAGGATGAGGGAGTTATGACCATTTTCGTAAAACCTGTCTGTGCAGATTTGCAATTTCCAGTGAGCTTTTTTTTTAGGCGGGTTGGAGACGTTTTTTTATAAAAAGGGGATATGTCCCATACTTAGTCATTTTTCTTAACTCCAAAAACACTCTCTAAGCCCTCTCCAAAAATTCCACCAAGATCTTCAACCAAATTCAAACAGCTCAAGCTCTAATTCCGGATTCAAGACTCAATCTCAAGCTTCGATTCTCCATTCCAATCTTCATCAAGGATTCTCCAAAGTTGAGGTATGTGGTTTGATTGTGGAAACCTTCCTTTCCACAAGTCCAACCATTTATCCTCTATATCTACTTCAAGTTTATGGGTCCTTATGATTATTTATGAACTCTTGAATTATGGAATTACTACTACACACCCTATTATGGTCCATTTTGCATATTATCATGAAATGGAATTATTATGTGATGTTTATGGTTTACATGCTTCCATGATCAAATTATGAAGGTTGATATATATATGTATGTTGTTGGTGGGCTGATTTATATGGATTTTGGAATTGGTTGGACTTAGTATTCTTGAAATACATGATTTCATTTACATGAACAATTGCCCACCTTGTGTTTGATAAAATGCCCATTTATAGAATTCTTAGGAAAGGGAAGGTCCAAGGTACGTCCTATGAGTCGGATGGTTATGTAATTACTGAAATGATGATGAAATGGACACATGTATATGATTTTCTCTATATAAGTGTTGTGAGTCGACCAAGCCTAGTACGGGGGGTAGTAGGCCCGTATAACCGTATCGAGGTTGGTACCTTGGTTGCCTAGTACGGGGGGTAGTAGGCCCGTATACCGTATCGAGGGGTTGGTACCTTGGTTGCCTAGTACGGGGGGTAGTAGGCCCGTATAACCGTATCGAGGGGTTGGTACCTTGGTTGCCTAGTACGGGGGGTAGTAGGCCCGTATAACCATATCGAGGGGTTTGTACCTTGGTCCCTAGCTCGGGGGGTGGTAGGCCCGTGTAACCATATTGAGGGGTTTGTACCTCTTTCGCCTCTCCAAGGGGGTGGTAGGCCTTGGAAATACTATATTGATGGTCACTCGCCACACATGTACTACGTCCCACTAAATATGATTTTTATGTAAGCATCATTATACATATCATTTCATTAATATGCTATCTATTGGGTATGATTACGCATTTTTCCTATGATGTCCATCTAATGTAGCATTGCATTGCATCCCATATACTTAGTACATTCAAATGTACTAACGCATACTCTATGCCTACATGATGTCACCATGTAGGGACCGGAGCACCGCTTGACCATCCTCCTCCGCGTGGCTAGTACGATTTTCTATAGTGGTTATTGGTGAGTCCTCCATTTCGGGGACGTTGCTCATGATCTTTTGCTATGTATAAAACTTTTCCTTTCTAGTTATGTTTTGACTATGAGGGTGAGCCCAGTAGTTTGTCTTGGCCCCCGCTAAGTACTCATGTTTAGAGGTGGTGTTGGACAAGTTGTGTATTATGCTTGAGCTTGACTCATCTATGGTATTTATGTATCATTTCTTTTTTTCTTGCTCCCTTAGTCCCGATTTCCCCCTTGATTATGCTTATCGCTTATGGTCATTTAATTGCTTCCGCGACCAAGGATGTGTAATGATACGCTATGAGGCTTGTTTGGGGTTCCTTCGGGTTCCCCATTCGCCGGTCACATCTAGGCCCTAGGCTTGGGTCGTGACAAAAATATAGGTCACCAATCGGCTGGTTTGAAATGGGTGAAACTGCCTTATTTGGGGCAGATCTTGTTCTTCAAGCTCTAGAAAAAGTTAAGGTGATACAACAGTGGCTAGTAATAGCTCAAAGTTGACACAAGTCATATGCGGATGTTAGAAGGAGAGGACTGGAGTTTTCTATAGGGGATTGGGTGTTCTTGAAGGTGTCTCCAATGAAAGGGGTAATGAGATTTGGTAAAAAAGGTTCCAAGAAGTCTCCAACACTAAAATTGTCAAAGGTTAAGTTTCCACCTTGTTAAGAAAACTTACTCATATCTCTTTTGCTGCCTCATTAACATATGATCCAGGATATTTTCCAGTTTCAGCCTTCTATAAATGAAATAAGAAAAGCAAAGTCACAACTTAACTAACTACAAATAGTTGTTAGTTTAATTAAAGCAATTCAAATGAAGATTTTTCACCATTTCAGCCCTTCTTCTAGAGTTGGGTTTGGAGCCACCGATGTGTGAAATGATTTGTTGCTTTCGATTTTTAGCATTTCTTTTACACATTTCCTTAGAAAAAATACTTAAAAGTTAAGATATGCAAACAAATATTCATATAATTACACATACCAATTGAAGAAATTAAGTAAATACCACTGTTTTTTCTTTTAGGCGGTAATCAACATAAGAAATCCATTGATCTCTTGAAATTCCTGTTGGAACTTCATCCATTAACTCAGCTCTGCTCTTAAGTGGGTCATAAACTCTATCAAACCTTTTTAGCCTTTTTGCCCCCCACTTCTTACACATAGAATTTTGACTCGCTGGTCCTAAGACAAAATCGTGGCTTCAAAAATAAAGAAATTATTAGCTTTTCTAATATGTAAAATTGTGGCGTATAAAAGAAAGATCCTAACACATATTAGGCTGAAAGGTTCCATCAATGTTCAAATAACCAAAATCGAGAAAATCAATACTAATAACATCAATAAACAAAATGCAAAAGAGTCTAAAGAAAATCTAAAAAATTAAGTTAGCAGCTACAAACTACAAACTAATGCATAGAATATAAGCTCGGAAACAATCATTTTAATGGCCGCTACATACCAATATACGGTATGTCAAAATTCTTTTTCACATGGTATCCATTATATGCTCTATTTGCAGCAAAATAATGGAGAAATTACTTAGGGACTAAAGCAATCAAATCCAACATGCTTTAAGAAAAGGAAATCAAATTTTGAGAAATTACTTTTAAAAAGAGGATTATGTATTTATGTTTAAATACCTTTATAAATTGATCAAAGCAACGGTTGAAGCATGTCACTGGTAAATCTGACCATTTTTCAAAATGAATTGGAAATATGGAACAATCGGTTGCTAAAATTACACAAAAACGTGCAAGAATGCCTTGTCCTTCACCAATAGGAGAATCCATGTCATCAAAATCAACTACGACACGTTCTCCATTAGACAAATTTAAGACATCAATTTTCTTCACTTTGAGTTTCTTGATAGTGCCTTGTAAATCTAGAAAAAAAGGTTATTTAGAAGAACAGTTGTCTTTGCCTTTTTTTCCATCTCTTTAGCCACACCTATCAAAGAAGAGTCCAGACCAAAAAGTTTGCAACTCTAATAGAAAGAAAAACAGATGAAGGCTGTGAAGAAGAGTCTTGCAAAAAAACAATTGTCAGCCCCCTTCAATAATGAAAAGAAGCAAGAAGAACAAGAAGAAGCAAGAAGAGAGAAGCAGAAATTAGCTATTGCGTCTACCATCCAATGTTGCATAGATTCACATCCACTAGGTTTTTTTGATTGTTTCCGCTGTGACGCGACCTGAAATGATGGAATGGGCTGCATTGTGGTCTGAATTGATGGAGTTGGATGTAGTGCAGTCTGAACTAAAGGTGTCGGTTGAAGAAATGATGTCAACCGTTGTTTATGAAGATTTTGATTCACTGGTGGATGAAAACATGGTGTATCATCAGAATGCGAAGGTTCTGATTCAGTTGATGAAGATTGTGCTACACCTTGTAGAGTAGATGCTTTGCAAAATGAGTTCTGTAAGTTCTCGTAACGCTTGGACTTCCGCATATCTAGGAGCAATAAAAGTTAGATAAAACGCACACATAGCTAGTTAGCACCTGAATGGTTATTACAAATTTCCTATCGCTATGCAAGCATAAAAGGCTGCCAACCTGCAGTTACCTACATATTTCAGGAATATCAGAAATAAACAACATCTCAACAGTCTTCTTCAGCGTAGCAGGTAAATCAGCAAGAGTGAGTAAGACTGCTTGTCTCGCATTTCTATCAGCATTAGATGCAATACATGAGGTGTCAGAGGTTAGAAAAACTCCACTGTTCTGAGTTTTCAATCCTTGTTCTCTAGACAAAGTCCGAAATTTGAATCCATAAAATGTTATAAGCAGTGAACCTTCTTGCATCTGTCATTGGACCCCGTGCTAAGAACTCTATATCAGTAGAGATCTTATTTGCTATATCTGGATTCATAATCTAAATAAACAAAATTAGTTTAATCAAATATTCAGAATTGAAAGAAGAAACTTAATTAGGCATAGATAAATATTTGGAAACTGAATTCACTCACTCGCTTTGGAAACCATTCAGGAAATTCCTTGTTAACTCTCTTCTCTACTTCTGTTATAGAAGGATTTCGACCTGTTGAACTCCTCCTTATGTGATTCCTAAATTCACTATAAACAAGTTGATTGTATCAATTTTTAATCACTTCGCTCTAATGCATTTTTTCAAAATAAATTAGTTTATATTTCTTACTCAATAAACGGCTTCACTGCTGCACAATTAAGTAACACATATCGATGAGCTTGAGTCTTCTCAAGTTGAGTCAAGGAGAAATTTGAGCCTCCGACAGATTTACCTTGTGGGGGGGACATTGATGATACTTCATAAGCTTCACTATGATTTACAAGTTTAGTCCTATTAACTCTCGACTCCATATCCTCAAAATAACGAGAATAAAGAGTTAGAACTTCTTCAACTACGTGACTTTCGGCTATGGAACCTTCTGATTGTGATTTACATCCTACAATGGACTTGCAATGAACTAACAATCTATAACCAAATCAAGAAGGTATAAGAATAAGCATTATGTTGAAAGAAAGAATTTTGAATGAGAAATATTTTACCTTTCAACAAAATACATCCAACAATAATGTACTGGACCACCCTTTATTACCTCATCCACTAAATGGACAGTCAAATGAACCATTACAGTAAAAACTGATGCAGGGAACAACATCTCTAGGTGGCAAAGTGTAAGCACAATTCGATCTTGTATCTTTTCTAGGTCTGAGAGGCTCAAGGTTTTCAAACAAAGTTGTCTAAAAAAGGAAGAAAGCTCTACCAAAACTGCAACAACCTGATTTGGAAGAACATTTAGAATTGCTATGAGCAATAATTGCTGCATAATAATGTGACAATAGTGAGTCTTTAATCCAAATATCCTCTTATTCTCCAGATCAATACGGTGAGAAATATTACTTGAGTAACCATCAGACACAGACATTTTTTTAAAGTTTTGAGTAAGGCAAGTCTCTTATTAACTGGAATGGCAAATGCAGCAAGCCAACAATTCTCATTCTCATCTAGCCAAAGATCGCACCTTATACCCATATCATGTAGATCTTTTCAAGCATTAACATGATCCTTTGATTTGTATTTATCATTTAGCAAAGAGTATATAACATTGTCGAACACACTCTTCTCAATATGCATAACGTCTAAATTATGACGTAACAAGTTGAACTCCCAATATGGAAGATTGAAGAATATGCTCTTCTTTTTTTTTCCATTGTTGGGTTACATTTCTCCCTATATTTCTTTTCTTTTTAGGATCAACTCTGCTGGTCTTCCAAATGTAACATCAATTTCCTTTACTTGTTGCAAAATATCTGATCCAGATAACTTTCTTGGTGGGTTCCTCTCTTTAACATTTCCAAAAAATGGTGCCTCATTAATCTAAATTTATGATTTTTTGCTAGAAATCGATGATGACCAATAAAGCACCATTTTTTACTATGGCGAAGTCGGCAAGATTCTGTATCAAAATTACAAGAAGGACAGGCATAACCAGTATGTGTGTTCCAACCAGATAAAATATCAAGTTCGGGAAAGTCACTGATTGTCCACATTAGAGCAGCCCGCATTCTAAACATTTCATTTTTTGATGAATTAAAAGTTTTCATACCTTTACACCATAACGCATTCAACTCCTTAACAAGAGGTTGTAGGTATACATCTATATTATTCCCCACCGTACGTGGACCTGGAATGATCATTGATAGAATCAAATTTGGTTGCTTCGTACACATCCAAGGTGGAAGGTTATATGGAATCAAAATAACTGGCCAAATACTGTAAGTAGTACTCATCTTTCAAAAAGGATTGAAATTATCGCTAGCTAGGCCTAAATGAACATTTCGGGGATCAATAGAAAATTCAGGAAAAGCAGTATTAAACTTCTTCCATGCCTCACCATCTCTAGGATGCCTCATGATTCCATCTCTATTAATATCCTTTGCATGCCATCTCATATGCTCTGCAATTTTAGAGCACATGAACAATCTTTGCAACCTTGGTTTTAGTGGAAAGTAACGCAGAATTTTTGCAGGTATCTTTCTTTAGTTTCTTTTTTTAACCAGGCTTGTTATTAATGCTCTTCTAGCTAGGCTTCCATCTAGAAAGGTGACACTGCTTGCATGTTTCCCCATTAATATCATCTCCCCAATACAACATGTTGTTATTTGGACACGCATCTATCTTGATATAATAAAGAGAAAGCTTTTTGATAGCTTTCTTTGCCTCATAAAAGGAATTAGGAATCCTAGCAAATTCAAATGCATCCCTCAATGGATCTAACAACATAGTCATTCCCTTATCATTTAATCAAGACGAACACTTTATGTGATATAACTTCAATAAAAATTCTAATTTCGAGTACTTGGACCCTTCATATAATTCTTCACTTCCATCTCTAAGTAACTCAAAAAAGTCCTTCTTGTTTGAAGAAGGCGTATCATTTGACATTTCTTCTTCTCCAACTACATGTTACAGACCTACATTAATGTCTTCATGTATTGAATCCTGAAATGCTTCATTAATCAATAGTTCTATAGGATTTTTAGGAGGCAGCGTATCTAGAATAACATTTGTTCATGAAATTTTGCAATACTTCTGTTTCCCCATGCATAATTCAAGTGACATAATTTTGAGGAAATGGATTGTTGATCAAATGATCGTAAACTATATTTCAAGTCTACCACTTCTCAAATCCACATTTAGGACACCAGACATTTTATTTTATCTTCTATAGCTCCATTCTTAAATGCAAAAATTTAGTTGTGGTTCTAGGCATTTCAATTCAAAATTTATCCATTTTTGAAGTGAAACTGATAAAACCTTGAACTGAATGTAAACCCCTGATAAAAGTACAATTGTTGCAAATGTAAGAAGTAAGAAAGAAAGTCAGTAAGTACATATAACACAGTGAAAAGAAAAAATTATTGAAAATGTAAAAAGTACATACAATACATTGGAAAGAAAGACAGTAAGTGCAGATCAAGACAGACATAAACGCAGTAAGTACAAATTAAAACAAAGACAATAAATATAGATTGAGACAGAAAGACAGTTGTTTGAGGACGACTAATAATCTTTTTAGAATTATAAAAGTAGAATGAGTTTAGTGTTAAGAACCTTAAAAGGTTGAATCCTTCAGCTTCAAGTTTAAATTCAAAAGCTACCTCTGAAGAACTATTTGTTCTAATTAACAAGCTTCCTTACTAATTGCGATAGTCTTTTTTTGAAGCTGTCAAGCACCTCTGAAGTTCTTTTTTCCCTAAAACGAAAGGTAAATCATTAATCTATGTCATACTATGTTAATCATGAGTGTTATCCTTAAGTGTATATCCAGCAACATGACAACACCGAATTACCTATACAACTTGCAAATATATCATTCCTATAGTTTAACCACGCAATCCAAGAGGAAGCAGATGTTTGAACAGATAAGAAAAAACAAGTAAGACATCGATAAAAGAGAATCTACAAGCAGGGTAGTTTTGGGAGAATTGAACTAGCTACAGATAACATATGATATGAATGCAAATGAACATAGGAAACACATTTCACAAGAATTAAACATCCTACCACCATCCATAAGGGGACCCAACATAAGAGAGGAATTCAATTCTATAGTGAAACAAACGAGCCGATTCAGCAAGCGAAGATCGGAGCTTGAAAACTTAGGAATGACTCATTCATTTTAAATGAGCACACAAATATATTAGTACTACAGGAAAGAAGATAGAACAAATTTATTGAACACAAAGATGAGCACATATCAGGCATCAAAAACTAATAAAGATGAGAGAATAGAATATACTGTAAACATGCTGGAAAAAATTTGACAGCAACAACAGTAGCTAATCTAGATGATGCAGACATGATGAAATGCAAATTTATTCCACGTGGGAGCATAATATCAGACTATAGTGAAAGAAGTATCCAGACATGTGATTTATTCAAGGACATTCAAACTACTATGTCAACAAGATTCATAATGGAACGTATGAAGAAGCAAGTCAGCAACTAAGTTCACTCTTCAAGATCAATGCAGTGTTAATTAAGAGGGAAAACAATTTTAGAAGACAACTGAAATACGACAGTAATTAAGGGACTAAGAAATGAAACGAGATGGAATTACGTTAGGAAAAATTAGAAAAAAATATTTAATGAATGTACACCCAAATCATAATATATCAATAGTAGCTAAGAAGCTTAGCGTAATCACGAGTATTTCAGCAAGATGATAACATGTGAATCCAAACACACCATTTCTAAAAAAGGATGCAGGCCAACAACAAGTTTTTCACAAAAATCAGATACATAATCAAAGACGATTTCACTTCTACGAGAGAGGTTTGATGAACTCCGAGCAAGATTTTATTGATGAGAAAGGCAAGGGTTTTATTTTCTATTGAAAATGATTCCAAGACAATAAGGAATATTTTTTCACCTCGAAACACAAATAGTTACATTATTATTACTACTATATATTCTTTGAAAAAACAATGATACATAAGCCAACTCCTCACAGATGGCACACTTGAAAACATTTCTTAAGCTTTCTATATTTGCATCCAGACTAATCATAAGATTCACTAGTAGAATACAAGATAGAACAAAATTTTGTGACTAAAATATGAGATTAACTGTTCAATCATTCAGTTTCAAATGAGTCAATTCATATTTTCAAATAAATTTAGACTCGCAAGTCAGTTATAGAAGTATTAAAACTCCCCCTGCAGCATAAAAGCAGCCCAATCCAAATTTAAAAGAATAAACCAACAAGTAAACAAAAACTGAAACATATGATTAGAAGTATGTTAAATACAGCTAGCAAGAACAACAAAATTAATATGAGATCAACTATTTTTTTTTGTACATATGAGATAATTGTTTAATCATTCAGTTTCAAACAAAATTTTCTAATTGATTTGGTGCTTATCAAATGAGTCAGTTCTTGTTCTCAAACAAATTTAGCCATAAAATTTCACTTTCTCCGGGAGTTGAAATCCAGTTTAAACACTTTTGATTCCCCAAAAATTTTCAGCAATTCCAAAAACAACCTGTTTTAAACTTTTTTTCACTACAAATTACTCTCAAAAATTCAAAAACCCACATGCAAGAGGATAGAAGATGTAAACTAGAATTTAAAGAGCAAAATCAAACAAATCAGGAAGATGAATACTTTAAATGAGTAAGATTCGCGTTCCAAAACTTGACTAGATCAAAATTACCAGAAAGCTACGAGATGAAGTGTTCTGTTTCTCCCAAAAATATTTGTATGCCAAAACCTAAATCTCACTAAATGGGTTTAGAGTGAGAGAGCAGAGCCGTGAGAGTTAGAAAAGAGAGCTACGAGAGTGTGAGAGAAGAGCTGAGCTAGAGAGAAATGGATGCTTGAGTGAGCTTAGTGAGAGAAATGTTGAGCTTAGAGAGAGAGAAAAAAATTGTGGAGTTAATTAGCATTTGCAAGCTCCTTTTTTAAAAAAAATAAAAAATCAGCGCTTAGGACTCCCCAACTAAATAAAAATTTGTATGGGTTATAATAACCCCCACATTAAATATTATTTTGGGGAGGTTATAGTAATCCCCAAAATTAAACGTCCACAAATCTTTTTTTTTTTTTTTGTAGTGCCAAATCTGCTTCTTGAGACGTCATTCTTCTGTTCAAGAGAATACTGAAATCCTTTATGGTTTATTTTGCCTTTTCAAGTTTGTTTTTCTCGTATTCCAGTTCCCACATCAGACAATACTTTATAAAATGGTCAGGACTTCCGCACTTATGACAAACTTGTTGTTCACGAGAGACTTCATCTGGAGTTCTGGGAACTTGATTCCTTTTCTGAAAGTTGTTATCTCTTTTGAGTAGCTTCAGAAATCTTCTAGTCATAAGAGCCATGTTTTCTTCTTCGAAATCGATTTTCTCGGTTGCCTTTAGCACCAGATTCTTTTTCCTTTTGTCACCAATCATTTCCCGTTCCTGGTTCTTCTAGATCTCATGGGTTATGACTTATGAGATTCCCAATCAACTCATCCATGGTTACAATGTCCAAATCACAGGCTTCAATGATTGATTCAACCTTGCTTTTCCATGAATTTGGGAGAATATTGAGAAGCTTTTGTACTGCCTTTCCACTGGGAACTAACTGACTAAGAGAATAAATTTCATTGATGATTGATCTGAACCTTGTAGGCATCATCTGGATAGTTTCACCATCCTTCATCCTAAAAAGTTTATATTTCCAGTTAAGCACATCCATATTTGATTTATTTACCTGGCTAGTTCCCTCATGTGCAGTTTGTAAAGTATCCCAAATTTCCTTGGTTGTGGAGTAGAATGATATTCAATTATATTCATCAGGGCCAATTCCACGTATCAGTATCTTTTTGGCCTTATCATTATTTTGAACGACGATCTTGTCCTCACGTGTAAGTTCCAATTTTCCTTTAGGAACTCGATCTGGTTGTTCCATCAGCCTCCAGCTTGGTGGGAATGGTTGGGCCATCAAGCACAACATTCCATAGATCATGATTCTCATCAGTAATGAAATCCATCATTCTATTTTCCCACCACCTATAGTATTGACTATTGAAGAGAGGCGGTCGAGTTTGCGAAGAGCCTTCTTGCGATGTTGGTGGAGCAGCCATGCATTCTTTTCAATCTATGGGACTAACTCTAGTACATCAACTCAACCGTTTACTCAAACTGTTCGAACTATTCTCCAAGAAGTCAAACTCACTTCTTACAAACCTCACAATAATCACTAAAACACTTAAGCAAAACCTATAAACTATTACAACTCAGAAACAATCCTATTTCAAGAACTACCCTTGAACCACAACTAGCACTATGTAACAACCTTGGGTCTCTTGAGTTGAGTTGTTCTCCTTCTTGCTTTAGAACCTATCCTTTTTGCCTGATATATGTTTTAGCTTGCGTACTCTAATTTTGTTGTCAAGTCTCTTTGTTGTAGTCCAACTACCTACAAGGAAACTCTAAGGAGTCCGACTTATGGTAGGAGACTCTCACCATAAATGATACCTTTCCATCTTTGACACGAATTCCTTACTAATTTGAATTCTTCTTGTTTTTCACCTTATTTCTAATGATTTATTCAGTTCCACATGTTATATGCAATATTAGATAAATAATACTTTGGTGCTCTTCAATATGTAAGCCTGATGTGTCTTATTCTGAGAGTAAGCTAAGTCAATTTATGCATGATCCGAGGGAGTCACATTTTATGGCACTGAATCGGCTGCTACAGTATCTTAAGGGTACTATTGATCTTGGCTTACACATCCGTCCGCTACTTCTTTGGCTATTACAGGAATTTCAGATATGGATTGGGCTGGTTGTCCTAATGATAGGAGATCTACTAATGGTTATTGCGTTTATCTTGGCCCTAATTTTGTGTTCTGGTGTTTTAAGAAGCAAAATGTTGTAGCTACATCAAGTATGGAATCTGAACATCGTGGCTTAAGCTAATCCAATTTTTCATGCTCGCATTTAGCACATCTAGCTTGATTTTCACTTTGTTAGAGAAAAGGTAGCATCGAAAGATTTGGATGTTCGTTATATTAGCTCTACAAATCAAATTGCCGACATCATGACCAAAAGTCTCTCGACAAAACAATTTCAATTCTTGCAAGCCAAGCTTACAGTGTTTTCACCACAGTTGTGCTTGCAGGGGAATGTTAGGAATAATCGAGATACTACATAATATTTGAATTCAAGTTTGGATATATGTATTGTAGAGATAAGATAGGATATAATATTTTATTTTTAAAAAATAATATCATTATTATTAAAATAAACTTTCGATTAAATAATTACACATCGAGAGAGTAAAATACAAGTTTTTGTGATTGATTAATGTATATTGTTATATGGTGACTTGTTTATCAAGGTCAAGATAATTGGATATTGTCTAAATGTACAAAGATGAACAATAAAAATTTTACCTAAGTACATGTGCTTATTTTGATTTCATGTGTTACAAACATGTAATGTAGTGAAACTAACTTAATACTTACTTAATTATGGATGATAGTCCTAGTGTACATTCATTTCATCTATTATAGGGTGAAATAACAGTTCTACTTAGAGTGTGGTAAAACTCAGTAACTTTGGCCCAAATACTATATTTGTGTTTAAGAATTTACTTGTAATATGTATAAATAATTTATCTAAAACCAGTGTGCAATCAAGTAGCGGCCAGTAATGATCATTGAGGAAAGTGAGGAAAGAAGATAAGTATTTGAAGTAGGTAAGGAAAAGTGTGATATTCAAATTAAAGTTAGATTTGAAAAAAAGATAGGTTTCTGATGAATAAAATAGTTGTAGCCGTTGGCTTGGGGCTGCTAATATTAAACATAAGTTCAATTATGATCGAACAATATTGGTGCAACCAAATCAAAACATTAATTTAACTTAAAGAATTTTTAAAAATATGATGCATCGATTAAATGATAACTAAGCCTTCGAAAAAAATTAAAAGATTAGATGTTGTGGAGAAATACTCATCATTGTGAGTTCTTTATTATTGTTGGATTAAGCTAACATGTTTATCTCCCCAAAATTATGTGCAGAGAGATGTGTGATAGTTATATCATTCCTAATAGAAGGCACTCTAAAATTATTCAATTCACCTTGCAAAAAAAAGGAGTTAATTGCAATAAAGAATAAATACAACAAACATGGAAAAGACAAGAGGAAGGATAACAATACATTTTGGAAGTAGAAAAGTTGTGATTGAAATTGGAATTTGAGAGTTAGGTATAAGAATATACACTATTATTTAAAAATTGATTTCATCTCCTTTCTTGAGCCTCTTTTGAAACCTAAGTCAAATCTACTTCGAATCACTTCACGTTAAAGTTATGAACTCCTCTTGATGTTTTCAATTGATTGAAACAACACTTAATCCAAATTCCAAACCACTAACAAACTTGAAAAATCTAGAGCTGAAATTTAACTCAATCTACTCTCAATCACTTTAAATTTATGTTTTAAACTCTTCTTGATGTTTTCAATCAAATGGACCAACACCCAATCCAAATAACTAAAAACTCGAATTTAAGTTTTATATGACTTGTATTTTTGGCTTTTAGGTGCAATTGGTATTGGTATTACTCATTATGAAAAGATAAGTTTTGGGTTTGTAGCGTTTGTTTGTGTACCTATAGGAAGTTTCAAGTCGGATTTATTTTATGCCTTGTGAAATTTTAACCAACCGTCATTTGCTATCTCAGGATTGTCTAAGGAATGAAAAGAAATGTTAAATTATATATAGAGAGGGTCAAACTAGGAAAAAAGATAAAATATGGACCAATTTTTGTAGCATTATTCCCGCAACTTATAGAGAAAGTAAGTTTTCATGTGGGACCCGCTCCGGATTTTCATGAATTGACTCCGTGAAGAGGTCCCAAACCCTTCCCCAAACTTGTGTTCCAAAACGGAACACTCCTCTGGCTCAGATTAGCTCCAAGCAACACAATCAAGGAAAAGCAAAACTTTACAAAGAAGTAAGCTTAGGGTAGCAACTTATGCCTCGAATTCATGGAAATCGAGGAACTCCCAACACTCTCCGATCCAAGAACCACACAATCAATGCAAAACCGAACATCTGGGACTTCGAATTACTGAAAACCGCCTTAAGATGAGAGAGATACTTTTTTTCCAAACTTTCCTCCAAATGAACCACAACCTCCACTTTTTTTCCAAACTTTCCTCCGTGAACGCGCCCAATCTCCCGCTAACGCGGAGGGAAAGGATCCACCCCTCCGCAAACGCAGAACCCTATCCGCGAACGCGGAGAGGAAGATTACCCAGACCTCCGCGAATGCGGGGACCTATCCGCGAACGCGGAGAAGAAGATCTCAAGCCTCGGCGAACGCAGAAACAAGCCCGCGAATGTGGAGAAGAAAGGCCTACACCTCTGCGAACGCGGAGAAGGAATGGGTCAGCAACTTTAGCTGTGCACCAGTTGAGTTTTGGCCCTTCCAAAAACTCTTATGGGGTGCTCGGGATTCGTTCAGAACCCCATGCACGCAAACGAGATATGCTACCCCTTCAAATTCGATATTCCGGACTCAACGGTGCAGTCAAAAATTCCATACGAGGTCGTTTCGACAAAAAGTGGGTCCCACTCCCAAAGCGTCATTTAGGCCAAATTCTTCAAATGGTCCCGGAATTAGACCGAAAGCCCCGGGAAGCACACGAAGGGTCATTCTAGACCAAACTCGGCATTCTGAAACTAACCGCGCTGGTGGAATTCTCACCAGAGTGCATTTTCTAAGAATGTTTACCAAAGTCAACCCTAAGCCAAATTTCAAAGGCTAAAGCACCAAATGGCCCCAAAGTCACACGAAAAGCCTCAGGACTCGTGCCAACCATGCTACTAGCCTAATTTGGCCTTTTTGGAGCTCATGGAACCATCAGAATTCCACTCTAAGGCAGTTTTCCTTGAGTTTTGACCAAAGTCATCAGTTGAAACTCCGGAAGCTCCCAAATATAGTAACGAGCATAAAACCCAAATGAACGACCAGGCGACCGTACAGTTAGTGCTAGCAAGTCACAAATGACTTGGGGTCAATACAGAAAAGCTCTAAACACTGAAAGGATCGGAAAGCGGAGAAAATGACCTGGAGGGTCATTACAACATCCACTACTAAAAGGACTTTCGTCCACGAAAGTAGAAGGATAGTTACAGTCTGAAGGCACGAACAGACAGGAACACAAGGCCCGCATACTCTGCCAGACCCTTAGACACCCTTACGGATCGAACAACGCTAGCAGAGAACTCAGGCTGAGAGGAAAACCTAAACTCCCTTCGAACTCCATAAGCTCTTCAATTCCCCTTTTTGGCTCCAACTTTCGCTCAACCAACCTGAACTTGAATGAAAACACTAGGTTCATCTGAGGAAAACCAAAACCATGCCGAAACCACCAAAATGAGAAACACAGGACCATGCCAGATGCAACTCAACTCCTAACTCAAAATACTTGCTTTATGCTCCAAATCCATCCTCTTCTGGACAGCAAGTGTGTTCTGCCAATCCTTGGCCAACTTGAATACCATCGACACCATCTAAAACTTCCTTACAGAACTCTACGACACCAACCTCGGAGAAGTTATTCTCTCTATTTGAGCATCGGGGAGCGACCCCTGTCAAAATAGGAACTCAACCTAGGGTAAAGCCCAAAATTCCAATCTCCACCCTAAAAATCAACAATCCCAGCTGAAACTCACCTTCTGAAACTGAACACTCCACTCCAAGGGATGATTATCCCGTGAATGACGAGGCTACACTGAGCTTAGCTCCAGTGACCTACTCTTACCAAAGGGACTTTCGAAATGCCGACACCATAAGCCCACAACTATTCAGCGAGTGCAACTCTGATTCGGCCATTCTAGTCCAAGAGAAACCAACCGGTATGCAGCGAACATGCATAGTTAACCAATTGACAATGGTCCAAGGGCACCAACCCCTATCTACGAACACCACAAGACACCCCATATGCTAAAAGCAAACCTTCCATCCCGAACAAGTTCAAAATCTCACATTTCACGACTTACTTAAACCCCATCCTGGGTGATGGACCTTTTAATCAACCTTTCATTCTCCAACTGAAGTTAAAATCTGAACCTGCCAAGGGACACCACCATTCCGGCTCCAGAACACATCCAAGACCTCGGGAGCTACCAACCCAACCGCAAAGAACCAGCCACAACAACAACAAGGTGCAATAAGAAGTCACATTTTCCAAATTCCAAGTAACTGTGGACAGCACCAAACCCTCAAAAGCGACATTCCAAGGGAACCGAGCGAGCATATCGCAGTAGCTACCAAGTTTGTCATTGAGGGATGAATCAGATAGACCGAACGAGCACACCACCACTATGCAATCTCGGGGTTTGAGAACTATCTAGGGCAAGGGAGGGGAAACCGCAAGCCCATCTATCGACACACCCCAGAAGGCTATTCCACCTTTATCTCAACTCCAACAGCCACAAATCTTCCACCCACCAATAAACCCCAAACACCAAGAATGCCGGGGCTGAAAATACTAATAAGACAAGGGGAAGAATCAACAAGCGGGATCTACTACAACTCCGAAGATGCTATACCCCCATTTACATACAGTCTCAACAACCCACCCTTCAGTTGCGGATCCAACAATACCAAGCAACGAAGATAGTCATCCAAGCCAAGAAAACTGGAATGGCAAGAGAGAAATACTAATCAAGGCAACACTAGCAGCACACAAAGGTGAGAAGAGCCACTCAACCACCAGTCCAATAGAACGACACGCAACTCAGGCGGCCTTTAAAGCCAACTAGATCCACAGGCAACGATATTCCCGGAACTAACAAAGTTGGTCCAGTCACCTATCCAATAAGGATCGGCACCACAACAACAACAACTAGCAAGGGATACAAGACACAAAAGAAAGGGACAACTAACTCACCTGGCCTCAAACTCAACACAGCCACCAAGGCAAAGGCACGGGAGGTGGCCCAACCACTTCTCTCAGAAATAGGCATCCGACCCAATCAATCCACTACTAAAGAAATCAACTATGGAGCTAAAACACACACACACAAACCCAAATAAAGGGAGCTGACATAATCAAGAAAAAAAGCAACAAGTCAAATAGACACATACGAGTATGAAAAACCCACCCCAAAACCACACAAAAAAAGCAAAGTAGGGCAAAACAAGGGAATCGAGCAAATACAACTGATACCTGGATCCTTGGCCTTTGGCTGACCTGTAGGGATAGAACGGATCGTGACCGACCCCGAACCTGAACATCTGAAGTACTACCTCCGGCTAGAGATGACGCCAACCCACGATACTGACCTGGCTGAGCAAACTGCGCACTGGCCCCATATTGGGGATACTCTCTAGATCGGAGGCCAAGCTCTCCATAGATACGGCAAGGCCCAACCACTCTAGCCTGGGGAACAGAAGAAGCTATAGGTGCCTGGATGAGTAACTTCCGCCTGGGGAAATCCCTAGACTAGTGGTCTGGGTCACCGCAGTCATAACAACCCTGAGAAAAATGAGCCGCAAGGGGACGGCCACCAGGGCCTGAGGCCCTACAGCCTGACCAAGTGTTGAAGCTCCCTCCACGCCTGTAGAATGCCTCGAGCTATCCATCTAAAAAAAGAGAATTTCAAAGAAACGGTTTTAGAGGTTAAACAGAATGAACACACACGATACATAGTCAAAAATAAAATTTCCTAAGAATGCCCTATAGCCTCCCGAAGATAGGATACGGACGTCAACACACCGATCCGCAGACTCTACTAGGCATTTTCTCTCATACCAATGATGCCGGTCAACCTGGCTCTGAGACCAAATGGTCACGACCCGATCCCTCAGGTCGTGATGGCACCTACCACAACCCACCAGTAGGTAAGCCTAACCCATAGCCCGAAACCAGAAGCAACGGGCTATCAAACGAAAGAGGAACCAATAGAGAAATAAATGACAACGAAGAGAAGAAAGAAGGTTCGACATATATACAACCAAGGAACCGTCCCCAAGACTTGGCATTAGTCAGTATTGGAGCATCTAAACAAAACAAGAGCACCAGGCTGATACAAATACACTACGAAATAGAAAGATACAGACAATCTTCGAAAGCAAGTAAAGACTATTCCCGGCCCAAAATAGATGGAAATCGGCAACGAACGCCAGGAGCTCACCAAATCTCCGAATGCAAGCTGCTCCACATTAAGGCCAAATCACCGGCGATAACCCGTACTATGATCTGTAGGGAGCTGAAGTGTAGTATGAGTACCAAACGAATGGTACTCAGCAAGCGAAGGCTGACTGAGCTCCACAGATAAAGCAAGCATAAAAAGCATATAAATAGGGTAGGAACAACATAGGTAAGGAAATAGGATCTAACACAAAGTAAAAGCAGGAACAAGGGCAAGAGTTAGAAAACAAGAAGAAAGGAGAAAAAGACGAAGGACGCACCTGCAGCCACAAGCCACAACCTAGTTAAGATAAGAGAACACCATAGGAGCTAACCAATTAAGGGCGAAATACTACAGCCACCACTAAACACCTAAGAGCTAATCCAACTGAATCTATCAGAACGTACTAGTCACAAATCTAGACAAAGATACCTGAAGACCAACCACAATGACTACACAAAATAAGAGCAAGTATAATCAGGTAATAATCGGCCGGACGCCCATACCCCCAGACAGTACACAACATACCCCTGGCCCCTATAAATCGGGGGACCAAATAACAAACAAGTATACTGGTGATGGACGATGCTAATGAATGCAAGTTTGTAGTAAAAACCAGTAACATCATCGGTGGCTCTCAGAGATCATCCACAACCAAGTGTATACACCCACCCCGGCCCCCGGCCTGCCAGGTGGGACCCATGTAGCTCCCTCATCCAGTTCAGTGGTGCACCAGCCAGAGGGGCCCATAGGGGATGCGGGAAGTCCGTATACACCGCCTGGGCCCGAACCAGGTTTTACGTAACATAAAGCATCTCCGTAGTGGTACCGGAGAGTGAGTGGCCAAGCCGATGTAGGAAAAGGGTGACGCCGCGCCGGATATCAATAAAAGCAAAGTGCATCCCGAATGCCTCTATAACTGCCAGTATAAAAAGAGTACGTCCTCGGTGCCTCGAAAGTCTCAGAATCAGCTTCTCCAGTAGTCCTGGTGGTACGACTCTCGTTAAAAACCAGTTTTAGAAAATAGTAAAAGTGTGAGAGTTCCCTCACAAAAATAGTAGTAAAATCTAACGAAAGTAACGGGGTCGTGCCACAAATATGTGAAAATGTTCAATCAATGCAAGCATGCCATCACCAGTATCCAAACAAGGTGCACGTAATCAAAACATGTCGTCTCAGCTCCTAACGAGCACAACTAAGCCAAACTTACGGCTGCGACGAACCTCAGAGGTCTCAGGCCCTAGCACAAGGCACCCCATCCAAAACAAGCCCAATCGAAAGCTACGGCTAGCTATAAGGTCGGTACATTCTATGATAAAGAACCTAAGGCTCAAACCTAGCCTTAGGTCAACCCTACTAATCTTAAACAAGAATAACAATGCTAAGCCTAAAGCCCAATTTAAGGATTTTACGAGACTACTCTAATCTAAAGGCCAATCAGAGTCAAGAAAGAGGAGAAGAAAAGGAGCAAGTTCCATACTCGACAATCACGTACCTAAAACACATGCAATAAATACTGAACGATATCTAGTAAAGCTCAGTCAAAGTAGGAGGCCGAAGCCTACCTCGAAGACGATCACGCGCGCTGTGAATCCACTCAATTGAAGCTTCCCACCTCCGAATCACCTCCAACTGCCGCCACACTATCAAAATAGAAATCACAACGTCATTACAGACGTTTTGACACCAAAATCGCAAGGATCGAAGACGGACCAATCTTGGAGTCAAAATCAGGAAATGTGGGACCCGCTCCAGATTTTTCAGAATTGGCTCCGTGAAGAGGTCCGAAACCCTTCCCCGAGCTTGTGTTCTACAAATAGACCGCCTCTCAGGCTCGGATCAGCTCCAAGCAATACAATCAAGAAAAAGAAAAACTTTACAAAGAAGTAAGCTTAGGGTAGCAACTTATGCCTCGAATTCATGGAAATCTAGGAACTCCCAACACTCTCAAAGTCAATACCCGCACAGCCAACGCCAAACCGAACACCTGGGACTTCGAATCACCGAAAATCGCCTTAAGATGAGAGAGATACAATTTTCCAAACTTTCCTCCAAGTGAACCACAATCTTTACTTTATGTACTGCCAGGCGCGCATACCTCCGCGAACGCGCCCACTCGCCCGCGAACGCGGAGGGAAAACAACCAACTCTCTGCGAACGCGGCCAGGGGCTCGAAAATGCGGAGGGAAAGGATCCACACCTCCGCGAATGAGGAGAGGAAGATTCCCCAAATCTCCGCGAATGAGGAGAGGAAGATTCCCCAAATCTCCGCGAATGCGGAGAAAAAAGGCCCATACCTTCGTGAACGTGGAGCCAACTCCGCGAACGCGGAGAAGGAATGGGTATGCAACTTCAGCTGTGCACCAGCTGAGTTTTGGCCCTTCCAAAAACTCCAATGGGGTGCTCGAGATTCGTTCGGAACCCCATGCACGCAAACGAGATATGCTACCCCATCAAATTTGACATTCCAGACTCAACGGTGCAGTCAAAATTTCCATACGAGGTCGTTTCGACAAAAAGTGGGTCTCACACCCAAATCGCCATTTAGGCCAAATTCTACAAAGGGTTCCAAAATTAGACTGAAAGCCTCGGGAAGCACACGAAGGGTCATTCTAGACCAAACTCGGCGTTCCAAAACTAACCGAGCTGACGAAATTCTCATCAGAGTGTGTTTCCTAAGAAGTTTGATCAAAGTCAACCCTTAGCCAAATTTCAAAAGCTAAAGCGCCAAATGGCCCCATAGTCACACTGAAAGCCTCGAGACTCGTGTCAACCATGCTACTAGCCTTATTTGGCTGCTCCAGAGCTCATGGAACCATTAGAATTCCACTCTGAGGCCATTTTCCTGGAGTTTTGACCGAAGTCATCAGTTGAAACTCCAGAAGCTCCCAAACACATAAACGAGCATAAAACCCAAACGAACGACCAGGCGATCGAACAGTTAGTGCCAGTAAGTTACAAATGACTTGGGGTCTCTACAAAAAAGCTCTAAACGCTGAAAGGATCGGAAAGCAGAGAAAATGACCTGGAGGGTCATTACAATGTGTGTGTTTTAATAGTTTAGATGCTATTTTTTTTCATCACGTCAATTTTTCTCATCTTATTTGAATTTCTCTCTTATTATAAAGTTTTTTGACATATACCAATTTAAATTGGTATTTATATTTAATCTACAATGTCTTAAAATGCATCCCCTCATTTGGTTTTCTTGTCACATTTTTAAAACTTTATTGTAATTGCATTTTATTACTTATTACACACATGTTTTAATAAAAATTTCAAATGAATAAGAATGAGCATGGGACACATGTGCAACGCACGTGTCAAGAAAATAGTTATACATAAGAGTGTAAAATACAAGTTTATGTGATTGGATAATGTATATTGTTATATGGTGACTTGTTTATCAAGGTCAAGATAATTGGATATTGTCTGAACGTACAAAGATGAACATACCCGTAGATATTTTTAACTAAGTACATGTGATTATTTTTGCTTATTTTGAATTCATGCGGTACAAACACGTAATAAAGTGAAACTAATGTAATACTTGCTTAATTATGGACGAAAGTCCTAGTGTAGTTTCATTTAATCTATTATGGGGTGGAACAATAGTTCTGCTAAGAGTTTTGTAAAACTCAGTAACTTTGGCCCCAATAGTATATCTGTGTTAATAAATTCTTATAATATGTATAAATAATTTATCTAAAATCAGTGTGCAATCAAGTAGCGGCCAGTAATGATCATTGAGAAAAGTGAGGAAAGAAGATAATTATTTGAAGTGGGTAAGGAAAAAGTGTGATATTCAAAACAAAGTTAGATTTGAAAAAAAGATAGGTTTCTGAATAAAATAGTTGTGACCGTTGGCTTGGGGGCTGCTAATATTAAACATGACTTCAATTATTATCAAACAATATTGGTGCAACAAAATCAAAACATTAATTTAGCTTTAACAATTTTTAAAAAATGCATTGCATCGATTAAATCATAACTAAGCCTGTGGAAAAACAAATTAAAAGAATAGATGTTGTGGAGGAATAATCATCATTGCGAGTTCTTTATTATTGTTGGATTAAGCTAACATGTTTATCTCCCCAAAATTATGTGCAGAGAGATGTGTGATAGTTATGTCATTTCTAATAGAAGGGACTCTAAAATTATTCAATTCACATTGCAAAAAAAAGAGTTATTTACAATAAAGAATAAATACAACAAACATGGAAAAGACAATAGGCAGGTTAACAATATATTTTGGAAGTAGAAAAGTTTGTGATTGAAATTGGATTTTGAGAGTTAGGTATAAAAATATTGATTTAATCTCCTTTCTTGAGCATCTTTTGAAACTTAAGTCAAATCTACTTCAAATCACTTCACGTTTAAGTTTTGAACTCCTCTTGATGTTTTCAATTGATAGAAGCAACACTTAATTCAAAGTCCAAATCACTAACAAACTTGAAAATCTAGATTTGAAATTTAACTCAATCTACTCTCAATCACTTTAAATTTATTTTTTAAACTCTTCTTGATGTTTTCAATAAAAATGGACCAACACCCAATCCAAATATCTAAAAACTCAAATTTAAGTTTTACATAATTTGTATTTTTTGCTTTTAGGTGCAATTGGTTTTGTTATTACTCATTTTGAAAAGATAAGTTATGGCTTTGTAGCGTTTGTTTGTGTGCCTATAGGAAGTTTCAAGTCGGAGTTGTTTTATGCCTTGTGACATGTTAACCAGTCGTCGTTTCCTATCTGAGGATTGTCTAAGGAATGAAAAGAAATGTTAAATTATATAAAGAGTGGGTCAAACTAGGTAAAAAGATAAAATATGGACCAATTTTGGTAGCATTATTGCCGCAACTTATAGAGAGAGTAAGTTTTCCTTTTCTTTATGTATACTATGTAATTAAGGCATTGATTTTTGAATTATGACCAAAACATAAAATGCATTGACTCTTGTGTATCATAAGCTAATGAGAGTTTATATTTTACGAGAGAATGTTCCAATTAACCATTTATTAATTCGATGAGATATAACTTTTATATTGACCTTTTGGCTCCTTGTAAATTGTAAGTAGTAAATGTTGGATATAATTATTTTTTTATCCAAGCTGTGTTCATATCAATTCAATAAAACATAAGAAACAATCTTCAATAAAAATTCTCCCCTTACTTCAACATTTCACCATGATAAATTGATATAATTTAGCAAACAAAGTTGACTAAACTTCCTAAACCTTTCATTACAGGGAAACAATAATACTTCTATCTTTGGAACTTGGATTATATCAATCATCTCTCCAATCCATTATTGTCAAAAATGCGTACATTGAATGTCATCATTCCATCATAATGGAAAAGTAGAAACTCACCCCCTTCAAAATGCTGCTTCTTTTGAAATTTCTTCCAACCTGCACCGTGGAAGAACGCCCCATTTTCATCCTCTTGTAGTTGCAAGTTCCAATACTTGCCACAAGGCCCTTTTAGTAGTGCTATTTCAGCTGCTTCTTCGGTTATACGTTTCACAAATTCTGGTGGAATTCTCTACAACAAGGGAAAAAAATAACGTTCTTGAGTTTGAGTTTCATCGTCATTTATCAACATAGTATATTTTTTCGCATATTTAATGTGAGAAAACATTTAGGATACACGTGTAGAGTACGACATAGATCTTAAAACATTAAGTAATAGTGTTCATTGGAGTATTATTGATCTAATTAGTTGAGTTCAAGTTTCACTTCTTAAACCGTCAATAAGAATATAGTTGATTTTTCACCATTTAAGTTGAATTCAAGTTTCAACTCTACCCATGAACAAAGATATTTGCACGTTTAATCCATAAGTAAGATCAAACAAGCATCAGATGAGCACGTTATCTAGAAGCTAAGTATATAAATGAAAGTGTTTACTCTCTGGCAATTTAAATTTGGGAATAAGATAATACACCTAAAGGAACTAAAGGAATATCAAATTTATAAATAAATATTTTCTCTCTAGATAGTATTTGATAAGATTCGTAGATCTAAAATTAGTGGTAAAAAGAGTTGACTCTTAACTATTTAAGTGTTAGTTCAAGTTTCACCTCCACACTTAAACACAAATATTTGCACATATGTAACCCATGAGTAAGACCAAACAAACATAAGAGGAGCAAGTTGTCTAGATCTAAAAATTTAAGTACTTACTCTTGATAAGATTTGCAGATCTATAATTAATATTAGTTAGATTTTACTTTTAATGATTTAAGAGGAGTCAAGTTACCACCCGTCATAAATATTTGCACATTCATGAGTAAGATCTAGAAAGAACGAGATTACCACATTGTCTGGATCTAGAAAAAAGAAATGAAAGCGATCTCCTTAACAATTTAAATTTATGAATAAAATTTGTTGATCTAAAAGAAATAAACAAAAGTGCTCTCCCTTGATAAGATTCGTAGATCTAAAATTAGTGTTAATAAGAATTAACTCTTAATTATTTAAGTGAAGTCAAGCTATCACCCATCAACAAAAGTTTAATTCATGAGTTAGATCAAGCAAGAACGAAAGAACCTATTGTCAATTTGGATCTAAAAATAAATAAGTGAAATAATTTTCTCTGACAATTCAAATTTATGAAAAATATACATAAAATAAAAAAAACTTAATAATAATTCTTTGATAAAAGATCTAACATTACCATTTCTTCACTTTGAGGATCAAAAATAATCTTGTAAAAGCAAGTGCTATCATTTCTATTAGCTCTACCATGTCTCGTTCTCTCCATTTCCTCCGATGATTCGTTTTAGTCCAAGTGAATGTTAAGTTGACGATATAAATCCTTGAATATATATAGCAATAACGGGATTAACACAAATTGTTGACTTAGTAATTAATCAACTTGACCGTTTATATTAAATACTAGTTCCTGAACACGTGCACTGCATGTGTATTCCACGCTTAATATTATAAATATTTTAAAAGTTAAAGTATTTGAATAAAATTTCTTAGATAATAGAGTTATTTGATTTTTCATTTCTTTTTTTTCATTGATTAACTAAAAATTAAACATAAAATATATATTCAATATGTAAAATCATAATATAATCACATGTTTACCTTACACCCAACAAAGATATTGTTCAAATCCTTGTAAAAAAAAATTAAATTTACTAAACCAGGCATGATTCGTTCAAGGGTCAATAACAACGTTGTGTTATCATGTATATAGGGGTGGTATAAGAATGTGAAAAGTAATTGAGCAAAGAGTTAATATAAGCAAAGATGAAAACATAACTAAAGAATTAAAGTGCAATAGTTGAATTTCTTATTAATTCTGGATTTACTTAAATAAATAGGACTTCTAATTAATTTTACTATTCACTTAGATAGTTAATTAGATTTTAATTTAGTGTAGGGGCAAAATGGTAATCAAACGTTGCACTTTAAAGCTTCCCGTGCGTTGCACGTTTATTCCATATTACTTAATGATTCACATATTTTTTTATTTGCTATGAGTTATTGTTTTTTAAAAAAGAGAAGAAATCAAAACATTTAAAAATAATACATTTTGAAGTTAGAAGATCTTATTAACATGATGATACTTTCATGATATATATATAATACTTTAATTTAATTACAAATACCTACCCAAATATGCATCTATATATAAAGATTTGCATATAATAAAAATACTTATCTCATAAAAATTAGAAATTAAATAAAAAAATAAAAATTAAACTAATACACCTTTCAACCCTGCATCATTATAAATCATATGAATTTTGTTCGACTAAAATACATAAATATTTTTCTTAAAAAAGTAAATAAGTAAAACGAAAGGGAAATGTTTATATAGTAGTAACTATTTTGAAGCAAACTTCCTGAAAATCTCAATCACATAAATAACATTTTAAATTAATAAAGTCATTCTTATGTCTTGAGCATCAACAAAACAATTCGTGAAAATTCTCTGACTCATGAGAAGTTCAATATTTTTTGTAAAATATATTCAGAAGCATATATCTGCATCACCAGAGAAATTGTTAACAAAAACAAATAAATTTTGACTTCTTCACGTTAACTTCATATATTGGAACATTACATACTACTTATATACTAAGCAAAAAAAGAAAAATGATTATTATATCACAAAAATTATTTCCCTCAAGTACTCGAGGTTCTGGAATATATCCTCTTAGGATAGAATGATTTACTTCATCAGAGTAGTGGTACCTCAAATTTCACTTATCTTCAAACTCACTCAATGACAATTAATTACACGAAAAATTTTAAAGTGTAAGAAGAAGAAGAGTAGAAGATTAGGAATTTTTGTGGTTGAAAAATGAAAGGAAATCACTCTATTTATAGCCAACAAAGGGTTGTATGAACATGTACTTATTGGGCCTTATTTGAAAAGTCATGGCCTTCGAAAAAGTGACTACCCTTTGGAAAAGTCACAACTTATCGGAAAAGTAACAACTCTTTGGAAAAGTCACAACTAATCAGTAAAATCACAATCTTTTGTAAAAGTCACAACTAATCGGAAAAAGTCACAACCTTTTGGGAAAGTTACAACTCATCAGAAAAGTCACAAGAAATCAGAACATTTTGAAATAATATATTTTGAAGTTAGAAGATCTTGTTAACATGATGATACTTTTATGACATATATAATATTTTAATTTAAGTATAAATACCTACCCAAATATATATATCTATATATAAAGATTTGCATATAATACAAATATTTATCTCATAAAATAAGCAATTAAATAAAAAAAATAAAAATTAAACTAAAATACCTTTCAACCCTGCGTCATTATAAATCATATGAATTTTCCTTCGACTAAAATACATAAATAATTTTTTAAAAAAAGTAAATAAGTAAAAGGAAAGGAAATGTTTATATAGTAATAATTATTTTGAAGCAAACTTCCTGACAATATCAATCATATAAATAGCATTATAAAAAAAGTCATTCTTATGTCTTGAGCATCAATAAAATAACTCTTGACAATTCTCTGACTCATGAGAAGTTCAATAATTTTTGAAAAAGATATTCAAAGTATATATATATCTACACCATAGGAGAAATATTAACATAAATAAATGAATTTAGATTACTTCACGATAACTTCATATATTGGAACATTACATACTACTATCTATATGAAGGGGAAAAAAAAAGAAAAATGATTATTATATCACCAAAAATTATTTCCCTCAAGTATTTGAGGTTTTGGAATATATCCTCTTAGGATAGAACGATTTACTTCATCAGAATAGTGGTACCTCAAATTTCACTAACCTTTAAACTCACTCAACGACAATAAATCACTCAAAGTTTTTTTAAGTGTAAGAGGAAGAAGAATAGAAGATTAAGAATTTTTGTTGTTGAAAAATGAGAGGAAATTCCTAAATTTATAGCCAACAAATGGTAGTATGAATAGGTACTTATTGTGCCTTATCTGAAAAGTCGTTACCCTTCGAAAAAGTGACAATCCATTGAAAAAGTCACAATTTATTGGAAAAGTCACAACTCTTTGAAAAAATCACAACTTATTAGTAAATTCACAATCCTTTGTAAAAGTCACAAATAATTGGGAAAGTCACAACCTTCTGGAAAAATCACAACTCACCAGAAAAGTCATAAGCCTTTAGAAAAGCCACAACACATCAGAAAAGTTATAACCCTTCGAAAAAGTCACAACTCATCGAAAAAGTTACAACCTTAGAAGAGAACATATGCTATTCAAATAGATAGAGATGGGTGTTTTAAGTAGGGTCATTATAGTAATTCAACATTCAAGTTAGGGAGTTCATGTTTTTAAGGTAGGATAGATAGATTAAACGGTCCGGATTTTTGAAATGTTTGTTTCCTATATTGTAATGACCCTCCAAGTCATTTTCTCTGTTTTCTAATATTTTCGGTGTTTAGAGATTTTCTGTAGTGACCCCTAGTCATTTAAGACTTCCTAGGACTGACAGTTTGGTCACATGGTTGTTCTTTTGATTTCTATGCAAGTTTTCCTCATTTGGAGCTTTTGAAGTTTGAACGATTGACTCCGGTCAAAACCTTAGGTAAATGACCCCGAAATGCAATTCTAATGGTTTCATTAGCTCTAAAGCATCGAGTTTGTCATAGAAAGACCCTTGGTTCAGGTCCCGAGGCTTCCAGATTCATTTCGAGCAACTTTATGTCTTATGGCTAAAACAGAGCCTTGGGTTTGAGATCCACTTCTTGTCGAGATGACCTTCGGGGGAAGTTTCGACATTTTCATTGAGTCCAAAATGTTAAATTTGGTTGGATAGTATAGTTTATTTGCATGCACGGGGTTCTTAACAAATCCCAAGCACCCTATCGAATTATTCTCAACTCCGAAAATTCAGTTGATACAACCCTTACTGTTGCATCTTCAAATATACTCTGTGTTCGCGAGCCAAGTCTCGCGTTCATGGAGGAGTATCATCTTGACCTTCGCATTTGAGGAGAAGGAGCGTTTTCCCCTCCACGTTCACATACTAGGTCCCGCATTCGCGTAGAAGTATCACCTTTCCCTCCGCATTCACAGAGAAGGGTCACTTGGACTTTGGTCAAGTTTGATCTTCACGCTCGCGCACTATGTCCCATGTTTGGGGAGAAGGACCCCGACAGTATATATCTATTTTCAGGGTTTTTCTGCCATTCTCAACCACGAACATCCTCCATTAAAAGACCTTGGGAACTCCTTTTTTAGGAGATCAGTGTGAATTGTTGGGTTTTGTTCATGATTTGTTTGGGAGGGTGTTGGGGGTCAATAATCTACCGATATTCCCGTAAGTTTCCATCAATTCCCTTTAACTAGTGTTCTTGAACCTTAAATGGAGGGGCTGATTTGGGCTCCTATTTGTACTCCGATTGTGCTCAAATTTAGGGTACATGTTCCTTGAACTATTAGGAACCTAGTGATGGGTTCAATTTTGAAATTCCATTAATGGGTCATACGGGCCTATTTTTTACCCAATTTTTGGTCTGAGTTATATTATAGCAATATGGGTATTGTTCATCTCGTTGTAATGCATAGTTAATGATGTTGATAGTATCGAGGCTTTCAGAGAACATGGAGAAGAGGCAGGTAGCTCATGAATAGTTTGAGATTGTAGTTCAGCTTTGAGGTAGGCTTCGGCCTACTTTATTTTAGATTGTGCTCCATAAGATGATGCTTAGTATAGATTGCTTGTGGGTTAATGATTGTATGTGGAAGGTTTAGGATTTACTCCCTTATTCTCATTTTCTTGATTCCCATAGTAGCCTCAAACTAGTAATGCATTGTGAAATCCTTAGCTTAGGCTGGTAATTCATTGCTTATTTTTTAGTTTAACGTTGTTATCCTTTTCAGAGTTGATATTTGAAGCTTTAGAATAGTTGGTGATCTAAGTTCCTTAGAATGAGTTTTTAATGTTTTCTTTAGTTAATATGGTTGCTCCGTGTAGTTTTAATATTGATTGGCACCCTTTGCTTGTGCGTGGGCCGAGGGCTGCTTTGGTATTTTGGGAACTCACCTTGATAGGTTCATAGACTTAATATTGATCCCTAATTTAGACTAGTCTTTTGAGTATTCACTACTTACTATAGTCGGAGGTTGGCCTTAGCTATATTTAGCGTTCTTTTGAGAACTACCTTGGGGTAGATATGGAGATCTTTATGTTACTCTTTTGTTGTTTGATCCTTCATACTTCCCTTCATTTCATTGGCAGAGAGGATCTTCTGACGTTATTTTTTTGAGAAATGTTGGAATATTTTTGGGCCTGAGGCCTTGATCAAGGACCAACTGGATTCCAAGTTAGCTTTATATGCTCTAGGAGCGAGGTGTTTGCGATTTTGTACCTTAGGTTGTTTAGATGTCATTGCCTGGATGCTAGTGAAGACATGCATTGCATTGGAACTCATTCTCATGTATTTTGTAGCACGACCCCGGTGCATCCATTGGTTTTTCACCACCAATATTTTGAGAGGTAGGGTTTTTTTCCTTTTACTTTTAAATAGATTTTGATGGGAGTCATACTATTTTTCTACTTGGTAAATGTACTTTGAGATAAAGAGGCATCGATGATGTGCTCACTTTCCATTTGATCAGTTGGAGAGTCGCCAACCCTTTCTATATTGATTTGGTTCTATGTATCTCCGATCGCCATGACAAGGCAAATCCAAGAGGATTGATTATGAAAGTCTTGGGTCAAGACATGGCAGGTATATATGGACTTCTCGAGTCTCATATGGGTCCCTATGTCCATGTGACCTACTGAGCAGGAGGAGGGAGACACATGGGTCCTACCTAACATGCTAGGGGCAAGAGGTAGGTGTATATACTTGGTACGTGGCACTTGGCACAGATTGTACTACTAATTTTTATTGAATAAATCGAATTCATATACATCACCTATCACCAGTATAATTGATTGTTGTGTGCACCTACTGGTCATATGGGGGGCGACTGGGTTATGTTTGTTGTTGTGTACATTCAGGGCTTATGAGGGCTCGGTGAGGCTATTGTTTGCTTATGATTGTGTTTCTTGTGGCAGTATGATGGATGGTTTATATGATAGGTTTATATTCTCCCTTGTTCCCTCTATTTGGTACTTTTGGACTGAGTTTGATTGAATTAGCCTTTTTGGAATTTATGATGTTTTGTTGTTATCTTCGGTTAGTAGACTTCCTTAGTAGAATCTTGCCGTGAATAGGGTTTTGGGCTAGCGCCTCTAGGTATGTCCCTTGCCTCAGTTACCTACTTCTTTTATTCTTATCACGACCCGAAGATTCGAGTCATGATGACACCTACTATTACCCACCAGTAGGTGTCACGACCTAAAGTACCCTCTAGACGAGACATGACATACAAGACCCTGAAATTCCTTATACAAGCCACTTACCTTACGTCATACAAGATAATAGAAATTTAAGAGTTCAAAAGACAATTTATAATAAGAGTCGGTAAGAACATTGCAAAAGTATAACATAGTCTCAAGCCATCTAATACATGAATAGAGGGAAAGTTGGGACGTAACCCATACAATTTCAAAAGTAAATGATATGAAAAGATAACGTGGCAATGTCCTGGAACATATGAGGACTCACCAAGCCTTAAAATCTCTATGTACTCACTAGCCACGAGCGGAATGAGAATTATCGCCACTCCCTACATTAAGAGAGAATGTAGGCAAAAAGTATGTCTTAGTACATGGAATGTACCAAGTATGATAGAAATGCATAGAGTTATAACATCATGTTAAAAAGGAGCATTTTCATGATAGGCAATAACCAAGCTAAAACATGAGATAAAGGGTTAAAAAACATAGTCAGTGCAAGCTAACATCTTTAAAACACTTGTGAGATGCTTCTAGAAGTAACCTTAGTTCATTCTTGTGGGAAGTTTACCATTAATCGACATAAAGACCACGTGAGCTACCAACATGGAATCAGGTGTCCTCCCTACACCGAAAAAGTGTCGTTCTACTTTCCAAGGTAAGGACTATAAATCTCTACCTTAAGTGGATCCACTAGCTAATGTCTATCTGAGACAATCATCCTATGGTGGCACATAGTTATGGGATAAAGAGATTGCTACTAGAGACCCAGCCTCTTCTACGGGAGAGCCTCCATCTCAATACCCTCTCGATGCTAAGTAAAAATCCCATGGAATTAGTCATTAATCATATTCATATCATTAATCCATGGAAAGGTACAACTAGGTTTACCAATCCAAGCTAAAACATATGTATTGACGTTTTATCCTCCATGGACTAGTTAAAGCTTACGTAATTTAGAATAGCTCCTTAAATCTTGATTCAAAGTTTAGTTGAGAAAACCTTTCAACTCTAAGAATCCTTTATGCAGGAAAAACCTTCCACAATCATGCTTTCATGTATATGTGAGTAATCCTTTCACAACAACAATATTGGTGCTTTACTCTCAAAGCAACGTTAAATCATCATAAATTTCATAATTGAACATGCATATCTTCATCAAACCCATCTTTTGATCATTCATAAATTTATCATGAAATCATAGCTTAGAAAACATGTATCATGCAAGGGCTTATGCAATTTCATCTTAAATCTTTCAATTATCTCAATTCAATTTTCACGAGTCAAAAGCTTCATCATATGATCAATTCTAGAAAACATGGATTTCACATGTGCTCATGGGGATTCAACTTGAAACATGCAATTTAACTCAATTCATGCATAATTAGACATAATTCAATCAATCAAATCATAATTTGAAAGAACCCATAAGAAAGAAGAAAACCCTAATTTCAATTGAGGAATTCTAGCTTGAAAATTGGGGAAATTTGGAACCCTATGGAGGAAAAGACTCCATAGGTGAAGGACTGTCATACCTCAATGCCAAAAGCTTGGAAATCAATGGAGGATTAGGGTACTTCACTTGAAAACCCTAGCTCTTCCTTCTTCTTCAAGCTTTTCTCGGGAGAGAAGATTTGGAGAGTGTTTGGGAATGATTTAGAATGGGTAGAATTAGGTTTAAAAAGGTTTATATAGGGCCTAGGTTAAGGTCTAAACCGACTTATATTAGGAATTAAACACCTAGGAAAAAGACCAAAAGGCCCTTAAAAAATAATTGTCGGCTTTGACCTACGGTCACGACCTACGGTCCGTAGGTTCAAGTATAGACCGTCCTTTCCAACCCTCGATGGGATTTAGAAGCTAAGAATATTGGACCTCCAACGACGGTTGCCATGTACGGTCCGTAGGTCCTCCTACGAACAGTACATTCCAACCGTCATTCCCAACTTAAGGCTTTAAAATTTGACGAAGTCCTGTGTGACCTACGAGACACACCTACGGTCCATAGAAGCAATGACGGACCTTCCTGTTGAGTCGTAAAAAGAGTTCCTAGGCTTGACATTTTTAATGACATTCCGTAGGCCTACTATGGTTCCCACCTATGGCCCATCAATCAATCTACGGTCCGTAGGTGGCCTCCGTCGTTACTGGTACCAAATTTTGAAAACTTTGAATTTCTCTCCTTTTCAAATCTGAGGTGTTACAATATCTCCCCCTTGGGAACATTCATCCTCGAATGAGAATCAAGACATCATAAGAAGGATAGGAACTAAACCTAACATCCCATCATGCATGCAATCACATAAATGCACATATTCGAGGAGGAAACATCAAATCCAAGCTAAAGCATGTTCAAAACATCATTTCTGAAGGTCTATATGCAACATATACTCAAATGCACATAACATGAAGAAATCAATCAAGTTAACTGATTTTCTCAAAACTAAGCCCTTCTTCATGAACAAGCATAAATGAAGAATCATGAGAATATTTGAGACACACGAAACCAAAAGAGTGAACCATGAGGAACTAAATACCTCAAGCTAGAGTAGGAACGGAGGGAAATAGATGAGGATAATGGGACATCATATCGGCCTCGGCCTCCCAAGTAGCACCCTCAACTAACTGATTCCTCCAAAGAACCTTTACGAAAGCAACTTCTTTGTTTCTCAATTTCTGAACTTGCCGGTCTAAAATCTCAATTGGAACCTCTTCATAAGAAAGACTCTCCAATGGCACAATGGACGTCAGATCACCAACACACTTCTTTAATAAGGAGACATGGAAAACTAAATGAATTGATGCTAAGTCATTAGGCAAGTCAAGTTCATAAGCAACCTTGCCAATTCTCCTCAATATCTAATATGGGCCCACATAACGAGGACTAAGCTTCCCTTTCTTTCCAAACCTCATTACACCCTTCATGGGTGAAATTTTCAAGTAAACCCAACCATTAACATCAAATTCTAGATCTCTCCTTCTAAAATCGGCATAGGACTTTTGTCAACTTTAAGACATTTTAGACCTCTCTCTAATAAGTCAGACTTTCTCCATAGCCTCATGAACCAATTCGGGACCTATCAAAGAAACTTCACCAACTTCAAACCAACCTATAGGAAATCTACACCTCCTACCATAAAGAGCCTCAAATGGAGCCATACCAATACTAGAATGATAGCTATTATTATAAGCAAACTCAATCAAAGGCAAATGATCATCCCAATTACCCTTGAAATCAATCACACAAGCTCTCAACATATCTTCCAATGTTTGGATAGTACGCTCCGCTTGCCCGTCGGTTTGAGGCTGAAAGGCCGTAACTTTACACGAGTACCAAGATCCTTTTGGAAAGATTTCCAAAATTGAGAGGTGATTTGAGTACCACGATTAGATATGATGGATAGGGGCACCCCATGCAACCTAACCATCTCCCTTAGGTACAACTTAGCATAGTCTTCCACCGAATAAGAGACCTTTACGGGAATGAAATGAGTTGATTTCGTCATATGATCCACAATAACCCAAATCGAGTCATGTTGCCGCCGGGTGCAAGGTAAACCAACAATGAAGTCCGTATTCAAATCTTCCCACTTCCAAGTAAGTATACTACTGTCTTGGGACAAACCTCCCGGCTTTTGATGCTCAACTTTCACTTGTTGACAATTAGGACACTTAGCCACAAATTCCGCAATATCCTTCTTCATTCCATTCCACCAATAGACCTCCCGCAAGTCATGGCACATCTTGGTGGCTCCCGGGTGAATGGAATATCGAGAACTATGGGCTTCCGATAAAATATGTTCCCTTAAGTTATCAACATTTGGAACACACAAACGACCTTGATATCAGAGTACACCATCTCCCCCTTGGGAGAAAGCCTCAACGAGCTTCCTAAGCACTGCTCCTTTAATTCCATCAAGATCGGATCAAGACCTTGCTTTGCTTTCACATCTGATACAAAAGACGATTCTAACCCATTATGAACAACAACGCCTCCTTCATTTGAATCAATCAACCGAATGCCCAATTGGGCCAATCTATGAACATCTAGAACCAATTCTTTCTTATCATCCTCAACATGAGCAATGCTACCCATGGATAGCCTACTAAGGACGTCTGCCACCATATTCGCCTTGCCGGGGTGATAGAGGACACTCATGTCATAGTCCTTTAGCAACTCAAGACACCTCATTTAGCAAAGATTTAGATGCTTTTGCTTAAACACATTGCAAACTCTTGTGGTTGGTAAAGACATCCACTTGAACACCATACAAGTAATGTCTCCAAATCTTTAAAGCAAACACAACCGCCGCTAGTTCTAGGTCATGGGTAGGATAGGTCTTCTCATGAATCTTAAGTTGCCTCGAAGCATAAGCAATCACCTTCCCATTTTGCATAAGAACACACCCTAATCCAACCCTTAAAGCGTCATAATAAACCACAAACCTATCGGATCCTTCCGACAAAGTCAATATTGGAGCGGATGTAAGTCTATCTTTCAATTCTTGGAAACTCTTTTCACATGCTTCAGACTATGCAAACTTAGCTTTCTTTTGGGTCAAAGCCATCAATGGAGAGGCAATTGAAGAAAACTTTTCTACAAACATTCTATAGTAACCAGCCAAACCCAAGAAACTTCGAATATCTAAAGGGGATAGAGGTCTAGGCCAACTCTTAACCACATTTGTTTTCTTAGGATCTACCTCAATACCCTTACCGGAAATAATGTGACCAAGAAAAGCCACAAACCTCAACCAAAATTCGCATTCAACAGAACCCTCTTGCTATTGGCGAGTCTGGAGTGCATAAGGTCTATTTTGCTTAGGAACACCTGAACCCGAACCACTAGGCGGAACTTGCTTACGTTCTCTTTCCTTAGCCGTAAGTGTTGGACAATCACTTATCTTATGGACGCTCTTACCACAACTGTAGCAACCATCCATGCCGGCTAATCATTTACCGTCATGCTTCCTTCCACACTTAGTACAAGTAGACAATTAAGATCCGCTACCATTTTCTCCTTGAGGCTTAGGGTTAGGCACCCTGCCTTTGTTGAACTTAGGAGGAGCATTGGAGGAACCTTGACCGAAAAACTTTGGTTGGAACCTAAAATGACCATGTCCATCAGACCTTGAACGTGAGAAGTTACCATCACCGGTCTTAACCGTCTTTGCCTCCATAAGATTTTCCTTAAGCTTCTCCTCTTCTATTTGTTGAGCATGCACCATTAGGTGAGAAATGTCCATATCATGGATAAGCATGGCGGTACGACACTCTTTGACCACTATTTCAGACACTCCCGCAACAAACTTACTCATCATTTCCCTAGGATTGACAACCATAGTAGGGGCATATCTAGAAAATTTTGTGAACTTCAAAGCATACTCCTTCACACTCATATTCCCTTGATGAAGGTTGACGAGTACATTTGCCTCCCTCATCTCAAGGGGAAAAAACCTATCAAGGAAAGCAACCTTAAACTTTTCCCAATCAAGAGGACCCGCATCTGTCACCCTATCGCTCTTCCATTGTTCAAACCACACTTGAGCAACACCCTTGAGTTGATAAGCAGCCAACTCCGCCTTTTCCTCCGACGTCACACCCATGATCATTAACACCTTGTACACCTCATTAATGAACTCTTGAGGATCTTTCTCCACCTTAGAACCATGAAACTCCAGAGGATTCATTATAGGAAGTCCCTACTCTAGATGCCACCGTACCCACATTTGGGTTCACGGGGGCCACAACCTCCCTATTGGCTTGAGCCGTCATGGCTTAAGGCCAACACTTGAAAAGCAGCCCTAAACTCTGCCTTTGTTACTTGCTCGACTAAAGGGTTGACCGAATCTTGAGGAGCTTGAGGAGGAGCTTCTTGTTCCACATTCTCATTCACATTTCTCATAACGTATGCTCTTCGAGAGCCATTTCCTGAAAAGCATCGGATAGGAATTAGAAGAGGAACATATAGAGTTAAACTCTATCGCACGACTTTAGAGTGATGAAAGAGCTGGAGCTTCCTAAACATCTTATAGCCTCTCATTCATAAATGTGGCGTGCTTCACACTCATGAACAAGACTCTACTCGATGTGGCTTATAAGATATCCTAGAACCTTTCTAAAACCTGGCTTTGATACCAAGTTTGTCACGACCTAAAGTACCCCCTAGACGTGACATGGTGTACAAGACCCCGAAAGGCCCTATACAAGCCACTTAGCATACGTCATATATGATAATAGCATTTAAGAGTTCAAAATACAATTTATATTAAGAGTCGGTAAAAACATAATGGAAGTCAAACATAGTCTCAAGCCATCTAATACATGAATAGAAGGAAAGTTGGGACGTAACCCATACAAGTTCAAAAGTAAATGACATGAAAAGAATAACGTGGCAATGTCCTCGAACATATGAGGACTCACCAAGCCTTCAAATCTCTATGTATTCACTAGCCACGAGTGGAATGAGAAGTATCGCCATGACCTACATTATCAGATAATATAGGCAAAAAGTATGAGTTAGTACATGGAATGTACCAAGTATGATAGAAATGCATAGAGTTATAACACCATGATAAAAAGGAGCATTTTCATGACAGGCAATGACCAAGCTAAAACATGAGATAAAGGGTTAGAAAACATAGTCATAAAAACACAGTCAATGCAAGCTAACATCTTTAAAACACTTGTGAAATGCTTGTAGAAGTAACCTTAGTTCATTCTTGTTGGAAGTTTACCATTAACCGACATAAAGACCATGTGAGCTATCAACATGGAATCCAGTGTCCTCCCTACACCGAAAAAGGGTCGTCCTACTTGCCAAGGTAAGGACTATAAATCTCTACCTTAAGTGGATCCACTAGCTAATGTCCATCTAAGACAATCATCCTATGGTGGCACATAGTTATGGGATAAAGAGATTGCTACTAGAGACCCGGCCTCTTCTATAGGAGAGCCTCCATCTCAATATCCTCTCGGTACGAAGTAAAAATCCCACGAAATTAGTCATTAATCATATTCATATCATTAATTCATGGAAAGGTACAACTAGGTTTACCAATCCAAGCTAAAACATATGTATTGACGTTTTATCTTCCATGGACTAGTCAAAGCTTACGTAATTTAGAATAGCTCCTTAAATCTTGATACAAAGTTTAGTTGAGAAAACCTTTCAACTCAAAAAATCCTTTATGGGGGAAAAACCTTCCACAATCATGCTTTCATGTATATGTGAGAAATCCTTTCACAACAACAATATTGGTGCTTTATTGTCAACGCAACCTTAAATCATCATAAATTTCATAATTGAACATGCATATCTTCATCAAACCCATCTTTTGATCATTCATAAATTTATCATGAAATCATAGCTTAGAAAACATGAATCATGCATGGGCTTATGCAATTTCATCTTAAATCATTCAATTATCTCAATTCAACTTTCATGAGTCAAAAGCTTCATCATATGATCAATTCTAGAAAACATGGATTTCACACGGGCTCATGGGGATTCAACTTGAAACATGCAATTTAACTCAATTCATGCATAATTAAACATAATTTAATCAATCAAATCATAATTTGAAAGAACCCACAAGATAGAAGAAAACTCTAATTTCAATTGAGGAATTCTAGCTTGAAAATTGGGGAAATTTGTAACCCTATGGGGGAAAGGACTTCATAGGTGAAGGACTATCATACCTCAACGCCAAAAGCTTGGAAATCAATGGAGTATTAGAGGACTTGACTTGAAAACCCTAGCTCTTCCTTCCTTCTTCTTCTTTAAGTTTTTCCAGAGAGAGAATTATTTTGGGAGAGAAGATTAGGAGAGAGTTTGGGAATGATTAAGAATTTGTAGAATTAGGATTAAAATGGCTTATATAGGGCCTAGGTTAAGGGCCAAACCGACTTAGATTAGGAATTAAACACCTAGGGAAAAGACTAAAAAGCCCTTAAAAAATAATTGTCGTCTTCAACATACGGTCACGACCTACGGTCCGTAGGTCCAACTACGGACCGTCCTATCCAACCGTCGATGGGATTCAGAAGCTAAGAATTTTGGACCTCCAATGATGATTGCCATGTATGGTCCATGGGTCCTCCTACAAACCATTCATTCCAGCCGTCGTTCCCAACTTAAGGCTTTAAAATTTTACTAAGTCCTGGGTGATCTATGAGACACACCTACGGTCCGTAAAAGCAATGACGGACCGTCCTGCTGAGTCGTAAAAAGTGTTCTGAGGCTTGACATTTTTAAAGACATTCAGTAGGCCAAGTACGTTCCCACCTAGGGCCCGTCAGTCAATCTACGGTCTGTAGGTGGCCTCCGTCATTATTGGCACCAGATTCTGAAAACCTGAAATTTCTCTCCTTTTCAAATCCGAGGTGTTACAATAGGTAAGCCCACCCGTAACTCGAAACGACACGTAACATGTATACAGGGTAGAAACAACAATTAACAAGAAAACCGGGTATAATTTAAAGGAAATAGCGTAGGATAGGAATGGATGTCAATATATATACAATCAAAAAGAGGTCCTACTCCTAAAACCTAGTAGTCACATGTACAAAGCTACTACAAAAGAGTGCAAGTCCCAAAAGTGGACCAAAATATATAAACCTGTCTCAAAAGCAAAAGACTAGTCAAAACTAAATAGAAGCAGACGGGCATGATGGAGAACGCCATAAATTCACGTTCATCTCTGGATACCTCTACAACCGAGTCAATATCAACACTAGTGACTGGTGCTCGGACCTGCATCACGAAAACAGATGTTGAGTGTAGTATGAGTATCAAAACAATAGTTACTTAGTAGGCATCATAGGCAGACTGAGCTTGAAATGTAAAGACAATCTGAAAAAGGGGGAATAACACTAGCTAGAGGTCAAAATAATGGAATGATTCTGGAAATCTAACAGGAACGCACACAAGTCTGGGAAAGAATGGAACTAAAAAGCAAGTTACTAACTATAACCTAACTAGACCCCCAAAAGCCCAAAAGGTACACTCTCGCACAAATTTAACTAAATAACCTGAACAGACTCCCATAAGCCAAATGAGTACACAGAAGAGCTATAACTAGTAAGTACAAAAACTTGTGAATCTAAGACAAAGAGAGTGCATACCCCGGACCTTGAACTATGGATACATCACCTAAGGAATCCAATAGAACCATGCCGTTAGGTATTAATTCGATAGAGGATAATGTGCTTGAAACTTGGACTACGGCTGAAGATCATGTGCCCAGACGTTGAATCTGTGACTATAAGAGTGGTACACTAGAACCTCGAACCTCGGCTATATGAGAAATCAAGTGAAAATCTCGTATCAAAAGTCACCATCATAAGTCCATTGTGGATCGACGTCCACCCTAAAGTTTCCAATGAACAAGTCCAAGCCCAAACCAAATCCAACCCAAAATCATCAAACGAAGCTCAATATCACAATGGATAATCACTAGGGCGATAGTATAAATAGAATTATGGATGAAAGTCATCAAATTTGAGTTACCGCCTAACTAAGGCTCACACTATTAGACCCAAGTCTACTACACCATTTTACAGGGAGCTAAGCCCTCTGAAGCAACGTCAGAGAATTCTACGGCCTATCGGATCCATAAAAACACACAAGTCGGAGGAAGTCACTAGTCTAAACCTAGGATAAGGTCATTAATCAACTACCAATAACAACAATATCAAACCAAGAGGTAACACGAGGCAAGAAGGAAATCACGACAATGAGAAATGCATGCTTAATTTACTCAAAACTACCCGAAATACTCATAAAACATGAATTCTAATTATTGAACATAAATCAACTGCTACCCATCCCAGTTTCATCTAATCAGCATGAATTTACATTCTCAAGCTCAATCTAAGGAACAGGAAGTCGTAGCCTACCTCAAAGTTGATCGCACGCGCTCCTTATTCATGATTTCGGGGCTTTGCCTTTTTAAATGGGCTCCGATCGATGCAACACTATAAACAATAGATTCACAACGTCAATACAGAAATTTTGACACCAAAAAACACAACAATTAGAGATGGATCTAAAATTGAGTCAAAATGGGAATGTGGGACCTATGCTGGAAATCCCAAAATTGACTCTATCAAAAGGTCCTAATCGACTTATTGAGATTATGTCTCAAAATAGGACATAATTTGATGCTCAAAATAGTGGAAATCAACTCATGTAACAATTCAACAAGAAGAACACCATAATCAAGCTCAGGCAGTCCCTTCGAGATGAAATTTTCCTCAAATCGACACTTTCTGCACTTCCTCAAACACTCCAATACGAAACCATGCAGATTCTGGACCAAAAATAAGAAGCACCCAAATCAGAGAGGCGTAGCTCTCAAAAATGCACTTTGAACTGAAGAAATATGAGTTGATTGGTCTTTTCTAAAATACTAGTTAAAATGACCTCCACGAACGTAGGACTCCGTCTGTGATTGCAGAAGGTCTGGACCCTAAACCACCATGAACGCAGATCCAAGACCCTGAACGAGGAGAGAGGGTTTAGCTCCGTGACCTTTACAAATGCTGCCAGGGCGTGATATCACAAAGGTCAAACCCGACAAGCCTTTACGAATGCGGCAAAGGCCTCGCAAACGCATTGACCAGGTCAACTAGTAATCGTAAACGCGTCTTGGAGCCCGCGAATGCAAAGAGCAAAAGTGGCTTCACTAGATGATGCACATCAATTTATTTTTTCAACATGAAAATCCCCGATGGGGTGCTCAAGATTCGTTTGGAACCCTATGCTTGCAAATGAAATATGCTACCCTACAAAATTTGACATTCTGGGCTCAACGGAGATGTCAAATGTTCCAAATGAGGTCATGTCAATAAAAAGTAGATTCCTAAACTCCATTTTAAGCTAAATTCCATAAGGGGGTTCGGGATGAGCTTGGAAGCCTTGGGATCTGCACCGTATCATACTTGGGCATCGCCTCTAGCTGGAGGTTCTGTCACTGACAATGACCAAGCTGAGTGTGGAGCATGTGAAATTATTCTTTGCGGGGAATGGTCTCTGGATCGATGGTCAAGCTCACCAAGTCATAGAAACCATGTGAAGATCGGCCCATAAAATAATGACCACCACGGCCTGAAGTAGCCGACTGTCAACCCCTCATACTCTGACCTATACCAACATCACTCTGATTGTACCGCTCATCCTCCAAAGTGTGAAGTGCCAGCTGAGTAGGCTGGGTAGATTGACTTACTGAAATCACTAGCGAGGCCTATCATAGGAATCCCTCCCCCTAGAATGAAACCTACTGTAGCTGCCCTAATATCAAGACCTCTTGTCGCAGCCCCTATGGGCTTCGCGATAGAGCTCCTCCATAGTATGGGCATGATAAACGACATCTAACAAAGAGACATTCACTTAAACCATAGACTCAGTCTCAATCCTGAGCTGAAGCTTCAGACCTCGGGCAAAGCAACGAACCCTCTCCTACTCAGTAGGTAATATCATTGTAGCATGCTTGAAAAGCTCATGAAACTTGGCTTCATACTCGGACACAGTCATGGAGCCTTGCTCCAACCTGGAGAAATTGTCCTAAAGTCGATCTTTGACACTATGTGGTATGAACCTATCCAAGAAGGCCTCAGAAAACTCATCCCATGACATCGGAGGTGGCCCAGCCTTTCTAACCTCTAAAAATGAACGCCACCACTTCTTGGCTAGCCCGTAGAGATGGTAAGCGGTGAAGTCAGCTCTTCTATACTCTACTAATCCTAATGTGTACAGTCGCTCATGGTAAGTAGTCAAAAAACTCATGGGCGTCCTCCCTAATCTCCCCAGAAAACCTCAGAGGAGGGAATATCAAGAACACTCCAAGCATCTTCTGCTCCTCTAATGGCATAGCTCTGGCCAATAACTTGCTGGGCAGTGGCAGGTATTGGTGGCACCTCGACCTGAGGAGCCGCTATTGCTATATGACCATGGGGTGCTGACATAGCTGAAGTTGGGGCCTATTGCATGCCCTTAACACTACTAATAACTGGCCCATAGCCGCTTGTTGCTCAAGAGCCATAGCTAGTCTAGTTGGTGGCTGAGCTGGTCCCAACCCCTCTGGCTAAGGAAAAATTAGATTTGTCTTAGGCTCTGCCACTGGCTCCAGATTCCTCTCTCTGTCTCTAGATGGTGCTACATCCCTCCCTCGATGTTGAGGTCATCCTCTACTCCCAATTAGGGCTCTATCTGTTAGCCCAGATGTATCACCTCCGACCACAGAACTGCGCGTATGAGCCATCCTGTAAAAGAATTAAACAAGTAAGATTCGAAGAAACCAATAAGACACGTGATGCACAACAATAATTCAAAAGAGAGAATCTCCCTAACGATGTCCAGTAGCCTCTCGAAGATAGGATATTGACGTCTCCACACTGATCTATAGGACTCTATTAGACATTAGCTCTTTACAAATGACAACAGTAAACCTGGGGATCTGATAGAAACTTTTCATGATCCAAATACTTGAGTCATGATGTTACCTACTATAACCCACCAGTAAGTAAGCCAACCCGTAACTCGGAATGACAATTAATAGACACACAGGGTAGAAACAACAATTAACAAGAAAACAAGATATGATTTAAAGGAAAAGATGGAAGATAAGAATGGAAGTTAGTATATAAACAATCAACATGAGGTCTAACTCCCAAAAGCTGGTAGTCAGATGTGTAAAGCTACTACAAAAGAGTGCAAGTCCCAAAAATGGACCAAAATATACAGAATTGTCTCAAAAGAAAAAGACAATCCAAAACTGAATATAGGGAGATGGCCATGATCAAGAATGACATAAGCTCACCCTCGTCTCTGGATACTTTTGCAACCGGCTCGATATAAACATTGGTAATTGGTGCTCGGACCTGCATCATAGAAAAGATGCAGAGTTTAATATGAGTACAGAATTAACAGGTCCCGAGTAGGCATCGTAGGCCAACTAATCTTGAAAGGGAAATCCAATCTATAAAGTGAGAAATAACACTAACTAGGGGTCAAAAGAATAGAATTATAACGGAAATCTAACAGGAACGCACACGAGTCTAGGAAAGAACAGAACTAAAAAGCAAATAACCAACTATAACCTAACTAGGCCTCCATAAGCTCATAAAGTACACTCTTGCGTAAGTTTAAGTAAATAACCTGAACGTATCCCTATAAGCCCGATGAGTACACAGAAGAACTATAACTAGTGAGTATGAAAACCGGTGAATCTAGGATAGGAGGGAGCATAGACAAGACCTCGACCAAGGATACAACACCCAAGGAATACAGTAGAACCATGCCACTAGGTATCAACTCGATGGAGGATAATATGCTCAAAACATGGACTGCGGATGAAGATCATGTGCCCAGACATTGAATCTGCGACTAAAAGAGTGGTACCCCCAGACCTCAAACCACAACTATATGAATAATCAAAGGGTAATCACATATAAAAAGTCATCATCATAAGGCCAACATCGATTAAAGTCCACCCCAAATTTTCCAATGAACTACTCCAAGCCCGAACCAAATTCAACCCCGAATCATTGAACAAAGCCTGATATCACAACAGAGAATCATTGGGGCCGTAGTTGAAAAGGGAATTATGGATGAATGGTCTTTGGAACTGATTTACCTCCTAGCTAAGTCTCACACTGTTAGACCCAAGTCTACTATGTCAGTCTATAGGGAGCTAAGCTGTCCGACGCGACCCTGGAGAATTCTAAGGCCTATCAGATCCAAAAAATCACATGTTTCTAAGCTAATCACTAGGATAAACCTAAGATAAGGTTATTAAAAACTAACAATGACAACAAGATCAAACCAAGAGGTAACACGAGGGAAGATGGAAATCACGGGAACGAGAAAGACATGCTTAATTTATCCGAAACTACCCAAAATTCTCCTAAAATATAAATTTTAATAACTAAACATGAATCAACTACTACCCCATCCAAATTCCATCAGATCAACATGAATTTTCATTCTTTAGCTCAATCTAAGGGATGGGAAGTTGTGGCCTACCTCGAAGTTGATCGTGCATGCTCCGAATTCACAATCCAAGGCTTTGCATTTTCGAACGGCCTCTGATCGCTTCCACACTATCAAATATAGAATCACAACATCAATATGGATGTTTTGGCACAAAAATACAATAATTAGAGATGGACCCAAAATCGAGTAAAAATGAAAATGTAGAACTCGTATTGGGAATTCAAAAATTAACTCTATCTAAAGGTCCTAATTGACTTACTGAGCTTGTTTCCAAATATGGGACACCATTCAATGCTCGGAAAAGTAGAAATAAGCTCATGCAACAATTCAACAAGAAGAACACCATAATCAAGCTCGGGCAGTCGTTTCGGGAAAAAAATTACCTCAGATTGATGCTCGATGCACATACCCAAACACTCTAATATGAAGCCTTACAGATTCTAGACCAAACACAACAAGAATAACCCAAACTAAAGCTGAGTAGCTCTTAAAATCGCATTATGAACTTAAGAAATGGGAGATGATCGTGACCCTGGACGTTATAAAAAAACAAGTTAAAATGACCTCCGTGAAAGCAAAACTCTTTCCGTGATCATGGAAGGTCGGGACCCTAAAGCACCGGGAATGTGACGTCAAGCGCAAGAAAACAGAGACTAGGTCCATTGGTCACCACAAATATGGCCTGGAGCCCACAAACACGAAGAGAAAAAGTCGCTGCACAAGCTAATGCACATCAGCTGGTTTTCCCTAACTTGAAAATCCCCAATGGAGTGCTCTAGATTCGTTCAAAACCTCGTACTCATAAACGAGATATGCAACCCCACCAAATATGGCAATCCAAACTCAACAGAGATGTTGAAACTTCCAACTAAGGTCATCTCAATAAAAGTGGGTCCCACACCGAAACTCCATTTTAAGCTTCATTCCACAAGGGGCCTCGAGATGAGCCTAAAAGCCTCAAAATCCATATTGCAGGTCCTTCTAGACCAAAATTAATGATTTGGTGCTAACGAAATCATCAGAATTACATTCTGAGGCCGTCTTCTTGAATTTTTGACTAACTAAAATATATATAATTGCACAAAATCCAAATAAACGACCTGCTGACCGAACTATTAGTCCCAACAAATCATAAATTCTTTGGGGTCGCTATATGATTGCTCTAAATGATGAAAAGAACGAAATAAGAGGGAAATGACTTGAAGGGTCATTATAATTCTATATCTTTGTCTTTGTTTATGCTCATTTCAAATTATCCCTTCTTAGTTACTTGTTGTATATTGTCACAACCCAAGCTACTTCCTAGACATAACATGGCGAATAGAGCCCCGAAAGACCAAAAACAAGCCACTTGACATAAGCATAAACTAAGAATGAAATAAAATAGAGTATAAGTCTCAAATCATCATCTTTGAAACCAAAAATAGAGTACAACTCATAAGAGGAAATACTAATGTCTAACAATAAGCCTCTAATATCATAAAACTGGCTAGGAAAAGACCCTATTTCACGAAGTAAGTCTGAAACTGAAAAGACATGAAAGTAAAAATGCATCATATTATGGTCATGCCCTCGAACCATGAGGACTCACCACAAGTGTAAGGCTGAGCAATCCAACTAGTCACGACCGGATGGAGGAATGTACGAACCTATATTATAAGACAATATAGGCACAAGAGATAGTATGCATCAGTACATGGAGTGTACAGAGTATGAGAGAAATGCATAAGTAAGAACATAAATATGCTAAGTCTTGAAAACGTGGTAATACATGACCAAGTGTAACATATCGAATCATGATAATCTAGATGCATAAAGTAATGGACAAGGTCAATGCAAGTCTTTAGAAAATCATTTCATAAGCTTAAATCATAGTCTTTGAGGAGTCTTAAATGATTTGAGAAAACATAATATTTAGTGGGATGTATACCATTAACCGACATAGACCATGTGAGCTATAACATGGAACTCGGTATCTTACTTCCACACCGAAAAGAGATTGTCCTAATTTCCAAGGTAAGGACCATGTTCTTAAGCTTAGGTGGATCCACTAGCTAGAGTCAATTAAGACTAAGTTATACGGGGGCATGAAGTTATGGGACAAGGGAATTGCTACTAGAGACCCGACCTCTACTAACGGAGAGCCTCCATCCCAAAGTCCTTTCGGTGCTAAGTAAATTCCCAATGGAAATAATCATAATCATATCAAAATCATAATAGTTGGAAAGGTAAGAATCTAGTAATACCCATACAATCATAAACTTCATGGCATATAACAGCTCCTTTAATTTCAAAATCATGATTTCATAACATGTTCATAATGACACTTATCTAAAGCATCAAAACCATTATCATATTTTCATAATAAGAATACTTCAATTGGAAGCAACCTTTCACAAACATATTGATATTTTATCTAAAAGCATCCTTGATTCATAAATTTCTCAATTTCATAATGCATGCATAATCTCATAACATAGTTCATAGTCATGAAATAGGCATAAGGCATGGGTTCATATGAAATTCATTTAAGGCATGTAATTTAGATCGAATCATGCATGATAAGATCAAATAGGATGAATTTAATCATAAACAATTGAACTCATAAGAAACATGCAAAACCCTAGAAATTTGGGTTAGAAATCATTGAAGAAAGTAAAGAAATCTTGGAACTTAATGAATGGAAAGGATCCATTAATGAGTTCCCATATACCTTTGATGAATTCTAGCCTTTGAATTGGGGAAGGAATCTTAAAAGCTTGAAGAACCATAATCCACTTGAGAGAATCCTTGGAAAGAATTTGAAGTGAAACCCTTATAAGCTTTTGGGACTTTGGAGTGAATGAGAGGGAATAGGAAAGTTTTTTCAAGAGTAAATCAGTTATAGGACTTAGATATAGGGTCAAAATAACATATTTTAGGGGTTAAATGTTTAGGAAAAGATCCAAATGCCCTCTATCAAAAAATAGACGGAAGTGACCCTACAGACCATCCTATTGGTCCATAGATCAAGATATTGAACTCCAATTTCAGGCCAAATTCCATGAGCCACTTCTATGGCACATCAAACAGTCTACGACCCATCAAACCTAACCGTACAACCATACAAAATTCCACCAAGTCTGGAAACCCCTACAACCACCTCCGACGGGCCGTAGGTCCTCCTACGGACCGTCCTGTTGGTCTGTGGGACATGTTAAAAAACTTGACAAATCCAAATTTCAGGACTCTTTTCCATGATTGCATTCTATGGACCGTAGAACCTTGTACGGTTCGTAGTTGTCTCCCGTACAACCTGCATCAACCACCATTTCTGAAGTTTTCTTTTCAACTCAACTTACCAATTTCTTAGGTGTTACAATATCTCCTCCTTGGGGACATTCATCCTCGAATGGGACTCAAGCTAGCATGAATAGAATCAGAAAAGAGATATAACAACCCAACATGAATGCAAATCACATCAAAATTCATAAAACCAAGGAGTAATTGACTCCAAGCTAAAACATAAGCTTTAAAACAACTTTCATAAATATGCATACAAATGGAAACATGAGAATAGTTAAAATGCATGAATCCAAAAGGGTAAACATGAAGGACTAATAGCTCAAATGGAAACCGGAACGGAGGGAAAGAGGTGGGAAAACTTGGACATCATATGGGCCTCGGCCTCCGAAGTAGCATCCTCAACCAATTGGTTCCTCCAAACCTTCACAGATGCTACTTCTTTATTTCTTGACTACCGGACTTGACGATAAATTTTTTTGACCAGAATCTCTTCATATGAATGACTTTCCTTAACACCTAGACTTTCCAGTGGCACAATCAAAGTGGGATCACCAACACACTTCTTCAACAATGAAAAATGAAACACTGGATGCACTATTCCAAGTCGGAAGGCAAATCCAACTCATAAGCTACCTTGCCGAAATGCCTCAAAATCTGATAGGCCTACATAGCAGGGAATAAGATTTCCTTTCTTCTCGAATCTCATTACACCCTTCATAGGTGAGATTTTCAAGTAAACCCAATCATCAACGTCAAATTCAAGCTATCTCCTAAAATCCACATAATACTTTTGTTGACTTTGAGCCATTTTCAACCTTTCTCAAATAAGGCGAACCTTCTCCATAGCCTCATGCACCAACTCGGGCCCTATCAAAGTGACCTTTCCAACTTCAAACCAACCAATAGGAGACCTACACCTCCTACCCTAGAGAGACCCAAATGGAGCCATTTGAATATTCGAGTGATAGCTATTATTATAAGCAAACTTGATCAAAGGTAAATGATCATCCCAATTGTCCTTGAAGTCAATCACACAAGCTCTCAACATATCTTCCAAAGTCTGAATAGTACGTTCGGCTTGTGCATTCATCTAAGGATAAAAGGCCGTACTAAGTTTAACTCGGGTACCAAGGCCTTTCGGGAAATACCATTAAAATTGGAAAGTAAACTATGTATCTCAGTATGATATAATAGATAAGGGCAACCCGTACAACTTAACCATTTCTCGAATATGTAACTTAACAAAATCCTAAGCTGAATATGAAGGCTTCACGGGGATGAAATGTGCTAACTTCGTCATCCGATCCACAATGACCCAAATCAAATCATGTTGCCGCCAGGTCCGAGGTAAATCGGTAATGAAATCCATATTCAAATATTCACATTTCCAAGTAGAAATACTAATATCTTGAGTCAAATATCCCGATTTTTGATCCTCAACATTCACTTGTTGGCATTTTGATCACTTAGCCAAAAAATTCCACAATATCCCTCTTTATCTCATTCCACCAATAGACCTCCCACAAATTGTAGTATATCTTGGTGGCTCCCGGGTGAATAGAATATCGAAAGTTGTAAGCATCTGATAAAATCTGTCACCTCAACTCATCAACATTCGGGATGACCTTGGTAACTAAGCACAACATCTCCCCCTTGGGAGAAATACCTAATAACCTCTTTGAGCACTGCTTCCTTCAACTCTACCAAAGTCGGATCAAGATCTTGTTTAACCTTCACATCAGATACAAGAGACGATTCTGACCATTCTGAACAATAATACCACCCTCTTTAGAGTCAACTACGAAAACACCTAAACGAGCTAGTCTATGAATGTCCCAAACTAACTCCTTTTTACCATCTTTAATACGAGCCACACTACTCATCAACAACTAACTAAGGGCATTGACAACCATATTTTCTTTACTCGGATGGTAAAGAACACATAATGTAGTCCTTCAAAAGTTTGAGCCCTCTCTATTAGCAAAGATTTAGGTCCTTTTCCTTAAACACGTATTGTAGATCGGTGAACACATCCATATGGACACCATACAAGTAATGTCTCTAAATCTTTAGAGCAAACACAACCGCTGCTAAATCCAAGTCGTGAGTAGGATAGTTCTTTTCAGAGAGCTTAAGCTTCCTCGAAGCATACACAATCACCTTCCAGTTTGAATCAAAACACAACCAAGCCCAATTCTCGAAGCATCACAATATACAACAAACCTATCAAAATCTTATGGCAATGTAAAAATCAGGGCAGAAGTGAGTCTATTCTTCAACTCTTGGACACTTTTCTCACACGCTTCTGACATAGGAACTTTATCATTTTCTAAGTTAGAGTAGTCAGCAGTGAAGCAATAGAGGAAACTTCTTCCACGAATCTCCTATAATAACTGTCAAAACCTAAGAAACTCTGAATATCTGAAGGGGAAAGAGGTCTAGCTCAGTTTTTAACTGCCTTAGTTTTCTTAGGATCAACCTAAATTCCTTTACTCGAAACAATATGGCCAAGGAAAGTGACGGACCTCAACCAAAACTCACATTTGCTAAACATAGCAAACAAATGACGATCCTTTAGAATTTGCAAGACAATCCTCAAATAATTGGCATGCTCACCCTTACTTTGAGAATAAATCAAGATATCATTGATGAATACAATCATGAACATGTCAAGGTATTTCTTGAACATCCTGTTCATCAAATCAATAAAAGCGGCAGAAGCATTTGTTAGTCCAAAAGACAGAACTAGGAATCCATAGTGACCCTCAACTAATGATATACTGATCGAAGATAAATCTTTGAGAAGAAACTAGCACCTTGAAGTTGATCAAATAAGTCATCTAACCTAGCCATAAGATACTTATTCTTTACCGTGACCTTGTTCAATTGGAGATATTCAATGCACATTTGAAGTGAACCATCCTTTTATGAACAAACAAAACTAGAGCACCCTATGGTGAGATACTACTCGGTCAGATAAAACCCTTATCCAATAGATCTTTCACCTGATTGTATAACTCCTCAAGTTCTACCAGATCTATGTGGTAACGAGGAATAGAGATAGGTTGCATATCTTGAAGAAGGTCAATTCCGAACTCTATTTCCTTTTCTAGAGGAACACTAGGAAGTTCAAGAGGGAATACTTCCAGATACTTGTTAACAACGTGAAGTGAATCAAGAGTAAGGGTTTCAGAATCCATATCCCTACCCCAAACAAGATGATAGATACAAAATTTAGAAATCATCTTCTTAGCCTTAAGGTACGAGATAAACCAACCTATAGGCGCTGAATTTCTACCCTTCCATTCAATGATAGGTTTATTAGGAAACTGAAATCTGACCACTTGGATCCTACAATCAATGAAAGCATAACAAGAGTGAAGCTAATCCATGCCAAGAATGACATCAAAGTCTATCATTTCTAACTCCACGAGATCAACTGAGGTGACCTTATGGAAACTGAAACTGGGCAACTTCTATGAACTCATTTAGCAATAGTAGAATCACCAGTAGGTGTAGAGACCAAGAAAGGTTCTAAAGGAATTTCAAGGCTTCCATCAAACTTAATAGACTCATAAGGAATCACAAAATACAATGTAGCACATGGATCAGGCAATGAATAAACATCAAATTGAAAGACTCGTAATATACCAGTCATCACATTTAGAGAACCCTCATGATCCTATCGAGTCTAAAGAGATTAAAACCTGTTCTTATACTAAGTAACACCAGAACCAGAAGAAATACCCTCTTGAGTTAAAAGACAAGAAAAAGAACTAGGCTAAATCTGAAGACCAACTCTACCCTTGCCAACCTGTAAAGGGAAATCTCTCAATCTGTGATCACTATTACCACAACCATAGTAACCATCGATACCGGCTAAGCATCTCCTCGGATGAATCTTTCCATTCATTTAGCAAATAGGGAATGAAGATTTGCTAGAACCACCTCCTTGAGGCTTGGGGTTAGATACCCTATCCTTGTTAAACCATTGACAGGAAGCACTAGGTGGATTCGGACTAGAGAACTTTTGCCGAAACTGAGAACACCCATTTCTATCGGACCTCGAGTGAGAGAAATCACCACTACCCATTCGTGCCCTTTTTTATTCTCTGGACATCTCCTTCAGTTTTTCCTCCTAGATTTGTTGAGCATGAGCCATCAACCTTGAGATGTTTGATGAGTTAGAGATTTTGACTCATTAGAGGCCTTTTAGTTCAACAAGTGGTATTCTCAATGCCTTTTTTGTCCATATCTAATGCTTAATTATTGTTTTGCAGCTATGAAGGCTTAAGGACAAGTCAAGGACAAGATCATGCAGAAGAGGCAAAAATTATAGGGAAACAATAAAAAAGTGATGTTGATGCTTGCAAAAGGCCCAAGGTGACTCGTCAAACGTGCCTAAACTCATCAATTCTTATAGAATCTTCTACTTAAAAATTCAAGGCAGGTCGGTGAGAAGAGTTCATATCGATGACTCTCAAAACTCTGTTGGTGAGTTCAGTCATGATCGCCCATGATGCTTAAAGCTGAGCTAAAGAGTCCTGAATATTAGGCGAGCAGATGGACGCATCAACCACTTGCCTAAATCAATCAACAAGTTCAATCAAGCTCACAAAAAATGGCAGTCCATTCGAGCTAAAATGAACAAAGAAAGGGCGAGAATAAACTAAGTCGGTGACTCACTTATTATGTCGACAAGCACGACTAGCCTCGCCAACTGAGTCACGTGTTGAAATTTTAGCCAGGTTATGGGGAAAGTGTAAATAGCTGAAAAGCAAGAGAAAAATGATCTTACATTTTTTCTGAATTACAGAATAGAACCTTCTTAGTTTTTGGGTGTTGAACAATTTTGGGTTGCATTTTTGGAGTAATTTGAGTCGGGTCTTTGAAATTGAAGTTGTAATCGACAAATCAAGATGGCCGATAATGTTGTCGGTATATTTTCTTTTTCTTTTATTATGATTGGCTAAAATCCCAATTCTAAGGGTGTACAAATGGATATGGGTAGGGATTAATTTGGTGGAATAGTGTGTATTGCCCTGTTTTATATTATTTTCCATGGGTTTAAACGAATTGTTGTGTTTTAATTTATGAATCAAAGTTGCAAACTTGATTCTAGCTTAGATCTTCATGTTTTGCTTGGAAAAGGTTGCATGAAGTGAATGATTAGTTTAATGCTTGCATATTATGTTTGAAATCCTTGTTTTCTTGAAAGAGAAAGGGGTTTCATTTCTAGATGTTAGGTTTGCTTGAAAGAGAAAATATATGTTAAGGCTATGGATTTTTTAGTTGATTTGACATGGGGGGCTTTGAAAGAAGCTCCTATAATGAGAATGTTGCGATTGAGAGATGCAATGTGTGTTTGAGATTAATCCCACCTACCCATGGGTAATCAATGTTATTGGGCAATCACACCGATCCACTATTTGAAATCTATTCCCATTTCTACACACTCCTAGATTGTTACTCAAAACAAAACACCCTTTTTGTTTACTCTTGTTGAAATTAGTTACTTAATCAATCTAATTGATATTTGGAATTATCCACCCCTGTTATTATTTACTACAATTGATTAGATCACACTTTATCTTCTTAATTGAATTCTTACACATACCATTCCTTGTGGGATTCGATCCCAACCTAATACATTGGGTAATTATATTGCTAACGATCGCCTACTTGTTGAATTGTTATACGAGTAAATTGAGCGTGATCAAAATGGCGCCGTTGACGGAGAGTGGTGCTTAGAATTCTATTAGTGAAGTAATTTTGTGAATTGATTGAGTGTAGTAGAATATTCTTACTATTTGTTTCATTGTTGTGCTCTTGATAGGTGACGACATCAGTTTGATTACCAGTAGCACCGCTAGTAATCATGTGTGGTATGAGGATATAGAGAACATGAATGATGTAAATGAAGAGGTTCTTGGAAGCTCGGGAGCTATCCGGTTTCCCCCAATTATGGGTAATGCTACATTTCAAGTGACCGGGGCAATGCTCCAACTCCTACAAATGAAATGGTTATTAGAGGGTTTAGCTCATGAAAACCCCCATGATCATACCCAAAACTTTGTGGATGTGTGTGGCCCTTTCATACTCAAGAATGTGTCGCAAGAATCCATTCGTTTGAGATTGTTTCCTTTCTCTCTAGTGGGGGAAGCAATCAAGCGGTTGGCTGAATTACCAAGAGATTCCATCGCCTCTTGGGAGGAACTTCTTTCAGCATTTTTTGAATGATTATTTTCTCCTTCGAAGATAGTGAAGTTTAGGGACATCATCCAAAACATTAAGTGAATAGAAGGTGAACCTATCCATGAAACATGGATTAGGTTCCAAAAGCTAGTGTTACAATACCCTAATCACGAGTTGCCAGATAAAGTGTTGTTGCGAATATTTTTATCAGAGTCTCAATAGTGTGAACAAAGGAATAGCTAATCAACTTGTTCGAGGAGGAATCATGAGGCAACCATTTGAGGTGTCTTAAGCTTTACTTGATGAGACGGTGAAGATTTATCGTGCATGGAACACAAGAGGAGCAACTGTTTTCTCTAAATTTTGGTTTTGCTAAAGAGCAACTAGAGAAGAGCAAGAAGCATGATGAGGACATGGCAAAAATGATGACTCAACTTGATTTGCTATCAAAGCATGTGATAGATGATCGATTCAAGTCGGTAAATACAATTTTTGTTAGTAATGGGCTGAGCCCGGTGGATGGAAATTTTGAGGCAAGGTTTGATGAAGAGTGCCGGTTTGCAAACAACAAGGTGGGGGGTTCTCGTTCGAGCTATCAAAGGCTAGGAGGAAATCAAAGTTGAAACAAAGATTGTGACAACGATTGGAGAGGCAATGATTGGCGTAATTGAGAAGACACTTAGGGGGAGCATGAAACTAATGGTCAGAGATATGATTCACCATATTATTGTTCCAATCCAAAGGAGAAACAAGTGAGTTCAAGGAGTTCTCGAACCAATGATATGTTAGCCAAAATACTCAACAAGGTAGAGGGTTCCGACATAGTGTTGAAAGAAAGAAGACAAATTTCTCCACATTGACACATACCGTCACCTCTCACTAGCACCTATCAAGCAACTTGAGGCTTAAATGAGCTAGATTTCAGCTCATCTAGATCCAAGATCGAGAGGGAGTGTGCCTATTGATATGATAGTTAATTTGAGGAATGATACCCATGTATCGTCTATTGTAACCCGAAGTGGCAAAGTATTACAAAATGAATCTTTAGGTCAGGATGTTAGCACCAAGAAGATGGTTGTCGATAATGAAACATCGAAACAAGTTGATAAATCATTAATAGATGATGTTGAAGGTGAAAACAGTGGAAGCGGCTCAAATGCAAATGTGGGGGATGATGACGTGGCTACTCCAACTATGAAAGTTCCATAAACATAACCCCTCCATTTCCCCAACGCTTGAGAAAAAAAGAGAATGATGTAAAATATCAAAAGTTCTTAAGTGTTTTCAAGAATTTATCAGTGAACATCCCTTTAGTGGATGCTTTAATTGAGACGCCGAGTTATGTAAAATTCATGAAGGAATTGGTCATGGAAGAATGGTGGATGGAGTTTGAAACTATTGAGGTCTCTCACAATTGCAGTGTTATTATGACAAGCAATGTGATCATAAAGAAAGATGATTCGGGAGCATTCACTATTGAAAGATGATTTGGGAGCATTCACTCTTCCATGCACTATTGGGAGGTATCAATGTGCTAGAGCTTTATGTGACCTTGGGGCAAGCATAAACTTGATGCCTTTGAAAAATTTCAAGAAACCTCAGCTTGATGATCCAAAACCGACAACCATGAGACTATTGATGGCGGGCCGGTCAATTAAAAGGCTAGTGGGGATTGTGTATGACATCCTAGTAAAGGTAGACAAATTTATCTTTCCAGCTGACTTTGTGGTGCTTGGTTGTGATATTGATGTGGAGATTCCTATTATTCTTGGTAGGCAATTTTTGGCTACCGATAAGGCAATTGTTGATATTGAGAGTGGCAACTTAAAATTCCGCGTGAACAATAAAGAAGTCAACCTCAACATTTACAAATATATGAAGTATCCAAATGATATGCATGTGGCGTCTCATGTAGACATGATCGATGAGGCGGTGGCCAGCGTGTGAGAAATGGTGTGGAGTGGTGAATAGTTGTGTTACTCAATTATGACATAGAGGAGATTAGTGACTTTGATGAGGTAGTGGCTACTCTTATGGGTTCGGGATCATTCTCATCCAACCCCACGAAGCTGGACATTGAGTTGAAAAATTGGAAAAATCCTCCGGCTAAACTATCTATTGAAGAGCCACCAAAATTGGATTAGAAAGTGTTACCTTAATATCTTTGATATGTATTCTTGGGAGAAGATAATACACTACCCTTGATTATTGCAAATGAGTTGTCTAAAGGGCAAGTTGAAGCCTTGTTTGGGATTTTTAGGAAGCATATTAAAGCCTTAGGTTGGTCAATCACCGACATTATAGGGATTCCTCCGGGTATTTCAACTTAAAAAATTCAGCTAGCTAAAGATTTCAAGCTGAGTATCGAGCATCAAAGAAGGTTAAAACCTCCTATGCAACAAGTGGAAAAGAAAAAGATTATCAAGTGGTTGGATGCCGGTGTAATCTACCCTATCGCAGATAGCAAGTGGGTAAGTCCGATGCAATATGTTCCCAAAAAGGGTGGTATGACCTTGGTGTCAAATGCCAAAAATGAGCTTGTTGCAACTCGGCCCGTTACCGGATGGAGGGTGCGTATGGATTACTGAAAACTCAACTCATGGAACTAGAAAGACCATTTCTCAATGCCATTTTATTAATCAAATGTTGGATCACCTTGCGGAAAGAGGATGGTATTGCTTCCTTGACGGCTATTCGGGGTATAATCAGATTTCCATTGTCTCGGAAGATCAAGAAAAGACCACCCTGACTTGCCCATATGGGATGTTTGCCTTCAAGCGAATGCCATTCGGGTTGTGTAATGCTCCGGCAACCTTTCAAAGGTGAATGCTATCAATATTTGCTTATATGGTAGAAAATTCTATGGAGGTGTTCATGGATGATATTTCTGTCATGGGTGACTTGTTTGAAGAATGTTTGGACCAATTGAGTAAAGTGCGGCAACGTTATGTCGAGACTAGTCTTGTTCTTAATTGGGAGATATGCCACTTCATGGTAAAAGAAGGGATTGTACTCAGACATAAAATTTTAGGAAAGGAAATTGAGGTTGATCAAGCAAAAATTGATGTAATTGCTAAATTGTCTCCTCCAATTTCAGTAAAGGGTGTGCGGAGTTTCTGGGGACATGTCGGGTTCTATCGGTGGTCCATAAAGGACTTCTCCAAGGTGGTTGACCCTTTGTGCAAGTTGCTCGAGAAAGAAAGTGTTTGAGTTAAACTCTAATTGTGTGAAGGCATTTTTGTGCTTGAAAGAAAAACTCGTCTCATCCCCAATTATTATTGCACCAGATTGGAATATTCCCTTTGAGATGATGTGCGATTCTAGTGGCGTGTCCCTCGATATCGTCCTTGGGCAATGCAAGAACAAGCTCATTCACCCAATCTATAATGCTAGAAAAACACTAAATTGTGCTCAAAAGAATTACACTGTCACATAGAACAAGAGTTGCTAGTTGTTGTGTATGGCTTCGAGAAATTTAGATCTCATTTGTTGGGTACTAAAGTAATTGTGCACACCAACCATGTTGCCCTTAGATTTTTAATGGCGAAGAAGGAAGCCAAGCCAAGATTGATTTGGTGGGTAATCCTCCTTCAAGATTTCAATTCGAGGTGAGAGATAGAAAGGTTGTGAAAACCAAGTAGATGACCATTTGTCTCATCTTGAACCAAGTGTTGAAGTAGCTGAAGAAACAGAGATAGATGAAGCCTTTCCCGATGAAATGGTAATAATGCTCTCTTATGGTTCAGCACCATGGTATGCGGACTGTTCTAATTTTGTAGTTTGTGGAATTCAACCAAAAGGGTTGAGTAATGAATCACTGAAATTCTCCATTCGCATCTGTCAATTTCGGCGGGGAAAAGGCCCAATCTGCGATTGCCAAATTGGAATAATGAGCCTGCCTTGGCTCGATCTTCTCAAAGAAAAAAATTGAAGAAGGCCCTGCCATTTTCGGTGAACACAACATTTGCCTTACCTAAATTATAAAACACACTCATGTCATGATCCTTGAGAAGTTCAATCCATCTTCTCTATTGAAGAGTTAACACTTTCTGACTGAAGACATACTTCAGGCTCTTATGATCATTGAAAACATGATCATGGATACCATAAAGGTAATGATACCAAATTTTCAAGGAAAACACAAAGGCTGCTAACTAAAGTTCATTAGTAGGGTAGTTCTTCTCGTGAACCTTAAGTTATGTAGAAGCATACGCAATGACCTTACCATTATGCATCAAAACATAACAAAGAAAAACTCTGGAAGCATAAAAAGAAACAACAAAATCATCTATACGCTTTAGCAAAGTCAAGAATGGAGCAGAAGTCAATCAAGCCTTCAACTCCAGAAAGCTCTTCTCACAAACCTCAGACCATTGGAATTTGGCCTTTTTATGTGTTAATGTGATCAACGGGGCAGCAATAGATGAGAACCCCTGAACAAACCTTTTATAATAGCCAACTAGACCCAAAAAGCTCCTAATATAAGTCAGAGTAGAAGGCATAGGCCAATTCTTCACTGCCTCAATCTTGTGAGAGTCAATGTTAATACCCTTACTGGAAACAACACGCCCAAACAATGCAACTTATCCCAACCAAAATTCACACTTAGAGAATTTAGAGAACAAGAGTATATTCGTGAAGGTCTAAAGAACAATTCTAAGGTGACCAACTCCTCCTCACTATGGGAGTAAATCAAGATATATCTATAATACAATAACAAACATGTCAAGGTATTGCTTAACACTCTATTCATAAGGTCCATAAAAGTTGCAAGAGCATTGGCTAACCCAAATGACAAAACAAGAAACTCATTATAGTCATATCGAGTTTGAAAGGTTGTCTTCAAAATGTCACATTATCTAACCTTCAACTGATGGTATCAAAATCTAAGATTAATCTTAGAGAAACAAGTGGCACCCTGAAGTTGGTCGAACATGTCAGCAACTCTAGAAAGAGGATAATTATTCTTAATTGTTACCTTGATTAATTGGCTGTATTCAATACATATTTTGAGGGAACATTCTTTCTTATGCATGAAAAGTATTAGATCACCCCATTGGGAAGTACTAGGTCTAATGAATCCCTTATCTACAAGATCTTTAAACTGCTCTTTCAAATCTTTCAACTCGACATGAGTCATTCTATATGGAGGAATAGAGATAAGTTGTCTATATGCTCTCTTATGGTTCAGCACCATGGTATGCGGACTGTTCTAATTTTGTAGTTTGTGGAATTCAACCAAAAGGGTTGAGTAATTATCAGAAGAAAAAGTTTCTCTTTGATGTGAAGAAATATTTTTTGGATGAGCCCTATCTCTCTAGGGAATGTGTTGATCATATAATCTAGCATTGTGTCCCGGAAGTTTTTGTAAAAGTGATACTTGAAGCTTGCCATGCATCGTCGGTAGGTGGGCACCATGGTGGAGTTTCAACAGCATCAAAAGTCTTGCAATATTGATATTATTGGCCAATGCTCTATCAAGATGAAAATGCTTTTCATAAAGTGTGTGTTCAATGCCAACTTCAAGGAGGAATCTCTCAAAAGCATGAACTTCCTCTTTCACTGATTCTTGATGTTGAACTCTTTAATGTGTGGGGGATAGATTTCATGGTACCCTTTGTGAGCTCTTTTGGTAACAAGTACATTTTGGTGGCCTTTGATTATGTTTCAAAGTGGGTAGAGGTAGTGGCCTTACCCAACAATAAGGGGTGGAGTGTAACAAAATTTCTCAAGAGGTATATCTTTACAAAATTTGGCACTCTTCAAGCTATCATAAGTGATGGTGGCTCCCATTTCTGTAATCGCCAATTTGAAGCACTTCTGGACAAATATGGGTGAAACACAAGGTTGTGACACCGTACCATCCCCAAACAAGTGGGTAAGTTGAGGCATTGAACCCAGAGATCAAGAGCATCTTAGCAAAAATGGTGAAGATCAACCATGCTAATTGGTCAAGGAAAGTTGAAGATGCACTTTGGGCCTATCGTACAACTTTCAAATCTCCCATCGAAATGTGTCCATATAAATTAGTGTTTGGAAAATTTTGCCAATTGAGTCGAAACACAAAGCCTTATGGGCATTGAAAGCGGTAAATCTGAATTGGGAAATGACTTCAAAGAATCGTGTCAACCAAATCCATGAATTGGAAGAATTTCGGCTAAGGTCATATGAGAACTTAATTCTTTACAAAGAGAAAGTGAAGCATTGGTATGATGCTACAATTCTACACCCGAGAGTTTCGAGTAGGAGATTTGGTGTTGCTTTTTAATTCTCGATTGAGACTTTTCCCAGGAAAAATAAAATCAAAATGGTCGGGTCCATTCAAGGTGGTTAGAGTGTTGGGTAATGGATCCATTGAAGTGGAAAATGATGAAGGATCCAAGTTTAAGGTCAACGCGCAACGTCTGAAGTTATACTTCAGAGAGGGTCATGATGTGAGAATAATTGAAGTAATGTACTTGGGTGATGCTTGATAGCATATCCACGTCGTGTCACGATGTTAACTAAGGTATTTCTTGGGAGGCAACCCAAGTTTTTATTGGTTTAGCAATAATGATTGCTACTTGTGTAGGTGAAAGAGAGGTCCCTGAACTCAGGCCTTTTAGGCGAGCAGATCAATGCTTCGATGAATCACTGAAATTCTCCATTCGCATCTGTCAATTTCGGCGGGGAAAAGGCCCAATCTGCGATTGCCAAATTGGAATAATGAGCCTGCCTTGGCTCGATCTTCTCAAAGAAAAAAATTGAAGAAGGCCCTGCCATTTTCGGTGAACACAACATTTGCCTTACCTAAATTATAAAACACACTCATGTCATGATCCTTGAGAAGTTCAATCCATCTTCTCTATTGAAGAGTTAACACTTTCTGACTGAAGACATACTTCAGGCTCTTATGATCATTGAAAACATGATCATGGATACCATAAAGGTAATGATACCAAATTTTCAAGGAAAACACAAAGGCTGCTAACTAAAGTTCATTAGTAGGGTAGTTCTTCTCGTGAACCTTAAGTTATGTAGAAGCATACGCAATGACCTTACCATTATGCATCAAAACATAACAAAGAAAAACTCTGGAAGCATAAAAAGAAACAACAAAATCATCTATACGCTTTAGCAAAGTCAAGAATGGAGCAGAAGTCAATCAAGCCTTCAACTCCAGAAAGCTCTTCTCACAAACCTCAGACCATTGGAATTTGGCCTTTTTATGTGTTAATGTGATCAACGGGGCAGCAATAGATGAGAACCCCTGAACAAACCTTTTATAATAGCCAACTAGACCCAAAAAGCTCCTAATATAAGTCAGAGTAGAAGGCATAGGCCAATTCTTCACTGCCTCAATCTTGTGAGAGTCAATGTTAATACCCTTACTGGAAACAACACGCCCAAACAATGCAACTTATCCCAACCAAAATTCACACTTAGAGAATTTAGAGAACAAGAGTATATTCGTGAAGGTCTAAAGAACAATTCTAAGGTGACCAACTCCTCCTCACTATGGGAGTAAATCAAGATATATCTATAATACAATAACAAACATGTCAAGGTATTGCTTAAACACTCTATTCATAAGGTCCATAAAAGTTGCAAGAGCATTGGCTAACCCAAATGACAAAACAAGAAACTCATTATAGTCATATCGAGTTTGAAAGGTTGTCTTCAAAATGTCACATTATCTAACCTTCAACTGATGGTATCAAAATCTAAGATTAATCTTAGAGAAACAAGTGGCACCCTGAAGTTGGTCGAACATGTCAGCAACTCTAGAAAGAGGATAATTATTCTTAATTGTTACCTTGATTAATTGGCTGTATTCAATACATATTTTGAGGGAACATTCTTTCTTATGCATGAAAAGTATTAGATCACCCCATTGGGAAGTACTAGGTCTAATGAATCCCTTATCTACAAGATCTTTAAACTGCTCTTTCAAATCTTTCAACTCGACATGAGTCATTCTATATGGAGGAATAGAGATAAGTTGTCTATTATGAAAAACATATATCTCAAAGTCTATCTCCCTGTCAGGAGGGACTCTGGAAAGATCCTCTAAATAGACATCTAGAAACTCACAGACTACAGGGACTGATTGAAGAGGTGGGGTCTCAAGGTTGGAGTCCTTAACCCGAATGAGGTGGTAGAGATAACACTTAGAGATTATCTTTCTAGCCTTAATATATGCGATGAAATGACCCTTAGGTACAGCAGAATTACCCTTCCACTCTATGACTGGCTCAGTAGGAAACTAAAACTTTATAACTCTGGTTCTACAGTCAACTATACATAGTAAGAATACAACTAGTCCATGCCTAGGATGATATCAAAGTCTACCATATATGGCGCCTACAACCCACCGATAGGCAAGCCAAACTATATCCCGAAACTTAACAGTAATGGGACTAAGAGTGGAAACTAGCCTCAACTACGCGGAAGCAACAAATACACTATATAAGGATGCGGAAGCGAAACTGAAATAACATATACAAGACACCTCCCAAAATCTGGAAGTCATATGTACAGAACCACTAACAAGAGTACAAGTCCCAAAAGTGAACCACAGAAATAACTGTCTCGAAAACAAAAGACAAGCCAAAAGATAAATATAGAAAGAGACAGGTAATCCCAGAATGCCATGTGCTCACCCTAGTCTCCTGAACTGACAGCTGCAGGCTCGATCTCAATAATGATAACTAGTGCTCAGACTTGCATCACAAAAACAGATGCAAAGTGTAGCATGAGTACCAAAATAGTAGGTACCCAGTAGGCATCATAGGCAGACTGAGCAAGAAAGGTAAAAACAGGCAGACAAGATAGAATCAGCAACCACAACAACAAAGATCAACATAACGGAAACAGAGAAAGTGAAATGTAAATCGAGGATAGCTACGCTAAACCCAACTGAGCCCCCCATAAGACCCGTTGGGCACACTCGTGTGCAAGTTTAAATAAAACCTGAATGGATCCCCATAAGCCCGACATGTAGACAGAAGAGCTATACTACAGAACGAAAGGAGATCCATAACCAAAAGTCGTAACACCTATGGGTCTCGGACCCAACAATATAATACCGGAGCCCCGCCCAATCATCAGTCACGAACTGGAAATACCGGACTCTAACCGGGTAATGTCAGTTTCAAGATGGAACAATATCTAGGCCCCGCCCAATCATCAGTCACAAGATGAAAATACCAGACTGTAACCAGAAACGTCAGCCTCGAGCTGGAATAATATTTGGGCCCCACCCAATCATCAGTCACGAGCTAGAAATACCGGACTCTAATCAGGTAACGTCAACCTCGAGCTGCAACAATATCTGGACCCTGCCCAATCATCAGTCACGAGCTGAAAATACCAAAAATATCAGGCTGGAGCTGGAACAATATCTGGGCCCCGCCCAATCATCAGTCATGAGCTGGAAATACCAGACTCTAACCAGAAACGGCAGCCTCGAGCTGGAAATACCGGACTCTAACTGAAAACGTCATCCTTGAGCTCAAAAATTATCTGGGCCCTACCCAATCATTAGTCACGAGCTGGAAATACCGGACTCTAATCGAAAACGTCAGCCTCGAGCTGGAACAATCAATTTACGCTCAACAGTCTAGCACTGGAAATATCGGTTCCAACCGAGTAATATCAACTGCAGGCTGGGGCTAGTAACCTACGCTTCACGGACTCACATTGGGAATAACGGGCCATAGCGTTAGCTATGGACCGGAGCTGGTAGCCTACCCCCGACAGCCTAGCACCGGAAATAACGGATGGGAATCGCGTAACATTAATCTCGTACTGGAGCTAACAACATCAAACCAGAAAAACCCACCACGAACAACACAATGCAAGACTAAAGATCACGAGCCGCCGCCCCACAAGGATATAAGCCGAAGGCTCTCAGCCTAGAACAACCCAGCCGTCATTCGACGCAAACACAACATCTTTCGGTAGCATCCCACCATTGCAGAAATAGAGGGGAAAGAATCGAAAGGTCCCAAAGCCAAAAAATCGCCTATACTAAGGCTCATAGTATCAGACTCAAGTCTGCTATACCAGTCTACAAGGATCTAGTCTATCCGAATCGCCGTCGGATACATACTCAAGTCAACAGGTGCATAGGACTAAGGCAATACTACCTTAACCTATTCTAAGTCCGAAATCACAAAAAATCAACCCAGCACAGAATCCAAAGACCCGAACCCACTCATGAATCAACAGATAACCACCCAACAGATAGTCCCCAACACAAATACCAACAATCCAAGTCAACAACCCAATCTACAACATAATACTAGCCAAGAACAATCCAACAGTCAACTATAAAATAGGAAATCATATAAGCAAGGAAACAATATTAGCTAGCCACCCCAGATTCACACATATCGACCAGCATTTACACATTCAAGCTCAATCCAGAAAGAAGGGAAGCCGTAAATTACCAAAAAGCCGATCACAAGCGCTCCAAGTCACTCAGCCGAATATTTTCCCTTCCGAACGGCCTCAGACTGCTGCCACGCTATCAAAAATAGAATCACAGCGTCAATACGGTCGTTTAGACACTAAAATCAATAAATTCGGAGACAAACCAATTTTGGAGTCAAATCGGGCAAAGTGGGACCCACTCTGGATTTTCCAAAATTGACTCCGTGTAAAGGTCCCAAGTCCTTCTCCAAACACGAATCCCAAAATGGATCGCCCATTAGGGGTCGGATCCGCTCCTAACAGCCCACAACAACAAATCACAAAACTTAACAAAATAAGCCAACAAAGAACTTACCCTCAATTTCACAAAATAAGCCAACAAAGAACTTACCCTCAATTTCACAGGAAACGAGGAACACCCAATGAACCCCAACCTAAAACCCACGAAGCCTACGAGAATCTTAACGCCAAGGACTTCGAATCGCCAAAAATCAATGCAAGATGAGGGAGATATGGGAGTTCGAAGCCCCCATCAAATGAGCCTCGGGTTCCCTTTTATAAACTGCCAGGCCCGCTCTTCTCCGCAAACGCGGTCAACTCTCCGCGAACGCGGAGGTGAGCCACCCAGTACTCCAGGAATGCGGCCCTCGGTCCTTGAACATGGAGGGCAAAGATCCTCCTTCACAGAGTAGACCTCCGCGAACGCGGAGCACAGAATCACCCTTACCTCACAAACCTCCACGAATGTGGAGCTCAGGGACCCAGACCTCAGGGAACGCGGAGAGGCTTCCTCAAACGCAGAGAGCCTTCTACGAATGCGAAGCAGAAGGAACCTCTCACTAACCCAGACCTCCGCGAACGCGGAGCAAAGGAAAACACCCAGCCTCACAGACCTCTGCGAACGCGGAGTAGACTCTCCCACACCTCCGTGAATGCGTAGCCTATCCCGCGAACGCAGAGAGTAAATGAGTCTGCTGTTTTAACAGCTACACCAGCTAAGTTTTGGACAATTCCAAAACTCCGACGGGGTGCTCGAGATTCATTCGGAACCCCGTGCATGCAAACAAAATATGCTACACCCTCGAATTTGACATTTCAAACTCAATGGCGCAATCAAAATTTCCATACGAGGTCATTTCGACAAAAAGTGGGTCCCACACCCAATGAGCCATTTTAGCCAACTACTACCGGAGGTCTCAAAATTAGATCGAAAGCTCGCAATAATTCTCGAAGGGTCGTTCTAGACCAAACTCGGCATTCCAGAACTAACCGCGCCGTCAGAATTTCCATTCTAGTGCGTTTTCCAAGAAAGTTGACCAAAGTCAACCTTAAACAAAATTTTGAAGACTAAAGAGCTAACTGGCCCTAAAATCACACCGGAAACCCCAGGACTTGGGCAAACCATGCTCCTAGCCTAATTTGGCCGCTACGGAGCTGATGGAACCATTAGAATTCTCATCTGAGGTAGTTTAACTAAAGTTATGACTGAAATCAACTTTCAAGATTCAAAAGCTCCTAAAACAGAAAAACAGGCATAAAACCCAAACGAACGACCAGGCGATCAAACAGTCAGTGCCAGCAAGTCATAAATGACTTGGGGTCGCTACAGCAATGCTCTAATCGACAGAAGGAATGCATTAATACAGAAATGACCTAGAGGGTCATTACAATATCCACTACTAAAAGGACTTTCGTCCGCGAAAGAAAGGATCAAGAAGTACCTGAGGGCTCAAAAAAGCTGGGGAACTGCTCTCGCATCTCCCTCTCGATCCTCTAGGTAGCCTCCTCAACTGGATGATGCCTCCAACGGACCTTAACCACAGGAATAACTCTCGACCTCAACTACCTCACATCTCTGGCAAAAATAGGAACTGGCTCCTCAGTATAGGTCAAGCGATCATCCAACTCAATAGCATCATACTGAAGCAAATGAGACTCATCTGGAACATATCAACGCAACATCGAAACATGGAATACTGGATGAACAACTGAGAATGCTAAAGGTAAAGCTAACTCATAAGTCACCTCGCCAACTGCCCTCAAAATCTCAAAAGGCCCGATATACCTGGGGCTAAACTTGCCCCACCTCCCAAATCTCATCGCGCCCTTCATGGGTGATACTCAGATGAATACTCTATCACCCACGGCAAAACTCAATGGTCGACGCCTACGGTCTGCATAACTTCGCTGTCTACTCTGAGCTGTCTTGAGCCTATCCTGAATCAACCTCACATGCTCCAAGGACTCCTGAAATAGATCTGTGCCATGCGGCCTAGGCTCCGTAGACTCAAACCAACCTACTGGAGTACAACAACGCCTACCATAACGGGCCTCAAACAGGGCCATCTGGATGCTAGAATGGTAGCTATTGTTGTAAGCAAACTCTGCCAAGGGCAAGAAGTGGTCCCACTAACCCCTAAAGTCTATAACACAGGCCCACAACATATCCTCAAGAACCTGAATAGTGCGCTCTGACTGGCCATCAGTCTGCGGGTGAAATGCTGTGCTAAGATCCACACGGGTGCCCAACTCCTCTTGAAATGCTCTCCAAAAGCTGGAAGTGAACTGTGGGCCCTGGTCTGAGATGATACAAACAGGCACACCATGAAGACGGACTACCTCCCGAATGTAGATACGGGCTAACCTCTCAGTATGGTAGGATGTATAAACAGGGATGAAGTGTGCTGACTTGGTCAATCGATCCATGATGACCCAGATACTGTCAACACCCCTAGGAGTCCGTGGCAACCTAACAATGAAGTCTATGGTGATACGCTCCCAGTTCCACTCAGGAATGGGTAATCTCTACAACTTTCCACCAGGCCTCATATGCTCGGCCTTCACTTGTTGGCAACACAAATAATGGGACACATAGTCTGAGATGTCCCTCCTCATACCGCTCCACCAGTAATGCTGCCTCAAATCACGATACATCTTAGTTGTGCTCGGATGAATAGAATATCTGGAATCATGGGCCTCGCTATGGATCAGCTGGATCAACTCATCAACTCTGGGAACACACAATTGGCCAGCAAACCTCAAAACCCCGTGTGAATCTAAGGAAGCCTATCCGGCATAACCTACCAACACTCTCTCTCTCTGAGTGCTACCAAAGATTCATCTTCAAACTGATGACTACAAATCTAATCAAGCAGAGATGATTGAACCCCCATATATGCTAACACCCTGCTGGAATCTGAAACATCAAGTCTGATCATCTGATTGGCTAAGGACTGTATGTCCTAAGCCAAGGGTCGCTCTGAAACAGAAAGGAAGGCTAGACTACCCATAGTCACTGCCTTCCGACTCAAGGTGTCCGCTACTACATTTGCCTTACCTGGATGGTAGAGAATAGAGAGATCATAGTCCTTCAGGAGCTCTATACAATGGTGCTACCTCGAATTAAGATCCCTCTGAGTCATGATGTACTGAAGGCTCCTATGATCAGTGTATATCTCACAATGAACTCCATACAGGTAGTGCCTCCAAATCTTAAGCGCGAAAACTACCGCCGCCAACTCCAAATCATGAGTGGGGTAGTTGCGCTTGTGCAGCTTAAGTTGCCTCGACGCATAAGCAATAACCCCGCCCTGCTGCATCAGAACACAACCCAAACCAATGCAGTTGCGTCACAATAGACCATGAAGCCCTCGCCCTCAACTGGAAGAGTCAGTATAGGAGCGGTGGTAAGCAACTCCTTGAGCCTCAGAAAGCTCCTCTCACACTCCTCCACCATACAAAGAGAACATCCTGGCGAGTCAACCGAGTCAAAGGCACCGCTAAAGTGGAGAAATCCTCAACAAAGCGTCTACAATACCCTGCCAATCCGATGAAACTCTGAATCTCAATCACAGAAGTGGGCCTAGCCCAACTATGGATAGCCTCAACCTTCACCGGATCCACCATAATGCCATCCTTGGACACTACGTGCCCCAAGAATGCTACAGACTCAAGACAAAACTCACACTTTGAGAACTTGGCATAAAGTCGATGACCTCTCAAAGTCAGGAGCACTATCCTCAAATGATGCTCATGCTAACGATGGCCCCGCAAGCATACCAAGGTGTCATCAATAAATGCTATGACGAAGGAGCCAAAAATCACATCAAGGTCTACGACACACAACACAAGAAGATCGACCAGAGTATCCTGCCCCTGAATGGTCATCGAACAAGATCTACACACCCGATCCACTACTAAAGAATCCCCTACTGGGGTCGAAACTAGCAAGGGAACGGATAAGGGCTCAGGACTCACTCCCAATCGAGGCACACAGTAATTCGACACATATGAATAGGTAGAACCTGGATCAAACAAGGCTGAAGCGGACTGCTGGCATAAAAGAATCGTACGTGTAATCACATCATCAGACGCCTCGGCCTCTGCTCTGGATGGAGCTGCATAAAAGTGGCCCTGGGTGCCTCTACCTCAAGCATCCACTCCACCACCTGACCTTCCTTCCTTAGGACCTCCCCGAGAACCCTGTTGTTGTCCTCCTCCCTTAGCTGGAGGTGCTACTGTCGAAACCGGTCTCACTGCCTAAGGGGCTGGTAAAGCTGATCTAAAAGAATGGCACTCCTTGGCCCAGTGACCAAGCTCTCCATATGTGAAACAACCCTGAGAAGGCCTGCTAATCGATGGAGGTCGGCCACTCCTACTTGATGCTCCTGACTGAAACCCACCTCGGCCCTAACTCAGACCGACACTGTATACTCCCTGGTAGTGCTTGTCACCTTCTGATATCTACAAGGCTGCCTGAAATGGGTAATTGTGCTGACCTGGTTAGAACCCCTGGTGAAACTGGTCCAAAGTAACTCTAGGCCTGGAACGGGGCCCACTAGCCCTACCATCCTGTCTGACCCTCTTGCCGCTGCCCCCTTGGGCCTCGCGACGTAGCTTCTGTTGCACACCCTTGATAGGATCTAAGATCTGAGCAAGCATGCCCTGAATATCAGGAGCGGCAGTTGGTACTGGCGGTGGTCGGGCTGGTCCCGACCCCATCGGCTGAGGAGGAATCTGATATACCTGAGGCTCTGGCTCCAGTTCCGAAGTCCTCTCTCTAACGCGGACTAGTGCCGCAGCACCCCTTCGACCTCAGGTCGACCTCTACTACGCGAGCGAGACATCCCTGTAACAGAGTGGAACAAGTGAGATTTCAAGAAACCAACTGGATAGCCACGCACGAAATACAAAGTAAGAAAATATCCTGAGGACATCCTGTAACCTCCCGAATATAAGCCACAGACGTCTCCGCGCCGATCCTCAGGACTCTACTAGATGTTAGTTCTATACAAGTGAGACCAACGAACCTATGCTCTGATACCAATTTGTCACGACCCGATTTCTCAAGTCATGATGGCCCCTACAACCCACCGGTAGGCAAGCCAAACTCTATCCCGGAACTTAGCAGTAATGGGACTAAGATTGGAAACAAGCCTCAAATACGCGGAAGCAACAAATACAACACATAAGGAAGCGGAAGCGAAACCGAAATAATATATACAAGACACCTCCCAAAATCTGGAAGTCACATGTACAACCACTAACAAGAGTACAAGTCCCAAAATGGACCACAGAAACAACTGTATCAAAAACAAAAGGCATGCCAAAAGATAAATATAGAAAGAGACAAGTAATCCCAGAACGCCATGTGCTCACCCTAGTCTCCTGAACTGACAGTTGTAGGCCCGATCTCAACACTGATAACTAGTGCTCGGACCTGCATCAAGAAAATAGATGCAGAGCGTAGCATGAGTACCAAAATAACATGTACCCAGTAGGCATCATAGGCCGACTGAGCAAGAAAGGTAAAAATAGATAGACAAGATAGAATCAGCAACAACAACAACAGAGGTTAATAGAACGAAAACAGAGAAAGCGGAATGTAAACCGACGATAGCTACGCTAAACCCAGCTGAGCACCCCATAAGACCCGCTGGGCACACTCGTGCGCAAGTTTAAATAAAACCCAAACGGACCCCCATAAGCCCGAAAGGTACACAGAAGAGATATACTACAGAATGAAAGGAGATCCATCACAAGAAGCCATAACACCTATGGGTCCCGGACTCAACAATCTAATACCTGGGCCCCACCCTATCAACAGTCATGAACTGGAAATACCATAATCAAACCGGGTAACGTCAATGTCGAGCTGGAATAATATATGGGCCCCGCCCAATCATCAGTCACGAGCTGAAAATATCGGACTCTAATCGGAAACGTAATCCTCGAGCTGGAACAATATCTGGGCCCCGCCCAATCATCAATCACGAGCTCGAAATACCAGACTCTAACCGGGTAACGTCAGTCTTGAGCTGAAACAATATTTGGGCCCTGCCCAATCATCAGTCACGAGCTGGAAATATCGGACTCTAATAGAAAATGTTAACCTCGAGCTGGAATAATATCTGGGCCCCTCTCAATCATCAGTCACGAGATGGAAATATCATACTCTAACCGAAAACGTTAGCCTCGAGCTGGAACAATATCTGGGCCCTGCCCAATCATTAGTCACGAGCTGGAAATACCGGACTCTAACCAGAAATGTCAGCCTCGAGCTGGAACAATATCTGGGCCCCACCAAATCATCAGTCATGAGCTGGAAATATCAGACTCTAATCGAAAACGTCAACCTCGAGCTGGAACAATATATGGGCCCCACCCAATCATCAGTCACGAGCTGGAAATAACGGACTCTAATCGAAAATGTCAGCCTCGAGCTGGAACAATATTTGGGCCCCGCCCAATCATCAGTCATGAGCTGGAAATACCATACTATAACCGGAAACGTCAGGCTCAAGCTGGAACAATCAATCTACGCTCAACAGTCTAGCACTGAAAATATCGATTCCAACCGAGTAACGTCAACTCTGGGCTGGGGCTAGTAGCCCAGGCTTCACAGACTCGCACTTGGAATAACGGGCTGAAATCGTATAACGTCAGCTACGGACCGGAGCTGGTAACCTACCCCCGACAGCCTAGCATCGAAAATACCGGATGGGAACCGCATAACATCAGTCTCGTACTGGAGCTAACAACCTCTAACCAGAAAAAGCCACCATAAACAATATAACGCAAGACTAAACATCACGGGCCGCCGCCCCACAAGTATATCAACCGAAGGCTCCCACCCTAGCACAACCCAGCCATCATTCGACGCAAACACAACATCTTCCGGCAGCATCCCACCATCACCAAAATAGAGGGAAAAGAATCGAAAGGTCCGAAATCCATGAAATCACCTAAACTAAGGCTCATACTATCAGACCCAAGTCTGCTATACCAGTCTACAAGGATCTAGTCCATCTGAATCGCCGTCGGATACATACTCAAGTCAACAAGTGCATAGGATTAAGGCAATACTACCTTGACCTATTCTAAGACCGAAATAACAAAAAATCAACCTAGCACAGAATCCAAAGATCGGGACCCACTCATGCATCAACAGATAACCACCCAACAGATAGTCCCCGACACAAATACCAACAATCCAAGTCAAAAACCCAATCTACAACATGATACTAGCCTAGAACAGTCCAACAGTCAACTATAAAATAGGAAATCGGATAAGCAGGGAAACAATACTAGCTAGCCACCCCAGATTCACACATATCGACCAGCATTAACACATTCAATCTCAATCTAACAAGAAGGGAAGTCGTAACCTACAAAAAAGCTGATCACAAGTGCTCCAAGTCACTCAACCGATGATTTTCCCTTCCGAACGGCCTTAGACTGCTGCCACGCTATCAAAAATAGAATCACAACGTCAATACAGTCGTTTAGACACTAAAATCAATAAATTCGGAGACAGACCAATTTTTAAGTCAAATCGGGCAAAATGGGACCCGCTCCGAATTTTCCGAAATTGACTCCATGAGAAGGTCCCAAATCCTTCCCCAAACACGAATCCCAAAATGGATCGCCCATTAGGGGTCGGATATGCTCCTAATAGCCCACAACAACAAATCACAAAACTAAACAAAATAGGCCAACAAAGAACTTATCCTCAATTTCACGGGAAATGAGGAACACCCAACGAACCCCAACCTAAACCCACGAAGTCTACGAGAATCTGAACGCCTTGGACTTCGAATCGCCGAAAAACGATGCAAGATGAGGGAGATATGGGAGCTTGAAGCTCCCATCAAATGAGCCTTGGGTTCCCTTTTATAAACTGCCAGGCCCGCTGTTCTCTGCGAATGCGGTCAACGCTCCCCGCATGCGGAGGTGAGCCACCCAGTACTCTACGAACGCGTCCCCCGACCTGCAAACGCAGAGGGACAAGATCCTCCCTCACACAACAGACCTCCGCGAATGCGGAGAACATTCTGCGAATGCGGAGCACAGAAGCACCCTCACCTCAAAAGCCTCTGCGAAAGCGGAGAACCTCTTGCGAACGCGGAGCTCAGGGACCCAGACCTCTGCGAACACAGAGCACAAGGAATCTCTCACCAACCTAGACCTCCGCGAACGAGGAGCATAAGAAAACACCAAGCCTCACAGACCTCTGCGAACGCGGTGTAGACTCTCCTACACCTCTGCGAACGGGAAGCCTATCCCACAAACGCGGAGAGTAAATAAGTCTGCAGTTTTGACAGCTGCACCAGCTAAGTTTTGGACAATTCCAAAACTCCGACAGGGTGCTCGGAATTCATTCAGAACTCCGTGCACGCAAATGAAATATGCTTCGCCCTCGAATTTGACATTCCAGACTCAATGGCGCAGTCGAAATTTTCATACGAGGCCATTTCGACAAAAAGTGAGTCCCACACCCAAATAGCCATTTTAGCCAACTCCTACCGGAGGTCTCAAAATCAGATCGGAAGCTCTCGGTAATTTTCGAAGGGTCGTTCTAGACCAAACTTGTCATTTCGGAACTAACCACACTGTCAGAATTTCCATCCTAGAACATTTTCCAAGAATGTTGACCGAAGTCAACCTTAAACCAAATTTCAAAGACTAAAGAGCTAACTGGCCCCAAAATCACACCGAAAACCCCGGGACTTGGGTAAACCATGCTCCTTGCCTAATTTGGCCGCTCCAGAGCTGATGGAACTGTCAGAATTCTCATCTGAGGTCGTTTACCTTAAGTTATGACCGAAATCAACTTTTCAAGGTTCAAAAGCTCCAAAACATAAAAACAGGCATAAAACCCAAACGAACGACCAGGCGACCAAACAGTCAGTGCCAGTAAGACATAAATGACTTGGGATCGCTACAGGAATGCTCTAAATGACAGAAGGAAGGCATTAATACAGAAATGACCTGCAGGATCATTACAGTAGTATCTTTATGAAGGACTTTAACAGTGCAACTCCTATAAATTTGTTTCGCTAAAACTATCTCTCCGATAGGGCTAGAAACAAAAAAAGGTTCTAAGAGTTGCTCGGGACTGAAACCAAACTCACAGCAACATAAGAAGTCTCAAAAGACAAGATAAAACTGGGGTCTAACAAAGCATAAACATCAATGGAGGAAACTTTTAGCATACATGTAACAACATCTGGGGAATTCTCTTGATCTTGATAAGAAGACAAGGCATAGAAGCGATTCTAGCTACCATTCGCACCAAAAGTGGTGCGCTTTTGAGCATTTCGGCCTACTAGAGTTGATGATGTAGTGGACTGAGTCCTCTTACCTCCATTTACATGTCTTATATAGGGGCAATCCTTGAGCACATATCCTGCTTGACCATATCTATAACACCCATCCCTACCATAAAGACACTCACTAGGATGATTTTAATGACACTTACGACAAGCATGGTAAGATGAGTAACCCTGGTCTACATTGCTTTGAGATCGAGTGCCACTCTATCTCTCCCTCTAATCATTTCTAAGTTTGGGTGCTGGGGCATTACCTGAAGATAGAGCTGGTCTAGATAACCTCTACTAAAAGTATTACCTATTGTCATTTCTAGTCCTCTAATGATTAGATTAATGGTTTGATGCTCTAGCCCTCTTAGTACGAAACTCTTCCCTCTCCTTCAACTTATCCTCCTCAACCTGGTAGACATGAATCATTAGTCTGGATATATCCATATCCCCAATCAACATTGTTGCCTTACCTTCCTTTCTTGAAAGACAAGAGAACTCAAATACAAACAAGCTCATCATGTTCCTTATATCATCCACCATCTCTAGAGAAGTAAAAGACAAATGAATAAACTTAAGGTTGTACTCTTATACTCTCATAGAATCCTACTTCAGGTTGAGGAACACTCTAGTCGTAGCCTTTCTTAACTCTCAAGGAAATAAATGCCCTAAGAAGGCGTCTTCAAAAGAAGCCCAACCTAAAGGTGGTGCATTTTCACCCTTTATCTTCTTTTACTGATCATGACATATCCTTGTGACATCCATAAGATAGTAAGAGGCTAGCGTACACCCTCTGCATCAACATGAATCACCTAAAAGATCTCCTGAAGTTTATCAACAAAGATTTCTAGATCCTCATTCAGTTTTGACCCTGTGCACTTGGATGGGTTCATCCTAAGGAACTCACGAATCCTAGAAGTGTATGGAACACCGTGGTGGCCAACCTGAGTTGTCGTAGCCTAAGTCAACATATGGATGGCATTTCTAGACTTAGCATTAGTAACATCATCATGAGGTGCCTGAACAACATGTGCATTGGGACCTCTTATTCCAATGGGAACTGGCGGCACATGAGGGTTTTCATTCTGCTTAGCGGGATGCCCTCTATTCCTGGTTTGCATCATACGAAAATGGCTCTTCATCGAGGCATTATGTGGAAAATGTATAAGGACAAATTAGAAAACGTGAATAGAGATAAACTCTATCTCATGAATAAGATTATGAAAGAAGGGAATTATTTCCTAAACATCATGTAGCCTTCCCCCTATAAGGGTGGTGCTCTGCACACCTATAAAAATGACTGTAACACCCCGAATTCGAAAAGTAACAAAAATTTCAATTTTTAGAAAATTGAAGTGTGACCTACGGTTGGTCACCAACGGTTGGTGGTTTGACCTACCAACCGTAGGTGGTGGTCATGCATGACACTCCCTTGGGGATGAATTTTGTGAAATTTTTGAAGCTCAACCAGTGTGACCTACGGTTGGTCACCTACTGTTGGTGGTTTAACCTACCAACCGTAGGTCAAATCGTAGGTGGGGGTAGTCGGTTGAAATTTAAAGGGGTCTTTTAGTCTATTCCCCAAATGGTTTAATTACTAAACTAGATCAGTTACTCCCTAATCATAAGCACTATATAAGTCATCTAAGTCTAATTTTACCCATTCCAAATGATTCCCAAAACTCTCTTCTCCCAAATATTTCTCTTACTAGAAGAGCTTGAAGAAGAAGAAGAAAAGAGCTAGGGTGTTCAAGCCAAGTCCCCCAATCCTCCATTGATTTCAAGCTTTTGGCATTGAGGTATGATGGCTTTCACCGATGGAGTACTTTCCTCCATAGGGTCCTCAAAATCCCTAATTTTCTAGGTAAGAATTGTTCAATCAAAAACTAGGTTTTCTTCTATCATGTGGGTTCTTTCAATTATGATCAAATTGCTTTGTTTATGGCTTTCCAAGAATGAAATTGGTTTTAATTGCATGTTTTAAGAAGAATTCCCGTGAACCCATGCGAAATCCCTAAATTTCTAGATTGTGATTTATTGATGGGTTTGAACCATGAAAAGATGGATTTTATGAAGTTAGATGATCCCATGCATGATTTATGATTCCTAAAAGCTATGATTCCGTGATGAATATATGAATGATCTAAAGATGAGTTTTATGAAAGTATGCATGTTCAATTATAAAATTTATGATGATTTAGGATTTGCTTTGAGATTGAAGCATAAATGATGTTGTTGTTGAGTTGTGAAAGAGTTTCTCACATATTACTCAAATCGTGAATGTGAAAGGATTTTTCTCACATTAATGATTCATAACTCGTTGAAAATTTTTCTCAACTAAACTTGAATCAAGGATTAAGGAGCTACTTTAATGAAGGGAAAAGAGGCGATTACCCATGTTCCCTAAGTTAGACAAGAGGCGATTACCCATGTTCCCTAAGGTAGACAAGAAGCGATTACCCATGTCTGCAAATAATGATAAATGACTAATCCTTGGGAATTATGCTTAGCATTGAGTGGGCAAGTGGCGATTACCCATGTCCCATAAACTATGTGCCCCCATAGGATGATTGTCTAGATAGACATTAGCTAGTGGATCCACGTAAGCTAGAAGTTGCGGGTCCTACCTTGGAAAGTAGGATGGCCCTACCGGTGTGGAAGGACAGCGGATTCCATGTTGATAGCTCACATGGTCTTAAATGTCGGTTAAAGGTACTTTCCCACAATAATGAATTAAAGTAACTTTCAAGGTATCTCACAAATGGTTCAAAGATGTTTAGCTTGCATTGACCTTGGTTTATGACTTATGTTTTCTAACCCTTTTTACTTCATGTTTTAGCTTGGTCTTTGCATGTCACGAAAACGTCCCTTTTTGCATGATTAAATGATTTTATGCATAGTTATCATACTTGATACATTTTTGTACTAACGCATACTCTTTCCTACATTTTCTTATAAGTGTAGGGTCCGGCTTATCTCCATCCACCCATGGCTATTCGTTGCTTTCGAGAGTTAAAGATTGGTGAGTCCTTATACATTCGAGGACATAGCCCCATTTTCCTTTTATGTCAATTTACTTTTAAAACTAGTATGGGTTACGTCCTAAAGTTCTTTCTATTCTTTTGATAGATGACTTTGAGACTATATGTAGACTTCCGCTAGGCTTTGTAAATCTTTTAACAATGAATTGTCTTTTGAACTCTTAAACTGCTATTATCTTGTATGATGCATGCTAAGTGGCTTGTATGAGGCCTTCCGGGGTCTTGTACACCAGGTCATGTCTAGGGGGTACTTTAGGTAGTGAGAAACTTTGTATTTAGAGCATAAGGTTTTAGAAAGGTCCTATGAAGTCTCATAAGCCACGTCGAGTAGAGTCTTATTCATGAGTGTGAAGCACGCCACATTTATGAATGAGAGGCTACAAGATGGTTAGGAAATTCCACTTCTTTCATCATTCTAAAGTCGTGCGATAGAGTTTAACTCTATATGTCTCTCCTAATCCCTATCCTATGCATTTCAAGATATGGCCACTTGAAGAGCTTATGCTAGGATAAAATGTGAGAGAGACTGTGGAACAAGAAGCTCCTCCTCAAGCTCCTCAAGTTCCGGCCGACCCTTTGGCCAAACAAGTGACTAATGCGGAGTTTAGAGCTGCTTTTCAAGTGTTGGCTCAAGCCATGATGGCTCAATCTAATAGGGAGGTTGTGGATCCCGTGAACCCAATTGTGGGTACGGCTGCATCTAGAGTGAGGGACTTCACTAGAATGAATCCTCTAGAGTTTCATGGCTCTATGATTGAAGAAGATCCTCAAGACTTCATTGATGAGGTGTATAAAGTGCTAATGATCATGGGCGTGATGCCAGAGGAAAAGGCGAAGTTGGCCGCTTATCAACTTAAGGGTGTGTCTCAAGTGTGGTTTGAGCAATGGAAGAGTGAGAGGGCAGTTTATGCGGATCCTCTTGATTAGGAAAAGTTCAAGGTTACTTTCCTTGATAGGTTCTTTCCTCTTGAGATGAGGGAGGCAAGGGTGCTTGAATTCATCAACCTTCGTCAAGGAAGCATGAGTGTGAAAGAGTATGCTTTGAAGTTCACACAATTATCTCGATATGCTCCTACTATGGTTGCCGATCTTAGGGCGAGAATGAGTAAGTTTGTTTCGGGGTGTCTGAAATGGTGGTCAAAGAGTGTCACCATGCTTATTAATGATATGGACATTTCTTGCCTAATTGTGCATGCACAACAAAGAAAAGAGGAAAAGCTTAAGGAGAAAGCTAGGGGTTCAAAGAGGGAAATATTGGATGATGGTGATTCATCATATTCAAGGTTCGGTGGAGGTAATCGTTCTCAAGGTAAGGATTCTAGTGAGCAAATGTGGTCCGAGTTTCTGGAATACGGGAGAAGACATAAGGGTGAGTGTTTAGCAGGTTCAAATGCATGTTTTGGTTGTGGAAAAATGGATCATAAGATAAGAGATTATCCCTCGGTTGCTAGAAATGAGAGAGATAATCATCGACGGGCTCAACCCTACCCTTCATCAGGTCCTAGTGGTGGTCAGAAACAAGATAGGTTTTATGCTCTTTAGACTCGAAAAGATCATGAGGGTTCCCTGGATGCGATAATTGGTAAGTTATGGTCTTTTGGCTTGTGGTTATGCATTGTTTGATGTTGGGTGACTTGGTGGTTATGATAAGACACTATGTATGGTTAGTGTGATTAAGGTTGACTTTGAAATCCTTGTAGAAACTTGTTAAGTGGTTACTTGTATCAATGGTTTCGCGGTTGTTAAGACTTTGGTGCTATGTTTTGGGTTGAGGAAGATGGATTCAAAAGGACTAGAGGGGTTTGCTCCCAAGGGGGAGATAATGTGGTTCATGATTGGAGTGTGACTATTTAAATTGTCGGAAAGGTTCCTTGTTTGGGATTGATATGTGAAAGTTCGAAGGCGATGTGATGTCTTAGTATCCCTATCTTTTTCCTTTACCTTCGGGTCTAGCTTGAGGCATTAGCCTCTCATGATTCACTTATTAGGATTCTTGTGTTTTAGTCATTCCCACGATTCCTTATGCATACATGCTCATGAAAATTTGATTTTTCAAAGAAAATGTGTTAACTTGATTGATTTCTTCATGATTATGTGCATTTGAGTACATGTTGCATATAGACTTTATGAAATGATGTTTTGAACATGCTTTAGCTTGGAGTTTGATGTTTCCTCCTCGGATAGGTGCATTTATATGATTGCATTCATGTTGGGATGTTAGATTAAGTTCCTATCCTTTTTATGATGTCTTGAGTTCTATTCGAGGACGAATGTTCCCAAGGGGGAGATAATGTAACACCCCAAATTCGAAAAGGAACGAAAATTTTATTTTTTAGAAAATTGAAGTGTGACCTACGGTTGGTCACCAACGATTGGTTGTTTGACCTACCAACCGTAGGTGGTGGTCATGGATGGCAGTACCTTGGGGATGAATTTTGAGAAATTTTTGAAGCTCAACCAGTGTGACCTACTATTGGTCACCAACTGTTGGTGGTTTGACCTACCAAACGTAGGTGGGGGTAGTCGGTTGAAATTTAAAGGGGTCTTTTAGTCGTTTTCCCAAATGATTTAATTACTAAACTAGGTCGGTTACCCCCTAATCCTAAGTACTATATAAGTCATCTAAGTCAAATTTTACCCATTCCAAATCATTCCCAAAACTCTCCTCTCCCAAATATTTCTCTCACTAGAAAAGATTGAAGAAGAAGAAAAGAGCTACGGTGTTCAAGCCAAGTCCCCCAATCCTCTATTGATTTCAAGATTTTGGCATTGAGGTATGATCGCTTTCACCTATGGAGTCCTTTCCTCCATAGGGTCCCCAAAATCCGGTATGATAGCTTTCACCTATGGAGTCTTTTCCTTCATAGGGTCCCAAAAATCCCTAATTTTCTAAGTAAGAATTGTTCAATCAAAAACAATGTTTTCTTCTATCATGTGGTTTCTTTCAATTATGATCAAATTACTTTGTTTATGGCTTTCCAAGCATGAAATTGGTTTGAATTGCATGATTTAAGATGAATTCCCTTGAATCCATGTGAAATCCCTAAATTTCTAGATTGTGATTTATTATTGGGTTTGAACCCTGAAAAGATGGATTTTATGAAATTAGATGATCCCATGAATGATTTATGATTCCTAAAAGCTATGATTCCATGATGAATTTATGAATTATCTAAAGATGAGTTTTATGAAAGTATGCATGTTCAATTATGAAATTTATGATGATTTATGATTTGCTTTGAGATTGAAGCATAAATGATGTTGTTGTTGAGTTTTGTAAGGGTTTCTCACAGATTACTCAAACCATGAATGTGAAAGGATTTTTCTCACATTAAGGATTCATAACTCGTTAAAAGGTTTTTTCAACTAAACTTGAATCAATGATTGAGGAGCTACTCTAATGAAGGGACAAGAGGTGATTACCCATATCTACAAATAATGATAAATGACTAATGCATGGTAATTATGCTTAGCACGAGTGGACATGTGGTGATTACCCTTGTCCCATAAACTATGTGCCACCATAGGATGATAGTCTAGATAGACATTAGCTAGTGGATCCACGTAAGCTAGAAGTTGAGGGTCCTCCTTGGCAAGTAGGATGGCCTTACCGGTGTAGGGAGGACAACGGATTCCATGTTAATAGCTCACATGGTCTTAAATGTCGGTTAAAGGTACTTTCCCACAATAATGAATTAAAGTAACTTTCCAGGTATATCACAAATGGTTCAAAGATGTTTAGCTTGCATTGACCTTGGTTTATGACTTATGTTTTCTAACCCTTTTTACTTCATGTTTTAGCTTGGTCTTTGCATGTCACGGAAACGTCCCTTTTTGCATGATTAAATGATTTTATGCATAGTTATCATACTTGGTACATTTTTGTACTAACACATACTCTTGCCTACATTTTCTTATAAGTGTAGGGTCCGGCTTATCTCCATCCACCCATGGCAAATCTTTGCTTTCGAGAGTTGAAGATTGGTGAGTTCTCATACATTCGAGGACATAGCCCCATTTTCCTTTTTTGTCATTTTACTTTTAAGACTTGTATGGGTTACGTCCCAATGTTCTTTCTCTTCTTTTGATAGATGGCTTTGAGACTATACGTAGACTTCCGCTATGCTTTGTAAACTCTTTTAACAATGAATTGTCTTTTGAAATCTTAAATTGCTATTATCTTGTATGATGCATGCTAAGTGGCTTGTATGAGGCCTTTCGGGGCCTTGTACGTTATGTCACATCTAGGGGGTACTTTAGGTCGTGACAATGACACTATCGAATGCAGCTTTTTAGACATCCTAGGACATTTGAATCTAATGCTCTGATACCAAATTTTTTCATGACCCAAGGTTTCACCCTAGGTGTGACTGACACTCAAGTTCACGAATGACCCCAAGTGGACCCTTGATAGTGGCATGCTTGTAATGAATTGATTTGAAATTTTATGAAATATAAGCATAAGCTGTAACTTAGTTATCCGAAACATGATCTAAATATAAGCCTAAGTAAAATAATCTCAAGTTCCAGGAAACTGAACAACTAATGTATGAATAAAGCCCCTACTATTTAGAATGAAAGAAATAAGTCTGTCGGGACATGGCTCCCAGCTACCTTAAAATAAATTATAAAACTAACAATAAGACTAACTACTAACTAATCCATGATGTCCCCAAATGAGGAGGACTCACCAACTGTTGACTAGGATACTGCAACCCGTCTAGGCTCGAGTCTAAGAATAAATATCTGAATCTAAATCATAAAAAGATGCAACATAGAGAAACATATGCGGTTAGTAAGTGAATGTATATATGTTGACTTGATGGTTAACATTCTTCCATTTTTCTTTGTACTGTACGAGCCAGAACTATTTCTTTGATTAATATATTGCATGGTACAACCAAAAGTAGTGCTGCTTATTTTTGTTTCTGGAAAAATTATCATCACAGGATCCAAGGTACGTCAGGTTAGAGATGAGATAGATACTGCCTTTGAGAACATATACCCCATTCTTACTCAGTTCAGGAAGAATCAGCAAGCAGCAATGGTATGTTGATAAACTGTTTGTTTAATTGATGTAAGATAACCTCATCTTTATATCATAGTTGGTTGCTTGCAGAGGTGATAGAAGGCTCTTTCATGTAGGGTGGTTCAAATTTGGAGACTTCGACCTTTGCTTTTTCTTAATTATGGATATTCAATAAATTAGATATCGGCTTTTGTGGAAAGTTTGTTAAAGTTAAGACTGATGGGGATAACTGTGTTACTTCAGTTGTTCTGAATTTCTTTTACTTGTTCAGTCTATAAAGTGGCTTTTTAGTTTAGTTTTTCTTAGTTTGAGGTGGAAATATGTGTGGCATGTCTGCTAAACATTTTACCCAGCTCTTTTACAAAAACATAGTACCCCTTTTTCATAATGAAAAACTTCATACGTCTGCATAGGTACTTAGTGATTCTCCCTTTGATAATAACACCCAAACTTCTCCTTTTGGCATCATTGAAAAGATAATATGTAAGCAATTTAAAACTGAAAAGCAACACATAGTTTAAGGTCAAATAGGCAACACAAAATCATAAGCACTTCAAGAGAAAGCGAAAGAGTGTCTAATTAATTATACTATCCATCCACCATTCGACAAGAACTAAGCAAAAAGCAAAAAAACTACCACCAAAATCAATGTACTAGCACAGCAAGCAACATATGTGCAACACAAAAACAATATGTCCAATCTAGGAAAAACAACACTGGAAAGACAACAAAATGAAGGACATAAACTAGGACGGAGGAGAGGATGGACTGGCACGAGTAACCAACTACATCATTTGATAAAAACATTTGCCCAAGGCAATCTATTCATCAAGCATTTGCACATGGAGGTGAGCATTTTTAGTCTGTGACGCTAGAAAATCCTGCTGCAGGGTATAAATATGATCCACCAAGTTGACAATGCAGGCCTGAGCATTCTGTAGATCCATAAGCAGAGTAGCAACTGACCTCTTTCCCTGAGCACCAGGTTCCCCATATCCACAGTCCACCCGTGTATGATCACGTAACATTTCCTTCCTAGTTCGCACCTGCCCCTTCCCATGGGAAACCTCAAAAGTGATAAAAACTTGAGATAGTAAATATCCATATGGCAGACCATGTTCTCAATGAGCAGCTTTGACGACCCTAGACATATATTGAATCATAAGGGAATGAAGATTTACATCTGATGAGAATCAAGAGCCTCCATGAGGCACATATCATGCATCACTGCCTCATGGCGTAATGAAGAGCATGGCAGGAGAACTTTGTTCACCAGCTCAAAGAGTAACCTGTGACGAGGCAACATTGAGTCTTTGAGAATAGAAGAAGAGGAAGTGGGATCATTTCCTTGAGAATATTTGTCGATAAGAGTCTGAGAGAACTGAGAATCAACATCATACACAGAGTAGCCTAGCATAGTTATCTGAAAAATGTTGCCCAACTTAGCGGCATCCAAAACAATGGGTATACCTTTCACCATAGTGCTGATAATATTAGCCTCGAGAACAATCAAATTGGATTAGAAGGTGAGCACTTCGTCCTTAAACAAGGAAAATGCCCAGAATGTGCACCTGGTTCAGACCAAAAATAAGTTAGTGAAGATATGCATATTTATGAGCAGCAATTCATCGCCTAAACATAGCCAAGTTTCACTTAATTATTCTCAAAAATCTATCACCCCAGATCTTTCCTAAATACGTCAGTGAATTGATCTTCAGTTTTACAAAATCGTGCTTCAATGTGTCCCTTCCGGGAGGAAGTAATGCCTCACATCTATGTGCTTAGTGCACTTGTGATGAACCAAGTTCTCGGTTATATTCATAGAGTTGGTATTATCACACATATGGGAATGCGACTAATGTGTTGATTTGTAAATATCTAAGTGTGATTAGATATGATTTTGTAGGATTTAAATTAATCTAATAGAATCATATCTAATATGCTATTGAATAGGTTAGGATATTAGAATCATCCCTTGATTCTCAAATCTTCTAGAATCAACGGATCTGATTGCTAGCTAGTTTATATTTCTATACTATAAATTTGTATGTCTATGGATGAATAAAATTGTACAATTTTGGTACCAAAAATTACATGGTATCAGAGCAAGGTCATTCTTGCAACTAAAACATTATTGACTGGGCTACGTCACCCAGCGTCATCAATAGAAGCCGAGAGTTCTATTAACAAAATTTCGACAGAGACAACAATGAAGCCGTGGTGTGATTTTTGTAAAAAAAATATGGACACACTCGCAAGACTTGCTGGAATATCCATAGGAAATCACCTAGCTGGAACAAAAAAATGACAGACAACCATGGCCAGGCCTTTCAGTATACCAGCGAAGAACCAGGGCTACAATCTTCTTTAGAAATGTGATCTTTCACTAAGGAACACGTAGAGCTACTGCACAAATTTCTCCAAGTTCTCCAACCTCAACTCCAAACTAGTAAATCTGATCCTTCTACTCCCACTTGTTCTTTTTCCAAAGCAAGTAATGTACCATCTGTTTCCGTGAGTACAGATTCAATTGGTATAAGTCCTTGGATCATAGATTCAGGGATTAGTGATCACATGACATGGAATTTCTATTTTTTCTTAACTTACACTCCTTTAGCAGGAAATAAAAAAATCAAAGTTGCGATGGTTCTTTCTTAGCAATTGCGGGAAAAGGGATAGTTAAACTAACCCTTTTTGATGTCCTTCATGTTCCAAAATTGTCTCATAATATTTTGTCCATCAGTAAATTGACTCAAAACCTTAATTGTCGTGCTATATTTGACTCTGTTTCATGCGTATTTCAAGACAAGGTCTAAGGGAGGATGATTAGCAATACTAGAGAGTCTGCAGGTCTCTATTTTCCTGAAAACGGGGACAGTTCAATAAATTTTAGTTCAACTTGTTTGAACCCTATTCAAGTTGATAATAAAGTCATGTTATAGCACTATAGAATTGGTCATTCTAGTTTTCATTATTTGAAACTCTTGTTACCTCAGTTGTTTATGAATAAAAGTACATCCTCTTTCCAATGTGAATTTTATGAAATGGCTAAACACAAACATTCTTCTTTTTTCTTCCCAAAAGTACCATGCCACAAAACCCTTTAAGCTAATCCATAGCAATGTTTGGGGACCTTCTAGGGTAGCAACTGTAAAGGGAAAAAGGTGGTTTGTGAGTTTCATAAATGATCACACTAGATTAACTTGGGTGTTCTTATTAAAAGACAAAAGTGAAGTAAAATATAAGTTTGAGGCTTTTTATGTTATGGTCGAGACACAGTTTCATGAGAAGATTCAAATATTTCTGAGTGTTAATGGGAGAGAGTATTTCAATGACCATTTAGAGAATTTTTTCACTTCCAACGGAATAGTGCACCAAAGTTTATGTCCTAATACACCCCAACAAAATGGAGTAGCTGAGAGAAAAAATAGACATTTTATGGAGGTAACTAAGCCTTAATATTCACAAGTGGAGTCGCTTGAATTCTTTGGGGAGAAGCTCTTTTGACATCTACCTATCTTATTAATAGGATGCCTTCCCATGTTCTAGGTTTAAAACCCCTTTCAGTATGTTCAAGACATACTTCCCTACTTCTAGATTGACCACTGATCTACCTTTGAGAGTCTTTGGGTGTCGTGTATTTGTTCATGTTCATGATCATAATAGGAGTAAGCTTGATCCACGTGCTAAAATTGCATTTTTGTTGGCTATGCCCCTAGTCAAAAGGGATACAAGTGTTATGACTCAAATACTAGGAAGGTTATTGTCACAATGGATGTCACCTCTTTTGAATCTCAATTATTTTTTGGAACTCATCTTCAGGGGGAGAAACATAGTGAAGATTCAATGGATAGTAAGGATTCTCGTGACCTCACATGTGAGAAACAAAAGGATATACGTTTTATGATAGATACGGGCGATAGTACTCTTGGTAATAACAACCTTGATAAGGTAAGAGATCCCAACTTATATAATGAAAATAAGGAAACTAAGGCAGTAGAGCCTTTTCATAATACGATTAATGATAAGGGCAGGGAACAAACAAAGGAATTACAGGTTTACATGAGAAGAAATCAGAATCAAGAAAAAGAGACAAAGGATGCTCATCAGAGCCAAAAGTCCACTTCGCAAGATCTTACTGATATACAAGGTACTTCTCTAGAACCTAATTTTGATTTTCTCTTTGTTATTTTAGACCTGATCTTCCAATTGCCAAATGTAAAGGGGTAAGAAAAGTCACAAACCATCTCATGTAAAATTTTGTGTCATATAAAAACTTGTCTCCTTCCTATATAACTTTTCTTTCTCAATTATCTAGAATGGAGATACCAAGAAATGTGCAGGATGCTTTGAATGTTCCCAAGTGGAAAGAGGCAATTCTAGAGGAGATGAATTCTCTTAAGAGAAATGAAACCTGAGAAATGGTGGAACTACCACGTGGAAAGAAAACAGTGGGTTGCAAGTGGGTGTTTACCATCAAATTTAAATCAGATGGGTCCCTGGAGAGGTATAAGGCACATTTGGTAGAAAAAGGGCTCACTCAGACTTATGGGATTGACTATCTTGAGACATTCGCTCCAGTTGCCAAGTTGAATTCAATTAGGGTTCTTCTGACCATTTTGGCCAATCTTGATCGGCCCCTTCAACAACTAGACCTGAAGAATGCATTCTTGAATGGACAACTCGAAGAAGAAGTCTGCATGTATCCTCCTCCGGGTTTTGAAGAAAGGTATGGAATTACAGTGTGCAAGCTCAATAAATCACTCTACGGCTCAAATAATCTCCAAGAACTTGATTTGAGAGGTTTACTCGATCTGTCAAAAAACAAGGGTACACTGGCAAGCAGATCATATCATGTTCATTCGACACTCTCTTGAGAGAAAGAAACCTATCCTGATAGTGTATGTTGATGATATCATACTTACAGGAGATGACTTGCCAGAAATGAAGAATTTGAAAAAACAGTTGGCCTCAGAATTCAAGATCAAAGATTTGGATTAGTTGAAGTATTTTCTTGGAATGGTAGTAGTAAGATCAAAAGAAGGCACTATGGTGTCACAAAGGAAGTATGTACTAGATCTTCTAAAAGAGATGGGCATGAGTGGTTGTCGTCCAGCTGAAACACCTATTGATCCGAATATAAAAATTGGCAACAAAGAGGGAAATTCAGTTGACCAAAGTCAATATCAGAGACTAGTAGGGATGTTGATCTACTTATCACACACTCGACCTAATATAGATTTTGTTGTAAGCTTAGTGAGTCAATTTACACATTCTCCAATGGAAGAGAACCAAGAAGCGGTCTACAGGATTCTAAGATATCTGAAAAGTTCACCAGGAAAAGGATTGTTTTTTAGAAAATGTCAAGATAGAGGCATTGAAAGCTTTACAGATGCAGATTGGGAAGGTTCTACTATTAATAGGAGGTCTACATCAGGTTACTGTACTTTTATCTAGGGAAATCTTGTGACTTGGAGGAGTAAAAAATAGAATGTTGTAGCCCGTAGCAGTGCTGAAGATGAATACCGATCTATGGCCCATGGGATTTGGGAAATGATTTGGCTCAAGAAGATGATGGAAGAACTAAAAAAACTGTTTGTGTTACCAATGAAGTTGTACTGTGACAACAAAGCATGAAAGAACAAAGCATGTTGAAGTTGATAGGCACTTCATAAAAGAGAAGATTGAAGAAGGAAACGTGTGCATGCCTTTCGTCCCAACAAGTCAGTAAATTGCGGATATTTTTATAAAAGGCTTGTTTAAATCGAAGTTTGAAATTCTTGTAAGCAAGTTAGGCATGAAAGATACTTACAAGCCAACTTGAGGGGGAGTGTTGATTTGTAAATATCTAAGTGTGATTAGATAGGATTATGTAGGATTTAAATTGATCTAACAGAATCATATCTGATATGCTATTGAATAGGTTAGGATATTAGAATCATCCCTTGATTCTCAAATCTTCTAGAATCAAGGGATCTGATTGCTAGCTAGTTTATTTTTCTATACAATAAACTTGTATCTCTATGGATGAATAAAACTATACAATTTTTGTACCAAAATTTACGGTGGACATATAGTGTTCAAGTTGTTGTTTAATCTAGAGAAATTGAGCACAATATGATACAACAACAACATATGCAGCCTCTATAGTGGATAAAACAATCAAGTTTTTCTTCCTTGTAGCCATGATATTAGATAAGAGCCTAAGAAATGTGTCAATCCTAAGTGCTTGTTTTAGCCTATACATCACTTTGCCCAACTTGTAGACATGTTATGGATATTCATGATTCTCAAATCCTGGAGGCTGACGAACATAGACTTCTTCTTGTAGGTATCCATTAAGGAAAGCACTCTTAACATCCATTTAACACAAAGTGAAGCCCATATGTGCTGCAAAAGCGATAAGGAGCCGAATTGGCTCCATTTTAGCCATTGGTGCAAAAGACTCATCATAGTCTCAATTTCGATTCTAAGATTGTTGTCCTCCTTCGGACATGGAGGATACATTTATGTGATGTAATTCCTCAATTTCTCCCATTGTTCCCCTTGTCAGATGTGCTTCCTCAATAGTACAGGGTTTATCGCTATTTGCATGAGGGAGATTTGTTATACGTGCATCCTCAAAACCTAGTCTATTGGTAGCTGAGAAATAGATTCCTTTGGTACTAAGTATTCCTGGTCTACGTCATCATACCTTGCCAGTCCAATTCCATCCTTATTAACTTGCATTCCTTCCTCAGTCAAGTGATCAGTTTCATAAAAATTACATGAACACTTTCTTCTACACAATTTGTTCATTTATTTGATACTTTATATGCCTTATTGTGGGATGAATATCCAAGAAAGATTCTCTCATCACTTTTGGCATCAAACTTACCTAGGGAGTTTTTTCCATTTGTGAAAAATGAATTTATACACGAAGGCCTGTAGATAAGTAAGCTTTGGTTTTCTTTCTTTAAGCAATTCATAGGGAGTTTTATTAAGTGATCTAATTATGCATCGATTCAGAAGATAACATGTTGTATTCACAGCTTCTGTCCAGTAGCCCATTGGAAGACCACTGGTAATTAACATGGTTCTTGCAATTTCTTCCGGGGGCTCTGTTCATTTGTTCTACCACCCCCATTTTGTTATGGTGTTCTAGGGACTGAAAAATTATGGTCAATTCCTTGTTCAACACAGAATTCAAGGAATTCAGAGTTTTCAAATTTGGTGCCATGGTCTGACCTATTTCTCATAACTTCAGAGCTTAGCTTCTTCTAAATCAATTTTTAAAAAATAGAAGACATATCAGAAGTCTCATGTTTAGATTTTACAAAAAGGGTCTAGGTGAATCTATTGTAGTCATCAACAATAACAAAACATACCTTTGAACAAGCATGGGACCATAGAAGTCCATCTGTAACAATTTAAGAGATTTGGAAGTGGTTACCATCTTCTTAGGCTTGAATGACAATTTGATATGCACATGCCTCACACACAATACTCTGGTTGAAGCGTGTTTCTGGCAAACCTAGAACCAAGTCCTTGTACACCAGTTTATTGAGTTTTGAGAAGCTAGAATGCCCCAGTCTTTTGTGCCGTATGAGTTTGTTTTCTGCCACAACACTAAGACATCAATGATGGTTCTCTGGGGTTTGCATGATATCTACCTTGTAGACATTTTATGTATTTTTATGTTTAGAACTTGATTCCCAGATTTAGAGTTTGTTACGAGACATTCAGCAGATGAACATGTAACACCCCAATTTTTTAAAAGAAAGAAAATACAGTTTTAAAATTTTTTCTGGTGCCAGTGACGACCGAGGCCATCTACGGACCGTAGGTGGAGTGACAGGCCGTAGATGGGAACCGTCAATGGCCCTGCCAACTTTATAAATTTTGAGTTTCTGAACCTTGACCTACGGAATAGCAGGACGGTTCGTAGTTCAGTTGACGGGCCGTAGATGGGTTCCTTAGATGCCTTCCAGACTTAGCCAAATTTTCAGTCCAAACGAGCTTTCTGAATCGATTGACGGAAGAGCAGGATGGTCCGTCAGTGGATGTACGGACCGTAGGTCCTATCCGTCGATTGGCCCCGACAGTTTTATTTAAGGGCTTTTTGGACTTTTTCCCTAAATGTTTATTCCTTATTCTAGACGATTTTGCCCCTTAGAATTGGCCCTATTTATATTTTCTAAGCCCTAATCCCTTCATTTTCCAACTCTCATCTCCCAAAATATTCCTCTCTCTATAAGAACAAGAAGGAGAAGAAGAGAGCTAGGGTTCTCATCAAGGTCATCAATCCCCCTTTTATTTCAGGGCATTGGCATTGAGGTATGATAGTATTTACCATTTGGAGTCTTTCCTCCAATGGGTCCTCTTTTCCTTAAGGTTTTCAAAGGTATAGTCTTGCCCAAGAGAGCTAGGGTTTTGACAAATTCTTATGGGTTCTTCATTATGCTTTCCATTGTTGATGTTATGGTTGATAGTGCACAATTTAGCGTGGTAAAGTAAGCTAGTGCACGATTTAGTGTGGTTTACATGCAACTTGATGAATCCCATGAGCTTATGCTAAGTATCCCCCAATTTATGATTATGCTTGTGATTGTGGGTTGATTGAGAAAAGATGAATTGCATGAACTCTTTGTGAATTTAGTTGAGGATTATGATTATCAAGCTATGAATTCCATGTAAGACTATGAATGATGAAAAGAGGATATTTTATGAAAAGATGCATGATGAATCAAAATCTATGATTTTCCTCTATCATGTGGGTTCCCTCAATTATGACTAAATTGCCTCGATTTATGGCTTTCTAAGTATTAGCTTGCATTGAATTGCATGTGTTGAGGTGAAACTTATGAGCCCATGATTTATGAGTTAAGAGCATGATGAGCTATGTAAATATGAAGCTTATGAACTCATGTATGTTTATGAAGAAAAAGCATGATAGAATCATGAAGAAAGAAGTTTATAGAATCAAGCATGTTTTATATGAAATTATGATATGTTAGTGAATGTTGATTTGTGAAAGGGTTTCTCATGTAATGCTCAACCTATGAATGTGAAAGGTTTTCTCACACGTAATGATTCATAACTTGTTGAAAGGTTTGCTCAACTAAGCTTGAATCCATGATTAAGGAACTATTCTATGAAGGAACAAGAGGTGATTACCCATGTTCCCTAATGTAGACAAGAGGCGATTACCCATGTCTACTAATAATGAAATCATGACTAATAGAAGAACAAGAGGTGATTACCCATGTTCTTAAGGAGCTATTCTAATGAATGAAGGGACAAGAGGCGATTATCCATGTACCCTATTATAGACAAAGTGGCGATTACCCAAGTCTACTAATAATGAGTTTATGACTATGTAGACAAGAGGCGATTACCCATGTCTACCTAAGATAAAATGAACTATGATAAATCAGTGGGAAGTATGCTTAGTTACCCATGTCCCATAACCTATGTGCCACCATAGGGTGATGGTCTATGATAGACACAAGCTAAGCAGTTCATGGTCTTACCTTGGCAAGTAGGACACCCCTTTTCGGTGTGGGGCAGACACCGGATTCCATGTTCATAGCTCACATGGTCTTATATGTAGGTTAAGGCTATTTCCCCACAACTAATGAATAAGTGTTCTCATGATGAAGTAAAGAAAAGAAAGAAAGATGATTTAGCTTGCTTTGGCCTTGAGATATGCTTTATGCTTCATGTTTCTCATGTTTATCATGTTTTTAGCTTGGCCATTGCATGTCATGATTATATGTCATTCTAGCATGGTTTATATGCCCCTTTGTGCATTGCTATCATACTTGGTACTTGATTGTACTAACGCATACTTTTGCCTACATTGATTCTATTAATGTAAGGCTTGGCGATTCTTCTCATCCCACTCATGGCTAGTCAGTTCCAGTGATAGGGAAGACTTGGTGAGGCCTCCTATGTCCGAGGACCTAACCTTGTTACCTTTTTTTGTGCTTTCCATTATACTTTTGGATATTGTACTGGGCTGCGTCCCAAACCTTCATTTCTATTCTATTATGTTAGATGGCTTGAGACATGAGATGTAGACTTCCGCTGATGTTCTTAAACTCTATAGTGATTTTATCTTTTGGACTCTTTAATTTCAACTATCTTGTATGAATGTATGCTAAGTGGCTTGTATGAGGCCTTTCGGGGTCTTGTATGCCATGTCACGTCTAGAGGGTACCTTGGGTCGTGACAGAACACCACATTGTTCCCTTTGTCAAACATCTAAGATACGCTTAAGAGATTGTATTTCAGGCCTTGGACATAATATACATTCTCAATGGCGTGAAAAAATGAGATTTTCTAACTTTTCCAATTTCAAATATTTCACCAGTTTTTCCATTTTCGAAAGCTACTTTTCCTCCTTGGAAGTTCGTGACTGAGAAAAAGTTTTCACGAGTTCCTATCATGTGTCAAGAACACACACTGCCTAGATACCATGGTTTGTCTTCTCTCCTCACATTAACCTGTAAAGAGAGTCAGAGGTTAGATTTGGGCAACCAGATCCACATGGGTCCCTTTTTGTGAGAAAATGGATGAATCAGGTTTCATTGCCTGGTTCCAAACCAACTTTTGCCCGCTTCTATTTTCCTCCTTTTCATTTTTAAAATTTCTTTGACTTGAAAGTTATATTGATTTCTAGTATGACTTATTTTACCATAGTGAGTGCACGAACTTTTTGAGTTGTGATATTTTCTTGTTTAGAAACTCTCCTCTTTTCAAAATCCAACCAAATCTATTGTTGGATTGGTTTTCTTAAATTTCAAGAAGCTTTTCTGAGGACTTGGCCCACTTAATGTGTCTGTCCAAATCAAGTAGGGCTTTTCCAAGGTTTTCTTGTAAAATCTTATTTCTTTCCGTAGTTTCTTGAAGTTCTGTAGTTAATTTCTCAACATCATTTTCTTAGGCTATTTGAAAAGTGTTGATTTCACTTTTTCCCTGATAGCGCTCTTAAGTTTTTTGTTTTGTTCTTCTAGATTCGCACATGATTTTTCAAGAAAGTTGTTTTTCCTTTGTTTTCTGATAGTCCATTCTTAAAGAGGCATAATCATTAATGAATTGGTTCTTTTCATAGACCACTGAGTGATACATGGCAATGAGTACGGAGGATAAGGATTCCAATTTATTCTTAGAGTGGTATGAATTTTTAACTTCATATCAAAAGAACTTTTCTCAGATTTCTTTGGTTCCTCCTCCTCATCTGAGTCAAAGCTTGCCATCATTGCTAGAGTGCTTTCTTTGTTCTCGTTGTTTTCTTCATCTCCCTCTGGTTTTGAGAATGCCATGAGAGCTAGTCTTCATTGTTGGCACATTCTAAAGCCAACAGAGATTGATAGTCATGTCCTTCATTATCGACTCACCACCTGATGCATCACTCATTGTTGCTAGAGCCTTCTTTAATGTCAGATTTACTTCTTAAGACGTCATTCTTCTATTCGAGAGAATACTAAAATCCTTTCTGGTTTATTTTGCCTTTACAGGGTTGTTTTTCTTGTATTCTACTTCCCACATCGGACAATTCTTTATAAAATGACCAGGACTTCCACATTTATAACAAACTTTTTGTTCATGAGAGACTTTCTCTGGTGTGCTGGGAACCTGGTTCATTTTCTAAAACCTCTTCTGAATAGCTTCTGAAACCTTCTAGTCATAAGATCCATGTTTACTTCTTCGAAATCAGTTTTTCTCAGTTGCCTTTAGCACCAGATTCTTTTCCCTTTTGTCACCAATCATTTCCCATTCCTGGTTCTTCTTGAGCTCATAGGTAAATTATGAGATTCCCAATCAACTCATCCATGGTTACAATGTCCAAATCACGGGCTTCAATAATTGTTACAACCTTGCTTTCCCATGAATTTGGGAGAACACTGAGAAGCTTTCGTACTGCCTTTCCACAAGGAACTGCCTCACCAAGAGAATACATCTCATTGATGATTGATATGAACATTGTAGGCATCATCTGGATAGTCACCGCCCTTCATCCTGAAAAGTTTATATTTCCTGTTAAGCACATCCATATTTTATTTATTTACCTGGCTAGCTCCCTCATATACAGTTTGTAAAGTATCCAAAATTTCCTTGGTTGTGTAGTAGAATGATATTCAATTATATTCATTAGGGCCAATTCCACATATCTGTATTTTTTTACCTTGACATGTGTAAAGATATGGAACATGAGTCTAACTCAACCCCAAAAGCTAGTTTATAAGGGGAGGATTGCTCAAATCCATATAAGGAGACCACGGTCTATTTCCCAACCAATTTGAGACTTTTACCCACTCTAACACCCCCCTTCACGCCTAAGCCCAACTGCAGTATGGATTGGGAGTTCAAATGGGGATGAACCTAGCTCTGATACCATGTAAAGATATGAAACATGGGCCTAATTCAACTCCTAAAGCTAGCTCATAAGGTGAGGATTGCCCAAATCCATATAAGGAGACAACCAGTCCATTCCCCAACCAATGTGGGACTTTTACCCACTCTAACAACATTATTTTGAATGATGATCTTGTCCTCAGGTGTAACTTTAATGTTCCTTTAGGAACTCTGGTTGATCCATTAGCCTCGATCTTTGTGGGAATGGTTGTGCCATCAAGCACAACATTTTATAGATCATGATTCTCAGCAATAATGAAATCCATCATTCTATTTTCCCACCACCTATAGTATTGACCATTGAAGAGAGGTGGTCAAGTTTGTGAAGCTCCTTTTTGCGATGTTGGTGGAGCAGCCATGTATTATTTTCAAGGTATTGTCCTTTGATTGAAAAGACCCGCTATGATACCAATTAAAAGAACTATTAAGAAGTTGGTTCTTAATACACATTTAACAGATAGACACAAATAACAAATCACATACTTACCATGGAAAACCCCTTGCTCAAGGAAGTAAAAAACCATGGCCTACACTGCGTAGAATTTCAACAACAAACTTCACTAAATTCTCAAGAGCAATATTTCATATTACAACTCAACAATCTAAGGGACTAACTCTAGTACCTCAAGTCAACAATTCACTCAAACTATTCGAACTACTCTCCAAGAAGTCAAACTCTCTTCTTGTTACAAAGATTTGGAAGTTTGTTATATTAGCTACACATATCAAGTTGCCGATATCATGACCAAAAGTCTCTCGACAAGACATTTCCAATGCTTGTGAGGGAATGTTAGGAACAATCTAGATAATGTAGAGATAAGATAGGAATATCTATAGTATTTTGTTTTAAAAAATAATATCATTATTATTAAAATAAACATTCGAGTAAATAAATAGACATCGAGAGAGTAAAATACAAGTTTTTGTGATTGATTAATGTATATTGTTATATGGTGAATTGTTTATCAAGGTCAAGATAATTGGATATTGTTTAAACGTACAAAGATGAACAATAATTTTTTTAACTAAGTTCGTGTGATTATTTTTGCTTATTTTGATTTCATGTGGTATAAACATGTAATGAAGTGAAATTAACTTAATACTTACTTTATTATGGATGATAGTCCTAGTGTACGTTCATTTCAGCTATTATGGGGTGGAACAACAGTTCTACTTAGAGTGATGTAAAACTCAATAACTTTGACCCAAATACTATAATGTGTTTAAATATTTTACTTATAATATGTATAAATAATTTATCCAAGACCAGTGTGCAATCAAAATTGAAAAATGTGGCATTCTTCTGTTGCTCATTGTTGTGCTACCGTGAATCAACATGAAGCCAAACTCTAGAACATATTTTTGTCCCAAATCCCCCTCATTCTCTTCTGTTTACTAGTTTTGTTTTCCCTTCATGTTTCTCTTTATTTGTTTTGCTGACTTTTGAAAGTAATTTAAAAGAAAACTCAAAAATAAATAGAATACCAAGAGATTCAAATAATTCAAAGAAGTAAACATAATTAATCATCAATTGAATTAGACAAAGGTACACAAAAATTGAAGGATCACATTAGAACTCATATTATGCTAGTAATGATATGAGGAAAGTGAGGAAAGAAGATAATTAGTTGAAGTGGGTAAGGCAAAAGTGTGATATTCAAAACAAAGTTAGATTTGAAAAAAAGATAGGTTTCTGAATAAAATAGTTGTGACCGTTGGCTTGGGGGCTGCTAATATTAAACATTAGTTCAATTATTATCGAACAATATTGGTGCAACAAAATCAAAAAATTAATTTAACTTTAACAATTTTTAAAAATATGTTGCATCGATTAAATCATAACTAAGCCTTTGGAAAAAAATTAAAAGAATAGATGTTGTGGAGGAATACTCATCATTGCGAGCTCTTTATTATTGTTGGGCTAAGCTAACATGTTTATCTACCCAAAATTTTGTGCAGAGAGATGTGTGATAGTTATGTCATTTCTAATAGAAGGCACTCTAAAATTATTCAATTCACCTTGCCCAAAAGAAAGAGTTAATTGCAATAAAGAATAAATACAACATACATGGAAAAGACAAGAGGCCGGATAACAATATATTTTGGAAGTAGAAAAGTTTGTGATTGAAATTGGAATTGAGAGTTAGGTATAAAAATATTGATTTCATCTCCTTTCTTGAGCATCTTTTGAAACTTAAGTCGAATCTACTTCAAATCACTTCACGTTAAAGTTTTGAACTCCTCTTTATGTTTCAATTGATAGAAATTGTCACGACCTAAAATATCCCCTAGACATGACATGGTGTACAAGACCCCGAAAGGCCCCATACAAGCCACTTAGCATGCATCATACAAGATAATAGTAAGTAAGAAGTTCAAAAGACATTTTCTATCAAAGTAGCGGAAGTGTAAACATAGTCTCAAGGCCATCTAATACATCATTGAAATGAAAGTGGGACGTAACCCATACAAGTCTTAGACAAAAAAGACATGAAAGGTAAATGTGGCTATGTCCTCGAACATATGAGGACTCACCAAGTCTCAAGGTCTCTATCACAACGATCTAGCCACGGGAGGATGGAGATGAGCCGGATCCTACACTTAGGAAAAAATGTAGGCAAGAGAATGTGTTAGTACAAGAATGTACCAAGTATGATAGAAAAGCATAAGAGTTATGAAATCATGCTCAAAAGGATTTTGTATGACATGCAATGACCAAACTTAAATCATAAGATAAAAGGGTTAGAAAACATAAATCATAATCATGGTCAATGAAATTCAAGCTTAACATCATTAAAACATTTGTTTGAATACATCTAGAAGTAACCTTAGTTCATTATTGTGGGAAGTAGTCATAACCGACATAGACCATGTGAGCTATAACATGGAATCCGGTGTCCTCCCCACACCGAAAAAGGGTTGTCCTACTTTCCAAGGTAAGCACCATGAACTTCTAGCTTAATTGGATCCACTAGCTAACGTCTATCTAAGACAAACCTATGGTGGCACATAGTTATGGGATAAGGAGATTGCTTCTAGAAACCCAGCCTCTACTACGGGAGAGCTTCCATCTCAATATCCTCTTGGTGCTAAGCATAATTCCCACAGATTAATCATAATTCTTAACTTATCTTATCAATAGGATAGCTCCTTAGATCATGCGTGAGAAAACCTTTCACCATCCATGATCTTTTCATAATAGCTTTATAAGGCCCATAGTCATTAAAACTTCATACTAGAAGTATCATACTACTAATGGAGATAGTTTTAAAAATGTGATCTATGATCATTGATGGCATAATCGGCTACCATACTAATCAAGACCTAATTTTGGAAAATAGCTCGAAAAGCATTGATGGCAAATCTAGATGTCATTCATGTCATGTGGCCAAACATCATAGGACATATAGAAACCTTCATCTATAAGCTTGCTTGAGTTATAAATATTGCTTTCATAAAACATGCATTATTTTCATAAATTCATGGATCATAGTTCATAAGCTTCATCATGGGTTCATAGTTAAAATCATTAATCATGCATGGGTTCATGGGAATTCCACTTCAAAACATGCAATTAACTCAATTCATGTATAAAAAGACTTAAATAAATCAATTAGATCATAATTTGAAAGAACCCATGAGATATAAGAAAACCCTAATTTCAATTGAAGAATCTAACTTTACAAAATTGGAGAATTTAGGAACCCTATGGAGAAAAGGACTCCATAGGTGAAAACCATCATACCTTAATGCCAAAATCTTGAAATCAATAGAGGATTAGGAGGCTTGGCTTGAAAACCCTAGATCTTCCTTCTTCTTCTTCAAACTTCTAGAGAGAGAAATATTTAGGAAAAACTTTGGAGGGAATTTGGGAGTGATTAGAATGAGTAGAATTAGGCTTAGGGAACTTATATAGGGTCTAGGATTAGGGCTTAACCGACTTATATTACGAATATATCAATTAGGAAAAAGACAAAAAGCCCTTAAAAATAACTGTCGGATGGCAACCCACGGTCCGTAGGTCCAACTATGGACCGTTGGTCCATTGACAGACCATACATATCAACCATCAATCCAACCTTGAACCCTCAAAATTTCACCAAGTCTGGCGAGACCTATGAGACCTAACTACGGTCCATAGAAGCAATGACGGACCGACCTGTTGAGTCGTAGAAAGGATACTGAAACTTGATTTTGAAAAATAACTTCCCCACCATCTACGGTCCATAGGTCCTTCTACCAATTGTAGGTGGTAACCATAGACACATCCTGCAAAACAAAAATTTTATTTTCCTTCTTTTCCGAATCTGAGGTGTTACAATATCTCCCCCTTGGGAACATTCGTCCTCGAATGGAACTCAAACTAGCACGAAAAGAGTAGGAGAGAAACTAACAACCCAAAATTAACCAAGGAGGAACCTCGACTCCAAGCTAAAACATATTGAAAACATCATTTCATAAAACATACATGCAAATCATACTCAAATGCATTTAATCGTGAAGAAATCAATCAAAACTAAGTCAAGTTTTCATGAACATGCATAAATGAGGAATCATGAGAATGACTAAGACACACGAATCCTAAAGAGTGAGCATGAGGGGCTAATACATCAAGCTAGACCCAAAGATAAGGAAAGAGATAGGGATACTAGGATATCACATCACCTCCGGCCTATCACATATCAAACCATAATAAGGAACCTTCCAAAATCAACATAGGTCTACTCACATATTTCAACTATGAAGCACACCATCTCCCCTTTGGGAGAAAACCTCTCTAGTCTTTTCGATTCTATCTCCCTCGACCCAAGCATAGCATCCAAGTCTTAACAACCACGGAACCATTGATACAAGTAAACACTTAAGAGGTTTCCACAAGGATTTCAAGGTTGGATTCAAACACAATAACCAAAAACTAAAAGACCATAAATTACCAATTACCGCATCAGGGGAACCCTCATGATCTTGTCGAGTTTGAAGAGCATAAAACCTATCTTGCTTTGGGGCACTTAAACCGGAACTACTAGGTTGAACTTGCCTACCTTCCCTTCCCTTAGTAGTAAGAAATGGATAATCTCTCATCTTGTGACCTCTCTTTCCACACCCAAAGCATGCATTTGAACCGTCTAGGCACTCACCCTTATGTCTTCTTCCACATTCCCGACACTCGAACCACATTTGCTCACTAGAACCCTTACCTTGAGAACAATTACCTCCACCGGACCTTGAATGTGAAGAACCACCATCATCCCTTCTCTTCTATTTGTTGTGCATGAACCATCAAGCGGGAGACATCCATCTCCTTAACAAGCATGACGGTTAGGCATTCCTTGACCACCAAGTCGGAAGCACCCGACACAAACCTACTCATCCTTGCCCTTGGATCGGCAAACATAGTAGGAGCATATTTAGACAAATGTGTGAATTTCAAAGCATACTCCTTCACACTCATATCCCCTTGACGAAGGTTGATGAACTCAAGTACCTTTGCCTCCGTCATCTCAAGGGGAAAGAACCTATCAAGAAAAAGCAACCTTAAATTTCTCCCAATCAAGAGGATCTGCATCAACCGCTCTCTCACTCTTCCATTGTTCAAACCACACTTGGGCAACACCTTTGAGTTAGTAAGCGGCCAATTTCACCTTCTCTACCGGAGTGATACCCATAATCTCTACAACCTTATGAATCTCGTCAATGAACTCTTGAGGATCTTCCTCAACCTTGGAACCATGAAACTACGGAGGATTCATCCTAGGGAAATCCCTCACTCTAGTTGCCACCATCCCCACATTTGGGTTCATGGGAACCATAGCCTCCCTATTGGCTTGAGCGGTCATAGCTTGGGCCAATGCGTGACATGCGGCTTGAAACTCATCATTAGTCACTTTCTCGGCCAAAGGGTCGACTGGCACTTTGGGATCCTCTTGTCTCACATTTGCACCAATATTCCCTCTAACGTATGCTCCTCAAGGGGCCATATCCTGAAAAAGATTAAACATGATTTAGTAGAAGGATCTTTCTAGAGATAAACTCTATGGCGCGATTTTAAAGTGATAAAAGAAGTGGAATTTCCTAAGCATCTAACAGCCTCTTATTCATAAATGTGGCGCGCTTCACACTCAGGAATAAGACTCTACTCGACGTGGCTTATGAGACATCCTAGGACCTTTCTAAAACCTTGTGCTCTGAATACCAAGTTTGTCACGACTTAAAGTACCCCCTAGATGTGACATGGCATACAAGACCCGAAAGGCCACATACAAGCCACTTAGCATGCATCATACAAGATAATAGTAAGTAAGAAGTTCAAAAGACAATTTATATCAAAGTAGCGGAAGTCTAAACATAGTCTCAAAGCCATCTAATATATCATTGAAGTAAAAGTGGGATGTAACCCATACAAGTATTAAACAAAAATGACATGAAAGGTAATTGTGGCTATGTTCTCGAACATATGAGGACTCGTCAAGTCTTCAAGGTCTCTGTCACAACGATCTAGCCATTGGAGGATGGAGATGAGTCGTATCCTACACTTAGGAGAAAATATAAGCAAGAGTATACGTTAGTACAAGAATGTACCAAGTATGATAGCAATGCATAAAAGTTATGAAATCATGCTCAAAAGGATTCTATATGACATACAATGACCAAACTTAAATCATAAGATAAAAGGGTTAGAAAACATAAATCATAATCATGGTCAATGCAATGCAAGCTTAACATCTTTAAAACATTTGTGTGAATACTTCTAGAAGTAACCTTAGTTCATTATTGTGGGAAGTAGCCATAACCGACATAGACCATGTGAGCTATAACATGGAATCTGATGTCCTCCCCACTCCGAAAAGGGGTTGTCCTACTAGCCAAGATAAGGACCATGAGATTCTAGCTTAAGTGGATCCACTAGCCAATGTCTATCTAAGACAAACCTATGGTGGCACATAGTTATGGGATAAGGAGATTATTTTTAGAAACCCGGCCTCTACTATGGGAGAGCTTCCATCTCAATATCCTCTCGGTGCTAAGCATAATTTCCACGGATTAATCATAATTCTTAACTTATCTTATTATTAGGATAACTCCTTAGATCATGCGTGAGAAAATCTTTCAGCATCCATGATCCTTTCATAATAGCTTTATAAGGCCGATAATCATTAAAACTTCATACTAGAAGTGTCGTACTACTAATAGAGATAGTTTTAAAAACGTGATCTATGATCATTGATGGCATAACCGGCTACCATACTAATCAAGACCTAATTTTAGAAAATAGCCTGAAAAGCATTGATGGCAAATCAAGATGTCATTCATGTCATGTGGCCAAGCCTCATAGGACATACAAAAACCTTCATCTATAAGCTTACTTGAGTTATAAACATTGCTTTCATAAAACATGCATTATTTGCATAAATTCATGGATCATAGTTCATAAGCTTCATCATGGGTTCATAGTTAAAATCATGAATCATGCATTGGTCATGGGAATTCCACTTCAGAACCTGCAATTAACTCAATTCATGGATAAAAAGACTTAAATAAATCAATTAGATCATAATTGGAAAGAACCCATGAGATAGAAGAAAACCCTAATTTCAATTGAAAAATCTAACTTCACAAAATTGGAGAATTTAGGAACCCTATGGAGGAAAGGACTGCATAGGTGAAAACCATCATACATTGATGCCAAAAGCTTGAAATCAATGGAGGATTAGGAGGCTTGGCTTGAAAACCCTAGATCTTCCTTCTTCTTCTTAAAACTTCTAGAGAGAGAAATATTTGGGGAAAACATAACACCCCGAATTCGAAAAGAACGAAAAATTCTAACTTTTGAAAACTTTGGTGACCTACTACTTGGCCTACTAACCGTAGGTTGACCTACCAACTGTAGGTCAAGAGGGGTAGGAACCGTAGGTGGGTCTGCCTAAGGGAAGAAAGTGGAAAAATTAAAGTTTGGGTGACCTACTACATGACCTACGGTCAGTAGGTGGACCTACCAACCATAGGTCAAGTAGTAGGTTGGGGAAGTCGGTGGAAAAATTGTTAAATTTTGGGGGCTTAGGAAGTGTGCCCTACGGTTGGTCACCTACGGGCAGTAGGTTGACCTACCAACCGTAGGTCATTTAGTAGGTAGGGCAGCCAGCCAAATTTTTTAAGGGATCGATTGATCTTTTCACCTAATAGCTTATTTACTAATCTAGGTCGGTTCCCTTCATCCTCTTACACTATATAAGCCTTTTTAATCCTAAAACCTACCCTTCCAAATCAATTTACAAGTTTCCCAAACCCTCCTCTCTCAAATAATTCTCTCTCTAGAAGTTAGAAAAAGAAGAAGAAGAAGAAGAAGAGGGCAAGCTAGGGTTCAAGAAATCAAGTTTTGCTCCATCAATTGCTTAAGGAATTGGGACTCTAAGGTGTGATAGTGTTCATTCATGGAGCCCTTTCCTCCATTAAGTCCTTAAATCTTAAATTTTCAAGTTAGAAATCCTCCATTGATGCTAGGGTTTTCTTCCATGTCATGGGTTCCTTGCAATGTTGATTTAATTGATTGTTTTTATGAATTTTGAAGTATAAATTGAGTTGAAGTTCATGAATTTAGATGAATCCCCATAAACCCATGCCTTTTTTCCCAATTTCAAAGTTATGCATTGCTGGTGGGTTGGATTTGTGAAAAGATGAATTACATGAAGTCTATATGAACCTATATATGAATTATGATTTCTAAGCTAAGACTTTTCATGATGAGATTATGGATGACCTAAGGATGGTTTTATAAAAGTAAGCATGTTCAATCAAAAACTGTGATTTTCCTCTCTCATATGGGTTCCTTCAATTATGATCAAATTGCCTTGTTTATAGTTTTCTAAGTATGAGTTTGCATTGAATTGCATGATTTAAGCTGAATTCTTATGAACCCATATGAAATCTATGATTTTCAAGCTATGAGTATGATGAACCATGTACAGATGAAGTTGATGAAATCATGATTGTCTCTTATGAAGTTAATGATGATTTAAAGGTGCTTTGAGATTGAAGCATTAAAGTTTATGATATGTTGATTTATGTTGGGTTGTGAAAGGATTTCTCAACAAAAAAGAATAGGGAGTTATTCTAATGAAAGGTACAAGAGGAGATCCCTCATGTTTCCCCCTCCCCATGATAGACAAGAGGAGATCCCTCATGTCTATCCATAATAAGACAAGAGGAGATCCCTCATGTCTTCGATGGAGCTATTCTAATGGAAGGAACAAGAGGAGATCCCTCATGTCTACCCATAATAAGGCAGAGGTGATCCCTCATGCCTTCTAATGATAGGATAAGATTATAACTATGATTAATCCGTGGGAATTATGCTTAGCACCGAGTGGACACGAGGAAATCCCTCATATCCCATAAACTATGTGCCACCATAGGATGATTGTCTAGATAGACATTAGCTAGTGGATCCATGTAAGCTAGAAATTCATGGTCTTACCTTGGCAAGTAGGGCAACCTTTTTCGGTGTAGGGGTAACACCGGATTCCATGTTATAGCTCGCATGGTCTATGTCGGTTAAGGCTCACTTGCCACAATAATGAACTAAAGCGACTCTCAAGATCTCTCACAGGTATTTTAAATATGTTTCGCTTGCATTGACTATGATTTATGACTTATGTTTCTAACCCTTTTTCATGTTTTAGCTTGGTCATTGCATGCCATGAAAATGTCCCATTTTAGCATGTTTAAGTGATTTTATGCATTGCTATCATACTTGGTACTTGATTGTACTAACGCATACTCTTGCCTACATTGACTTGTTAATGTAGGACTTGGCGGTTCTCCATCTATTATTGGCTAGAGCTTAGTAGAAGGATTATTGAAGACTTGGTGAGTCCTCATCCATTCGAGGACATAGCCTTGTTGTTCTTTTATGTTATTTCATTTTGACATTATATTGGGTTATGTCCCAACGTTATTTTCATCCGTATGCTAGATTGGCTTTGAGACACTTTATGTAGACTTTCGCTACTTTTATCAAACTCTTATGATTTGAACTTGATTTTTATACTCTTGATTTCTATTATCTTGTCTATGTATGCTAAGTGGATATTATGAAGCTTTTCGGGGTCTTGTACGCCATGTCAAGGCTAGGGTACTTGGGGTCGTGACAAATTTGGTATTCAGAGCCAAAGGTTTTAGAAAGATCTTAGGATGTCTCATAAGCCACATCTAGTAGAGTCTTTTTCATGAGTGTGACGCGCGCCACATTTATGAATGAGAGGCTACAAGATGTTTAGGAAACTTCACTTCTTTCATTTCTTTTAAGTCGTGCGATAGAGTTTAACCTCATAGGCCTTTCCCTACTAATCCCTATCCTATGCGTTTCAGGTATGGCTACTCGAAGAGCTTATGCTAGAAGAAATGCGGGAGAGAATGTGGAACAAGAAGCTCCTCCTTAAGTTCCTCAAGTTCCGGCCGACCCTTTTGCTGAACAAGTGACTAATGTGGAGTTTAGGGCTGGTTTTCAAGTGTTGGCTCAAGCCATGACGGCTTAAGCCAATAGGGAGGTTGTGGCTCCTGTGAACCCAAATGTGGGTACGACGGCATCTAGAATGAGGGACTTCACAAGGATGAATCCTCCGGAGTTTCATGGTTCTAAGGTTGAGGAAGATCCTCAAGAATTCATTGATGAGGTTTACAAGGTGTTTATGATCATGGGTGTGACACCGGTGGAAAAGGTGGAATTGGCCGCTTATCAAATCAATGGTGTGGCTCAAGTGTGGTTCAACCAATGGAAGAGTGAGAGGGCGGAATATGTGGGTCCTCTCGATTGGGAGAAGTTCAAGGTTGGTTTCCTTGATAGTGTTCTTTCCCCTTGAGATGAGGGAGGAAAAGGTGCTTGAATTTATCAATCTTCGTCAAGGAAACATGAGTATGAAGGAGTATGCTTTGAAGTTCACAAAACTATCTCGATATGCTCCTACTATGATTGCCGATCCTAGGGCAAGAATGAGTAAGTTCGTTTCGGGAGTTTCTAAAATGGTGGTCAAAGAGTGTCGTACCGCTATGCCTGTCAATGACAGGGATATTCACTTCTCATGGTGCATGCTCAACAAATAGAGGAGAAGCTCAAGGAAAAGTCTAGAGAGGCAAAGAGGGCTAAGACCGGTGATGGTAATTTTCCACATTCATGGTCCGATGGACATGCTCGTCTTAATTCTCGACAAAGGTTTTCCGATCAAGATTCCTCCAATGATCCACCTAAGTTCAAAAAAGATAGGGTGTCTAACCCTAAGTCTCAAGGATTAAATGGTGGTGAATTCTCATCGACCACTTATGTTAGGTGTGGAGGGAAGCATGAGGGCAATTGTCTAGCCGGTTCCAATGCATGCTTTGGTTGTGGCAAGACGGACCACGGGATAAGGAATTATCCCTTAGTGATCAGGAAGGAGGGAGATAATCGTCAATGGACTCAACCCCAAAATTCATCGGGTTCAAGTGCATTCTATGCTCTTCAAACTCGACAAGACCATGAGGGTTCCCCGGATGTGGAGGTTGGTAAGTCATGATTGTTTTAGCTTGTGGCTACGCATTGGTTGATGTTGAGTGTTACTTTGGCTATGGTATGACCCCATGTGTGGTTAGTGTGTTTAAGGTTGGCCTTGAAATCCTTGTGGAGACTTCTTAGGTGTTTACTTGTAGCAATGGTTCTGTGGTTGTTAAGGTTTTGGTACTATGTTTGGATTGAGGGAGATGAGTCTGAAAGGATAGAGAGGTTATCTCCCAAGGGAGAGATGGAGTGTCTCATGATTGATGAGTGTGGGACTATTTAACTTGTCTGAAAGGTTCCTTGCTTTGGATTGCTATGTGAAGATTTGGAGGCGGAATGATGTCTTAGTATCCCTATCTTTCTTTCCTTCTACCTTCGGGTCTAGCTTGAGGCCTTAGCCCCTCATGGTTCACTCTTTAAGATTCTTGTGTCGTGGTCATTCTCATGTTTCCTCATGCATTCATGCTCATGAAAATTTGATTTTTTTTCAAAGATATGACTTAGTATGATTGATTTATCTATGATTATGTACATTTGAGTATGAGTTGCATAAAGTCTTCATGAAATGATGTTTTGAACATGCTTTAGCTCGGAGTTGATGTTTTCCTCCTTGGATATGTGCATTATGTGATTGCATTCTAGGTTGGGTTGTTAGCTCTTGTTTCTTACCCTCCTTATAATGTCTTGATTCTCATTCGAGGATGAATGTTCCCAAGGGGGAGATAATGTAACACCCCGGATTCGAAAAGAACAAAAAATTCTAACTTTTGAAAACTTTGGTGACCTAATACTTGACCTACTAACCGTTGGTTGACCTACCAACAATAGGTCAAGAGGGGTAGGAATCGTAAGTGGGTCTGCCTAAGGAAAGAAAGTGGAAAAATTAAAGTTTGGGTGACCTACTACATGACCTACGGTCAGTAGGTGGACCTACCAACCATAGGTCAAGTAGTAGGTTGGGGAAGTCGGTGGAAAAATTGCTAAATTTTGGGGGCTTAGGCAGTGTGCCCTACTGTTGGTCACCTACGGGCAATAGGTTGACCTACCTACCAACCGTACGATATTTAGTAGGTAGGGCAGCTGGCCAAATGTTTTAAGGGATCGTTTGGTCTTTACACCTAATGTCTTATTTACTAATCTAGGTCGGTTCCCTTCATACCCTAACACTATATAAGCCTTTTTAATCCTAAAATCTACCCTTCCAAATCACTTTACAAGTTTCCCAAACCCTCCTCTCTCAAATAATTCTCTCTCCAGAAGTTAGAAGAAGAAGAAGAGGGCAAGCTAGGGTTCAAGAAATCAAGTTTTCCTCGATCAATTGCTTAAGGAATTGGGACTCTAAGGTGTGATAGTGTTCATTCATGGAGCCCTTTTCTCCATGAAATCCTTAAATCTTCAATTTTCAAGTTAGAAATCCTCCATTGATGCTAGGGTTTTCTTCCATGTCATGGGTTCCTTGCAATGTTGATTTAATTGATTGTTTTTATGAATTTTGAAGTATAAATTGAGTTGAACTTCATGAATTTAGATGAATCCCCATGAACCCATGCCTTTTTCCCCAATTTTGAAATTATGCACGGTTGGCGGGTTGGATTTGTGAAGAGATGAATTACATGAAGTCTAAATGAACCTATGTATGAATTATGATTCCTAAGCTAAGACTTTTCATGATGAGATTATGGATGACCTAAGGATGATTTTATAAAAGTAAGCATGTTCAATCAAAAACTATGATTTTCCTCTATCATGTGGGTTCCTTCAATTATGATCAAATTGCCTTGATTATGATATTCTAAGCATGAGTTTACATTGAATTGCATGATTTAAGATGAATTCTTATGAACCCATGTGAAATCGATGATTTTCATGTTATTAAGTATGATGAACCATGTAAAGATGAAGTTGATGAAATCATGCATGTCTCTTATGAAGTTAATGATGATTTAAAGGTGATTTGAGATTGAAGCATTAAATTTATCATATGTTGATTTATGTTGGGTTTTGAAAGGATTTCTCAACAAAAAAGAATAGGGAGTTATTATAATGGAAGGGACAAGAGGAGATCCCTCATGTTTCCCCCTCCCTCCCCATGATAGACAAGAGGAGATCCCTCGTGTCTATCCATAATAAGACAAGAGGAGATTCCTCATGTCTTCTATGGAGCTATTCTAATGGAAGGGACAAGAGGAGATCCCTCATGTCTACCCATAATAAGGCAGAGGTGATCCCCCATGCCTTCTAATTATATGATAAGATTATGACTATGATTAATCTGTGGGAATTATGCTTAGCACCGAGTGGACACGAGGAGATCCCTCATGTCCCATAAACTATGTGCCACCATAGGATGATTGTCTAGGTAGACATTAGCTAGTGGATCCACGTAAGCTAGAACTTCATGGTGTTACCTTGGCAAGTAGGGCAACCTTTTTCGGTGTAGGGGTAACACCAGATTCCATGTTATAGCTCGCATGGTCTATGTCGGATAAGGCTCACTTTCCACAATAATGAACTAAAGCGACTCTCAAGATATCTCACAAGTGTTTTAAATACGTTTCGCTTGAATTGAGTATGATTTATGACTTATGTTTCTAACCCTTTTTCATGTTTTAGTTTGGTCATTGCATGCCATGAAAATGTCCCGTTTTAGCATGTTTAAGTGATTTTGTGCATTGCTATCATACTTGGTACTTGATTGTACTAACACATACCCTTGCCTACATTGACTTGTTGATGTTGGATTTGGCATTCTCCATCTATTCGTGGCTAGAGCTTAGTAGAAAGATTATTGAAGACTTGGTGAGTCCTCATCCATTCGAGGACGTAGCCTTATTGTTCTTTTATGTTCTTCCATTTTGACATTGTATTGGGTTACATCCCAACGTTATTTTCATCCTTATGCTAGATTGGCTTTTAGATACTTTATGTAGACTTCCGCTACTTTTATCAAACTCTTATGAATTGAACTTGATTTTTATACTCTTGATTTCTATTATCTTTTCTATGTATGCTAAGTGGCTTGTATGAAGCCTTTTGGGGTCTTGTACGCCATGTCACGGCTAGGGGGGTACTTTGAGTTGTGACAGAACATTTTGGAGGGAATTTGGGAGTGATTAGAATAAGTAGAATTAGGCTTAGAGGACTTATATAGGGTCTAGGATTAGGGCTTAACCAACTTAGATTAGGAATAGATCAAGTAGGGAAAAGACCAAAAGGCCCTTAAAAATAACTGCCGGATGCCAACTACGGACCGTCCTGGTCAACTGTAGAAAAGTTCAAAGACTATGATTTTTGACCTTCAAATGACGAGATCCATGTACGGTCTGTTGGTCCATTGACGGACCATACATATCAACCGTCAGTCCAACCTTGAACCCTCAAAATTTCACCAAGTCTGGAGAGACCTACGAGACCTACTTATGATCCATAGAAGCAATGACGGACCGTCCTGTTGAGTCGTAGAAAGGATACTGAGACTTGATTCTTGAAAATAACTTCCCCACCATCTACGGCTGCCATCTACGGTCTGTAGGTCCTTCTACCAATCGTAGGTGGGAACCATAGACACAGCCTGCAACAAAAAAAATTATTTTCCTTCTTTTTCGAATCCGAAGTGTTACAGAAACAACACTTAATTCAAATTCCAAACCACAAACAAACTTGAAAAATCTAGATCTGAAATTTAACTCAATCTACTCTCAATCACTTTAAATTTATGTTTTAAACTCTTCTTGATGTTTCCAATCAAATGGACCAACACCCAATCCAAATAACTAACAAACTCAAATTGAAATTTTATATAACTAGTATTTTTTTCTTTTAGGTGCAATTGGTTTTGGTATTACTCATTATAAAAAGATAAGTTTTGGGTTTGTAGCGTTTGTTTGTGTACCTATAGAAAGTTTGAAGTCGAATTTATTTTATGCCTTGCGAAATGTTAACCCATCGTCATTTGCTATCTAATGATTGTCTAAGGATTATCTAAGGAATGAAAAGAAATGTTAAATTATATATAGAGTGGGTCAAACTAGGTAAAAAGATAAAATATAGACCAATTTTGGTAGCAATATTTTCGCAACTTATAGAGAGAGTAAGTTTTCTTTTCTATATGTATATTCTATAATTAAGGAATTAATTGTTGAATTATGACCAACCGATAAAATGCATTGACTCTTATATCATAAGCTAATGAGAGCTGATATTTTATGAGGGAATGTTCCAATTAAACATTTATTAATTCGATGAGATATAACTTTTATAGTGACCTTTTGGCTCATTGTAAATAATAAGTAGTAAATGTTGAATATAATTATTTTTTATCCAAACTGTGTTTATATAAGTTCAATAAAACATAAGAAACAATCTTCAATAAAGATTCTCACCTTACTTCAACATTTCACCATGATAAATTGATATAATTTAGCCAACAAAGTTGACTAAACTTCATAAACCTTTGATTACAGGGAAACAATAACACTTCTATCTTCGGAACTTGGATTATATCAATCATCTCTCCAATCCATTCTTGTCGAAAATGTATACATTGAATGTCATCATTCCATCATAATGGAGAAGTAGAAACTCACGCCCTTCAAAATGTTGCTTCTTTTGAAATTTCTTCCAACCTGCACCAGGGAAGAATGCCCCATTTTCATCCTCTCGTAGTTGCACGTTCCAATACTTGCCACAAGGCCCTTTTAGTAGTGCTATTTCAGCTGCTTCTTCGGTTATATGCTTCACGAATTCTGGTGGAATTCTCTACAACAAGGGGAAAAATAATGTTCTTGGGTTTGAGTTTCATCATCATTTATCAACATAATATATTTTTCTCATATTTAATGTGAAAAAACTTTTAGGATACATGTGCATAGTATGATATAGATCTTAAAACATTAAGTAATAGTGTTCATTGGAGTATTATTGATCTAATTAGTTAAGTTTAACTTTCACTTTTTCAAACGTCAATAAAATATAGTTGACATTTCACGATTTAAGTTGAATTCAAGTTTCAACTCTACCCATGAACAAAGATATTTGCACGTGTAATCCATACGTAAGATCAAACAAGCATCAGAGGAGCACGTTATCTAGAAGCTAAGTATATAGATGGAAGTGTTTACTCTCTGCAAATTTAAATTTGGGAATAAGATTATACACCTAAAAGAACTAAATGAATATCAAATTTATAAATAAGTATTTCCTCTCTAGATAGTATTTGATAAGATTTGTAGATCTAAAATTAGTGGTAAAAAGAGTTGACTCTTAACTATTTAAGTGTTAGATCAAGTTTCACCTCCACCCTTAAACACAAATATTTGCACATGTGTAACCCATGAGTAAGACCAAACAAACATAAGAGGAGCAAGTTTTCTGGATCTAAAAATTTAAGTACTCACTCTTGATAAGATTTGCAAATCTAAAATTAATATTAGTTAGAATTTACTTTTAATGATTTAAAAGGAGTCAAGTTACCACCCATCATAAATATTTGCACATGTGTAGTTCATGAGTAAGATCAAGAAAGAATGAGATTACCACATTGTTTGGATCTAAAAAAAAAAATGAAATGAAAGCAATCTCCTTAAAAATTTAAATTTATGAATAAAATTTGTTGATCTAAAAGAAATAAACAAGAGTGTTCTCCCTTGATAAGATTTGTAGATCTAAAATTAGAGTTAATAAGAGTTAACTCTTAACTATTTAAGTGAAGTCAAGTTATCACCCATCAACAAAAGTTTAATTCATGAGTTAGATCAAGCAAGTACGAAAGAACCTATTGTTAATCTAGATCTAAAAATAAATGAATAAAATCATTTTCTTTGTCAATTCAAATTTAAGAAAAATATATATAAAAGAAAAAAAATTTAATAATAATTCTTTAATAAAATATCTAACATTACCATTTTTTCACTTTGAGGATCAAAAACAATCTTGTAAAAGGAAGTGCTATCGTTTCTATTTAGCTCTATCACTTCTCAATCTCTCCATTTCCTCCGTCGATTCGTTTTAGTAGTTGACGATATAAAGCCTTAAATATATATATATCAAAAATTGGATTAACACAATTTTTTGACTTAGTAATTAATTAACTTGACCGTTTAAATTAAATTTTAAATGATCCAGATTTTTCAAATATTTGTTTTCTATATTGTAATGACCCTCCAAGTTATTTTCTCCGTTCTCTAATATTTCTTCATTTAGAAATTTCCTGTAGTGACCCCAAGTCATTTATGACTTCTAAGGATGTAATACCTCGGATTCGAAAAAAAGGAAAATAATTTTTTTGGGTTACAGGCTGTATCTACGATTTCCAACTACGGTTGGTAGAAGGACCTACGGACCGTAGATGGAAGCCGTAGATGGTGGGGAAATTATTTTCAGAAATCAAGTTTCAATATCCTTTCTATGACTCATCAGGACGGTCTGTCATTGCTTCTATGGACCGTAGGTAGGTCTCGTAGGTCTCTCTAGACTTGGTGAAATTTTGAAGGTCAAGGTTTGGATCTACAGTTGGTATGTACGGTCTGTAAGTGGACCAACGGACCGTACATGGCAACTGTCGTTGGAGGCCCAAATTTTATAGTTTCTGAATCCCACCTACGGTTGACCAGGACGGTCCGTAGTTGGACCTACGTACCATAGGTTTGAACCTTAGGTCGGAGCCCAACAGTTATTTTTAAGGGCGTTTTGGTCTTTTCCCTAATTGATCTATTCCTAATCTAAGTCGGTTAAGCCCTAATCTTAGACCCTATATAAATCCTCTAAGCCTAATTCTACCCATTCTAATCACTCTCAAATTCCCTCCAAAGTTTTCCCCAAATATTTCTCTCTCTAGAAGTTTGAAGAAGAAGAAGAAGGAAGATCTAGGGTTTTCAAGCCAAGCCTCCTAATTCTCCATTGATTTCAAGGTTTTGGCATCAAGGTATGATGATTTTCACCTATGGAGTCCTTTCCTCCATAGAGCTTCTAAATTCTCCAATTTTGTAAAGTTAGATACTTCAATTGAAATTAGGGTTTTCTTCTATCTCATGGGTTCCTTCCAATTATGATCTAGTTGATTTATTTAAGTCTTTTTATGCATGAATTGAATTAGTTGCATGTTTTGAAGTGGAATTCCCATGAACCCATGCATGATTCATGATTTTAACTATGAACCCATGATGAAGCTTATGAACTGTGATCCATGAATTTATGAAGATATGCATGCTTATTATGAAATTGATGTAAATGAATTTGAGGATGCTTTATGAATATATTTTATGAAAATTATGCACTTTTTATGAAAGTAATGTTTATGACTCAAGTACGCTTATAGATGAAGGTTTCTGTATGTTCTATGAAGCTTGGCCACATGACATGAATGACATCTAGATTTTCCATCAATGCTTTTCGGGCTATTTTTTAAAATTAGGTCTTGATTAGTATGGTAGCCGGTTATGCCATCAATGATCATAGATCACATTTTTAAAACTATCTCCATTAGTAGTATGGCACTTCTAGTATGAAGTTTTAATGACTATGGGCCTGATAAAGATATTATGAAAACATCATGGATGGTGAAAGGTTTTCTCAGGCGTGGTCTAAGGAGCTATCCTAATGATAAGACAAGTAAAGAATTATGATTAATTCTTAGCACAGAGAGGATATTGAGATGGAAGCTCTCCCGTTGTAGAGGCGGGGTTTCTAGTAGCAATCTCCTTATCCCATAACTATGTGCCACCATAGGTTTGTCTTAGATAGACATTAGCTAGTGGATCCACTTAAGCTAGAAGTTCATGGTCCTTACCTTTGCAAGTAGGACAACCCTTTTTCGGTGTGGGGAGGACACCGGATTCCATGTTATAGCTCACATGGTCTATGTCGGTTAATGGCTACTTCCCACAATAATGAACTAAGGTTACTTCTAGAAGTATTCACACAAGTGTTTTAAAGATGTTAAGCTTGCATTGCATTGACCAAGATTATGATTTATGATTTCTAACCCTTTTATATTATGATTTAAGTCTTGTCATTGCATTTCATACAAAATCCTTTTGAGCATGATTTCATAACTCTTATGCATTGCTATCATACTTGGTACATTCTTGTACTAACGTATACTATAGCCTACATTTTATCCTAAGTGTAGGATCCGGCTCATCTCCATCCTCATGTGGCTAGCTTGTTATGATACAGACCTTGAAGACTTGGTGAGTCCTCATATGTTCGAGAACATAGCCACATTTACCTCTCATGTCATTTTTGTTTAAGACTTTTATGAGTTACGTCCCACTTTCATTTCATTCATGTATTAGATGGCTTTGAGACAATGTTTAGACTTCCGCTACTTTGATAAATTGTCTTTGAACTTCTTACTTACTTTTATCTTGTATGATGAATGCTAAGTGGCTTGTATGGGGCCTTTTGGAGTCTTATACGCCATGTCACATCTAGGGGGTACTTTAGGTCGTGACAAACTTGGTATTCAGAGCATAAGGTTTTAGAAAGGTCCTAGGATGTCTTATAAGCCACGTCGATTAGAGTCTTGTTCATGAGTGTGAAGCGCGCCACATTTATGAATGAGAAGCTATAAGATGTTTAGGAAACTCCACTTCTTTTATTACTCAACAAATCATGCCATAGAGTTTATCTCAAGAAAGATTCTTCTCCTAAATCGTGTTCAATCCTTTTCAGGCTATAGCCCCTAGAAGAGCATACGTTAGAAGGAATGTTGGTGCAAATGTGAGACAAGAGGTTCCCTAAGTGCCAGTCGACCCGTTGGCCGAGAAAGTGACTAATGATGAGTTTCGAGCCGTATTTCATGCATTGGCCCAAGCTATGACGGATAAAACTAATAGGGAGGCTATGGTTCACGTGAACCCAAATGTGGGTATGACGGCAACTAGAGTGAGGGACTTCACTAGAATAAATCCTCTGGATTTTCATGGTTCCAAGGTTGAGGAAGATCCTCAAGAGTTAATCGATGAGATTCATAAGGTTGTAGTAATTATGGGTATCACTCCAGTAGAGGAGGAGGAATTGGCCGCTTACCAACTCAAAGGTGTTGCCCAAGCATGGTTTGAACAATGAAAGAGTGAGAGGGCGGTTGATGCTGGTCCTCTTGATTGGGAGAAATTTAAGGTTACTTTTATTGATAGGTTCTTTTTCCTTGATATGAGGGAGGAAAAGGTCATTGAGTTCATTAACCTTCATCAAGGGGATATGAGTGTGAAGGAGTATGCTTTGAAATTTACACAATTGTCTGAATATGCTCCAACTATGGTTGCTGATCCAAGGGCAAGGATGAGTAAGTTTGTGTCGGGTGCTTCCGACTTGGTGGTCAAGGAATGCCTAACCACCATGCTTGTTAAGGAGATGGATGTATCCCATCTGATGGTTCATGCACAACAAATAGAAGAAGAAAAGCTTAAGGAAAAAACTTGGGATTCAAAAAGGGCAAGAATGGATGATGGTGATTCTTCACATTCAAGGTCCAGTGGAGGTAATCACTCTCAAGGCAAGGGTTTTAGTAAGAAAATGTGATTCGACTGTTAGGAGTGTGGAATAAGACATAAGGGTGAGTGCTTAGCCAGTTCAAATGCATGCTTTGGGTGTGGAAAGAGTGGTCACAAGATGAGAGATTGCCCATTTCTTACTACTAAGGGAAGGAAAGGTAGGCAAGTTCAACCTAGTGGTTCCAGTATAAGTGCCCCAAAGCAAGATAGGTTTTATGCTTTTTAAACTCGAAAAGATCATGAGGGTTCTCCAGATGCAGTGATTGGTAACTTATGGTCTTTTAGCATGTGGTTATGCATTGCTTGATATTGAGTGTTTCATTGCCTATGGTAATACTCCATGTATGGTGATTGTGTTCGGAGTAGTCCTTGAAAACCTTGTAGAAACTTCTTAAGTGTTTGCTTGTATCAATGGATTTGTGGTTGTTAAGACTTTGATGCTATGCTTGGATCGAGGGAGATGGATTCGAAAATACTAGAGAGGTTTGTGTCACGACCCAAGGTACCCCCTAGATGTGACATGGCGTACAAGACCCCGAGAGACCTCATACAAGCCCTTAGCATACATTATATACAAGATAATAGAGAATAAAAGTTCGAAAGATATTCTCATATCAAAGCTATTAAAAGAAACAGTGAAAGTCTACAACTCATGTCTCAAAGCCTTCTAATATCATAGAATACAAATAAGAGTGATAGGAACGCAGCCCAATACAATATCCAACATAAGGAAAAACATAAAATGTAAAATCCAACAAGGCTATGTCCTCGGATGGATGAGGACTCACCAAGTCTTCTTCTCAACTCTAAGTCAATGCTCTAGCCACGAGTGGAAGGTGAATCGCCACGTCCTACACCAAAGAAGTTAATGTAGGCAAGAGTATGCGTTAGTATAATTAAGTACTAAGTATGATAGCAATGCACATAAACACATAAGTCATGCTAGAGAGAGAGACATAATCATGACATGCGATGGCCAAGCTAAAAACATGATAAACATGAGAAACATGAAAAATAAAGCATATATCAAGGCCAAAGCAAGCTAAATCATCTTTCCTTCTTTTCTTTACTTCATTATGAGAACACTTGTTCATTAACTTGGGGGGAAAAGCCTTAACCGATATGTAAGACTACGTGAGCTATCAACACGGAATCCATTTTCTACACCACACCGAAAAGAGGTGACCTACTTGCCAAGGTTAGACCATGAACTTCTTAGCTTATGTGGATCCACTAGCTAATGTCTACTTAAAGAAAACATCCTATGGCGACAACATAGTTTACAGGATAGAGATTGCTTTAGGAGACTCGGCCTCAACTAACGGGAGATCTCCATCTAAAAACCCGGCCTCTACTAACGGGAGAGCTTTCACTAAAAGACCCGGCCTCTACTAACGGGAGGGCTTCCATCTCAATATCCACTCGGTGCTAAGCATAATTCCTACAGATTAATCATTAACATATTTATATCATTTAAACATGAAAAGGTACAACTAGGCTTACCAATTAAAGCTAAAATCATGCTTTTAGACGTTTCATCTTCCAAGGACCTTGTCCAAGCTTACATCATTAGAATAACTTTTTAAGAACATGGGTAATCGCCTCTTTGTTCTTTTAAGTCATATTGGGAGTATCATGACAGAAAACCTTTCACAACTCAACCTTAGCATCATCATATCATAACTTTGGTACTTTACTCTCAAGCACCCTTAATTCATCATGCTCATATTTCATAGTTCATAGAGTTCATATGGGTTCATGCAAGTCCAACTCATATCATGCAATTCAATGCGAGCTCATGCTTAGAAAGCCATAATTAGGACAATTTACCCATACTTGAAGGAACTCACATAATAGAGGAAAATCATTCTTTTGGACTTTATCATGCTAAATTCATAATATTATCTTCAATTCATTCATAATTCATGCTAGCTTTCATAGAGAATTCATAAACTTTATCAAATCATAACTCAACCCAACAATCAAAGCATAGATTATCAAATTGGGGAGAATTAGCTTGGGATCATGGGGGTTCATGCAATCTTTACATCAAATCATGTAATTCACGCTAATTCGAACACTAAGTTACTTTATCACGCTAGATCTTGCACTACGAATCATAAAATCAATAATTGGAATCATAATTGAAGAACCCTCAATGATTGATCACAAACCCTAATTCAATTGGGTTAGAGTAAACCTTTGAAAATCATGAAGAAGAGGAAGGGCCCATTGGAGGAAAAGACTCCTAATGGTGAACACTATCATACCTCAAAGCAATCCACAAGAAATTGGAGAAGATTGAAGGTCTTCACTGGGGGATTCAAGCTTCTTCTTCTTCCTTGAGAGTTGAGAGAGTTTCTTTTTAGAGAGAGAAATATTTGAGAGAGGAGAGTTTTGGAATGAATTAGAATGAAAGAAATTAGGCTTTGAAAGTATTTATAGGTCTTAGATTAAGGGTATAACCGACTTAGCTTAATAGGTAAACAATTAGGGAAAATACCAAAAATCCCTTAATTAAAAACTATCGGGGCCAATCGACTGACAGGATCTACGATCCGTACATCAATTGACGCACCGTCCTGTTCTTCCGTCAATTGATTCAGAAAGTTCATTTTGGGCTGAAAATTTAGCTAAGTCAGGAAGGCATCTACGGAACCCAACTACGGCCCGTCAACTGAACTACGAACCGTCCTGCTATTCCGTAGGTCAAAGTTCAATAACTTGGAAATCCTAAAATTTCATAGTTCCATTGACGATCCCCACCTACGGCCCGTCAATCCATCTACGGCCCGTAGGTGGCCTCCGTAGGTCACTCTCTTCAGGTGAGTTCTGCATTTTAAAATCCTTTGGAAGCTTGGAGTGTTACAATATCTCCCCCTTGGGAACATTCATCCTCGAATGAGAATCAAGACATCTTGAGAAGGGTAATAGACACGGACTAACAACCCAACCTAGAATGCAATCACATAAATGCACATATCCGAGGAGGAAACCACAACTCCAAGCTAAAGCATGATCCACTCAACATATCATGAAGACTTTATGCAACTCATACTCAAATGCACATAATCATATAAGACTCTTCATGAACATGCACAATCAAGGAATCATGGAAATCAACTATGACACATGAGACTAAAAGAATGAACCATGAGGATCAAGATACCTCAAGCTAGAGTAGGATCGGAAGGAAAGAGATGAGGATATCGGGACATCATATCGGCCTCGGCTTCCCAAGTAGCACCCTCAATCAATTGACTCCTCCATAGAACTTTCACGGAAGCAACTTCCTTATTCCTTAACTTTCGGACTTGCCGGTCTAAAATCTCAATCGGAACCTCTTCATAAGAAAGACTATCCTTTATGCCAAGATTCTATTGCACTATAGAGGTCGGATCACCAACACACTTCTTCAATAATGAGACATGAAAAACTGAATGCACTGATGCCAAATCATTAGGCAAGTCAACCTCATAAGCAACCTTACCTACACGTCTCAAAATCTTATATGGGCCTACATTACGGGGACTAAGCTTCCCTTTCTTCCCAAATCTCATTACGCCCTTCATGGGTGAGATTTTCAAGTAGACCCAATCATCCACATCGAATTCTAATTCTCTTCTTCTAACATCGGCATAGGACTTTTATCGACTTTGAGCCGTTTTCAACCTATCCCTAATAAGTCGAACTTTCTCCATAGCCTCATGCACCAACTTTGGGCCTATCAAAGAAACTTCACCAACTTCAAACCAACCTATAGGAGATCTACACCTCCTACCATAGAGAGCCTCAAATGGAGCCATACCAATACTCGAATGGTAGCTATTGTTATAAACAAACTCAATCAAAGGCAAGTGATCATCCCAAGTACCCTTGAAATCAATTGCACAAGCTCTCAACATATCTTCCAAAGTTTGAATAGTATGCTCCGCTTGCCCATTGGTTTGGGGATGAAAGGTCGTACTAAGCTTAACACGAGTACCAAGACCTTTTTGGAACGACTTCCAAAATTGAGAAGTAAATTATGCACCACGATCAGAGATAATGGATAAAGGCATTCCATGCAGCCTAACCATCTCCCTCAAATACAACATAGCATAATCCTCCGCCGAATAAGAAGTCTTGACGGGAATGAAATGGGCTGACTTTGTCATTCTATCCACAACAACCCAAATCGAATCATATTGTCGCCTCGTGCGAGGCAAACCCACAGTAAAATCCATATTCACATCCTCCCACTTCCAAGTAGGAATACTAATATCTTGGGTCAAACCTCCCGGCCTTTGATGCTCAACTTTTATTTGTTGGAAATTAGGATACTTAGCCACAAATTCTGTAATATCTTTCTTCATTCCGTTCCACCAATAAATTTCCCGCAAATCACGGTACATTTTGGTAGCTCCTGGGTGGATGGAATATCGACAACTATGGGCTTCCGATAAAATTTGCTCTCTTAAGCCCTCTATATTGGGAACACACAAACAACCTTGATATCAAAGCACACCATCTCTCCCTTGGGAGAAAACCTCTATGGACTTCTTGAGTACCGCTTCCTTTAGTTCAACCAAGTTAGGATCAAGACCTTGCTTAGCTTTCACATCATGCATAAAAGAGGATTCAGAACCCTTGTGAACCGTAACACCACCTTTAGTAGAACCAACCAATCTAACACTCAATTGGGTCAATCTATGGATATCGTGAACCACCTCTTTCTTACCATCCTCAACATGAGCAACACTACCCATAGATAATCGACTAAGGGCATCCGCCACCACGTTAGCCTTACCGGGGTGATAGAGAACATTCATATCATAGTCTTTTAACAACTCGAGACACCTTCTTTGGCGGAGACTCAAATCTTTCTGTTTAAACACATATTTCAAACTCTTATGATTGGTGAAGACATCTACATGTACCCCATACAAATAATGTCGCCATATTTTCAAAGCGAACACAACTGCCGCTAATTCCAAGTCATGAGTAGGATAGTTCTTTTCGTGCACCTTAAGTTGTCTTGAAGCATAAGCAATGACTTTCCCATTTTGCATAAGAACACATCCTAGCCCAATTCTCGAGGCATCACAATAAACCACAAAACCATCGGATCCTTCCGGTAGAGTCAATATCGGAGCCGAAGTAAGTCTATCCTTCAATTCTTGAAAACTCTTCTCACATGCTTCGGACCATGCAAATTTCACCTTCTTTTGAGTCAAAGCCGTCAATGGAGAAGCAATGGATTAAAACCCTTCAACAAACCTCTTATAATAACCGGGTAAGCCCAAGAAACTACGGATATTCGAAGGTGATAAAGGTCTAGGCCAATTCTTAACCGCTTCCGTCTTCTTAGGATCTACCTCAATGCCCTTACTAGAAACAATGTGACCAACAAAAGCCACGGACCTTAGCCAAAACTCACATTTACTAAACTTCGCAAAGAGTTGTTGGTCCTTGATGACTTACAACACAATCCTCAAATGATTAACATGTTCACCCTAATTCTTTGAGTAGATCAAAATGTCGTCAACAAACACAATCACAAACATGTCAAGGTATTGCTTAAACACTCTATTCATCAAGTCCATAAATGCGGCCGAAGCATTTTTCAACCCAAACGACATTACCAAGAACTCATAGTGACCATACCTAGTCCGGAAAGCCGTTTTCAGAATATCATCTTCTTTCATCCTTAATTGGTGATAGCCCGAACGAAGGTCGATCTTAGAGAAATAACTAGCCCCTTGAAGTTGATCAAACAAGTCATCTATCCTTGGTAGAGGATACTTATTCTTAATGGTAACTTTGTTCAATTGGCGATAGTCGATACACATACGGAGTGAACCATCTTTCTTCCTTACAAACAAGACCGGAGCACCCCATGGAGAAATACTTGGCCAGATGAAACCCTTATCCAACAAGTCTTTTCAACTTCTCTTTTAGTTCCTTAAGTTCCGCCGGAGCCATTCTATAAGGAGGAATAGAAATAGGTTGCGTATCGGGGACAAGGTCAATACTGAAGTCTATTTCCCTTTTGAGAGGAATACCGGGCAAGTCATCGGGAAACACTTCTGGAAACTCATTAACAACGGGAACCGACTCAAGAGTAGGGGTCTCAGAATCTATATCTCTCACCTTAACAAGATGGTAAATGCAACCCTTTGAGATCATCTTTCTAGCTTTTAGATAAGAAACAAATTGACCTCGAAACATAGAATTTCCTCCCTTCCACTCTAGGATAGGCTCATTTGGAAATTTAAACTTGACCATTCAGGTCCTACAATCAATAGAGGCATAACAAGCATGCAACCAAGCTCTACAAGATCAACAAGAGTGACTCTATGGGATAAGGAGACGGGACAATCTCTATAGACTCTCTTAGTCATGATAGATTCTCTAATCGGAGTGGAAACACGAAAAGACAAGGTAGCACCGAGATCAAGCAAAGCATAAACATCAAAATGGAAAACTCTTAACATACCAGTTACCACATCGAGAGAGCTCTCTTGCACATGACGAGCCTGAAGTGCATAAAATCAGTTTTGCTTCTGAGCATTCGAACCCGATCCTCTTGGTAGAGCTTGCTTATTCTCTCTTCCCTTGGCTGTGAGAGATGGACAATCCCTTATCTTGTGACCACTCTTTCCACAATTATAACAACCATCCGTACCGGCTACACATCTACCCTCATGCTTTTTCCCACACTTGGCATAAGGAGCCAATAAAGAACCACCATTTTTCCCTCCCTCAGACTTGGAGTTAGACACCCCATCATTGTTGAACTTTGGAGGAGCATTGGATGAGCCTTGGCCGAAGAACCTTTGCCAAAATCTAGGATGACCATGTCCATCGGACATTGCATGCGAAGAGTTACCATCTCCGGTCCTAGCCCTCTTGGTCTCCGTAGACCTTTCCTTAAGCTTTTCTTCTTCAATTTGTTCGGCATAACCATGAGGCGAGAAATATCCATGGCATACACAAGCATGGCGGTGTGGTACTCTTTCACCAACATATCGGACACTCCCGTAACAAATTTGCTCATTCTTGCCCTTGGGTCGGCAACTATGGACGGAGCATATCTAGCCAATTGTGTGAACTTCAATGCATACTCTTTCACACTCATATTTCCTTTTCAAGGTTGATAAACTCAAGCACCTTAGCCTCTCTCTTCTCAAGAGGGAAGAACCTATCAAGGAAAGCAACCTTGAATTTCTCCCAATCAAGAGGACCCTCATTAACCGCCCTCTCACTCTTTCATTGATTGAACCAAATTTGGGCAACGCCCTTGAGTTGATTAGCGGCCAACTACGCCTTTTCTTCCGGCGTCACACCCATCGTCAACACCTTGTACACTTCATCAATAAATTCTTGAGGATCTTCCTCAATCTTAGAGCCATGGAATTTTGGAAGATTCATCCTCATAAAGTCCCTCACTCTTGATGCCGCCGTACCCATATATGGGTTCATGGGAGCCACCACATCTCTATTGGCTTGAACCGTCACGGCTTGAGCCAACACTTGGAAAGCAGCCCTAAACTCCGCATTAGTCACTTGTTTCGCCAAAGGGTCGACCGAAACTTGAGGAGCTTGAGGAGAAGCTTCTTGTTGCACATTCTCTCCCATGTTTCTTCTAGCGTAAGCTCTTCGGGTCGTCATATCCTGAAACGCGTAGGATAGGAATTAGGAGAGAGATATATAGAGTTAAACTCTATGGCACGACTTAAGAGTAATGAAAGAAGTGGAATTTCTTAAACGTCTTATCGCCTCTCATTCATAAATGTGGCGCGCTTCACACTCATGAACAAGACTCTACTTGATGCGACTTACGAGACATCTTAGGATCTTTCTAAAACCTGGCTCTGATACCAAGTTTCTCACGACCCAAGGTACCCCCTAGATGTGACATGGCGTACAAGACCCCGAGAGGCCTCATACAAGCCCTTAGCATACACTACATACAAGATAATAGAGAATAAAAGTTTGAAAGAGAATTTCATATCAAAGCTTTTAAAATAAACAGCGAAAGTCTACAACTCATGTCTCAAAGCCTTCTAATATCATAGAATACGAATAAGAGTGATAGGGACGCAGCCCAATACAATATCCAACATAAGGAAAAACATAAAATGTAAAATCCAACAAAGCTATGTCCTCGGATGGATGAGGACTCACCAAGTCTTCTTCTCAACTCTAAGTCAATGTTCTAGCCACGAGTGGAAGGTGAATCGCCACATCCTACACCAAAGAAGTTAATGTAGGCAACAGTATGCGTTAGCACAATTAAGTACTAAGTATGATAGCACTGCACATAAACAGATAAGTTATGCTAGAGAGAGAACCACAATCATGACATGCGATGGCCAAGCTAAAAACATGATAAACATGAGAAACATGAAACATAAAGCATATATCAAGGCCAAAGCAAGCTCAATCATCTTTCCTTCTTTTCTTTACTTCATTATGAGAACACTTGTTCATTAACTTGTGGGGAAAAGCCTTAACCGATATGTAAGACCACGTGAGCTATCAACGCGGAATCTAGTGTCTACCCCACACAAAAAAGAGGTGTCCTACTTGCCAAGGTAAGACCATGAACTTCTTAGCTTATGTGGATCAACTAGCTAATGTCTACTTAAAGACAACATCCTATGGCGGCAACATAGTTTATGGGATGGAGATTGCTTTAGGAGACTCGGCCTCAACTAACGGGAGAGCTCCATCTAAAAACCCGGCCTCTACTAACGGGAGAGCTTTCACTAGAAGACCCGGCCTCTACTAACGGGAGGGCCTCAATCTCAATATCCACTCGGTGCTAAGCATAATTCCCACGGATTAGTCATTAACATATTTATATCATTTAAACATGAAAAGGTACAACTAGGGTTACCAATTCAAGCTAAAATCATGCTTATAGACGTTTCATCTTCCATGGACCTTGTCCAAGCTTACATCAATAGAATAGCTCCTTAAGAACATGGGTAATCGCCTCTTTGTTCTTTTAAGTCATATTGGGAGTATCATGTGAGAAAACCATTCACAACTCAACCTTAGCATCATCATATCATAACTTTGGTACTTTACTCTCAAGCACCCTTAATTCGTCATGCTCATATTTCATAGTTCATATGGGTTCATGCAAGTCCAACTCATATCATGCAATTCAATGCGAGCTCATGCTTAGAAAGTCATAATTAGGACAATTTACTCATACTTGAAGGAACTCACATAATAGAGGAAAATCATGCTTTTGAACTTGATCATGCTAAATTCATAATATTATCTTCAATTCATTCATAATTCATGCTTGATTTCATAGAGAATTCATAAACTTTATCAAATCATAACTCAACCCAACGATCAAAGCATAGATTATCAAATTGGGGAGAATTAGCTTGGGATCATGGGAGTTTATGCAATTTTTACATCAAATAAATTAATTCACGCTAATTCGTGCACTAAGTTACTTTATCATGCTAGATCGTGCACTAGGAATCATAAAATCAATTATTGGAATCACAATTGAAGAACCCACAATGATTGATCAAAACCCTAATTCAATTGGGTTAGAGTAAACCTTTGAAAATTATGAAGAAGAGGAAAGGCCCATTCGAGGAAAAGACTCCTAATGGTGAACACTATCATAACTCAAAGCAATCCACAAGAAATTGGAGAAGATTGAAGGTCTTCAATGGGGGATTCAAGCTTCTTCTTCTTCGTTGAGTGTTGAGAGAGTTTCGTTTTAGAGAGAGAAATATTTGAGAGAGGAGAGTTTTGGAATGAATTAGAATGAAAGGAATTAGGCTTAGAAAGTATTTATAGGTCTTAGATTAAGGGTATAACCGACTTAGCTTAATAGGTAAACAATTAGGGAAAAGACCAAAAAGCCCTTAATTAAACACTGTTGGGGCCATTGCACGGATAGGATCTACGGTCCGTACATCAATTGACAGACCGTCCTGTTCATCCATCAATTGATTCAGAAAGTTCATTTTGGGCTGAAAACTTGGCTAAGTCTGGAAGGCATCTACGGAACCCATCTACGGCCCGTCAACTGAACTACGAACCGTCCTGCTATTTCGTAGGTCAAAGTTCAGAAACTTGGAAATTCTGAAATTTCATAGTGCCATTGACGGTCCTTACCTACGGCCCGCCAATCCATCTACGGCTCGTAGGTGGCCTCCGTAGGTCACTGTCTTCAGGTGAGTTCTGCATTTTAAAATCCTTTAGAAGCTTGGAGTGTTACAGTTTGCTCCCAAGGGGGAGATTGTATGCTTCATAGTTGAAATATGTGAGTAGACCTATGTTGATTTTAGAAAGTTCCTTATTATGGTTTGATATGTGAAAGGCCGGAGGTGATGTGATGTCCTAGTATCCCTATCTCCTTCCTTTATCTTCGGGCCTAGCTTGAGGCATTAGCCCCTCATGATCACTCTTTAGGATTCATGTCTCTTAGTCATTCTCATGATTCCTCATTTATGCATATTCATAAACTTGTTTTGAGATCTAGACTTAGTTTTGATTAATTTCTTCATGATTAGGTGCATTTGAGTACGATTTGTCTTATGAAATGATGTTTTCGATATGTTTTAGCTTGGAGTTGAGGTTCCTCCTTGGTTATGTGTATTTTGATGAAGTTGCATTAATGTTGGGTTGTTAGTTTCTCTCCTACTCTTTTCGTGCTAGTTTGAGTTCCATTTGAGGACGAATGTTCCCAAGGGAGAGATATTGTAACACCTCGAATTCAGAAAAGAAGGAAAATAAAATTTTTGGGCCGCAGGCTATATCTACGGTTTCTACCAACGGTTGGTAGAAGGACCTACCGACCATAGATGGCAACCGTAGATGGTGGGGAAATTATTTTCAGGAATCAAGTCTCAATATCCTTCCTATGACTCATCAGGACAGTCCGTCATTGCTTCTACAAACCGTAGGTAGGTCTCGTAGGTCTCTCCAGACTTGGTGAAATTTTAAAGGTCAAGGTTGGGATCTATGGTTAGTATGTATGGTCCGTAAGTGGACCAACAGACCATAACTGGAAACCATAGTTGGAGGCCCAAGTTTCGTAGTTTTTGAATCCCACCTACGGTTGACCAGGATGGTCCGTAGTTAGACCTACGGACCGTATGTCTGAACCGTAGGTCGGAGCCTGGCAGTTATTTTTAAGGGCTTTTTGGTATTTTTTCTAATTGATTGATTCCTAATCTAAGTCGGTTAAGCCCTAATCCTAGACCCTATATAAATCCTCTAAGCTTAATTCTACCCATTCTAATCACTCTCAAATTCCCTCCAAAGTTTTCTCCAAATATTTCTCTCTCTAGAAGTTTGAAGAAGGAAGATCTAGGGTTTTCAAGCCAAGCCTCCTAATCCTCCATTGATTTCAAGCTTTTGGCATCAAGATATGATGATTTTCACCTATGGAGTCCTTTTCTCCATAGAGTTCCTAAATTCTCAAATTTTGTAAACTTAGATTCTTCAATTGAAATTAGGGTTTTCTTCTATCTCATTGGTTCCTTCCAATTATGATCTAATTGATTTATTTAAGTCTTTTTATGCATGAATTGAGTTAATTGCATGTTTTGAAATGAAATTCTCATGAACCCATGCATGATTCATGATGTTAACTATGAACCCATGATGAAGCTTATGAACTATGATCTATGAATTTATGAAGATATGCATGCTTTTTATGAAATTGATGTAAATGAATTTGAGGATGCTTTATGAATATATTTTATGAAAATTATGCATGTTTTATGAAAGCAATGTTTATGACTCAAGTACGCTTATAGATGAAGGTTTATGTATGTTCTATGAAGCTTGGTCACATGACAAAGCTTGGTCACATGACATGAATAACATCTAGATTTGCCATCAATGCTTTCTGGGTTATTTTCTACAATTAGGTCTTCATTAGTATGGTAGCCTATTATGCCATCAATGATCATAGATCACATTTTTAAAACTATCTCCATTAGTAGTATGGCACTTCTAGTATGAAGTTTTAATGACTATGGGCCTTATAAAGCTATTGTGAAAAGATCATGGATGGTGAAAGGTTTTCTCAGGCGTGGTCTAAGGAGCTATCCTAATGATAAGACAAGTTAAGAATTATGATTAATCCATGGGAATTATGCTTAGCACCGAGAGGATATTGAGATGGAAGCTCTCTCGTAGTAGAGGTCGGGTTTCTAGTAGCAATATCCTAAACCCATAACTATGTGCCACCATAGGTTTGTCTTAGATAGACACTAGCCAGTGGATCCACTTAAGCTAGAAGTTCATGGTCTTTACCTTGGCAAGTAGGACAACCCCTTTTCACTGTGGGGAGGACATCGGATTCCATGTTATAGCTCACATAGTCTATGTTGGTTAATGGCTACTTCACACAATAATGAACTAAGGTTACTTCTAGAAGTATTCACACAAGTGTTTTAAAGATGTTAAGCTTGCATTGCATTGACCATGATTATGCTTTATGTTTTCTAACCCTTTTATCTTATAATTTAAGTTTGGTCATTGATAACGCTCAACTACACCTATAACGATTCAAAGTGTAGGCGGTCTAGCAATACAAACCTAACGAGGAGTTGGGGTCGATCCCACGAGGAATGGTTGAAACACAGAATTCAAATATGAAGTACTAAAGTAATCTAACTTTTTGTAGGTACAAATAAGTAAAACGATGCATAATGTAAAATATTGAAATTTCAATTATCAAATAAGAGGAGATTGAATAATTGATTCAAACAAAAACGATCTAAAAATGAACTTAACTAATGAGAAATGGGACCTTAGGGATGTGTGAGTGTTCAATTACTAATTTCACCAAATGGGTCATTACAAATTGCTTAAGTATGCTAAATCATAATGGGTAGGCAATTTTGCAACTATGATAGCTATTCTACAATCAACAATCATGCTTTCAATTGGGTTTTATCAAACCCCATCAGGCTTTACACTTAGAGAACAATCTTATACCTTAATTCAACCCACTTTAACAAGATGGGTAGTACAAGTAATAACTCATGCAATCATCAATTGCTAATTCCACTCAATTGCATCTTCTACAAGCATACAAAGAGATATAAACTAGAACTGAATTTGCAACTTCAATTCATAAGATTCAAACAGAAAATACAATCAGCTAAAATTATACCCAATGTATCAATTCCCAAGAACCCACAAGAATAATTCACCAAATCACCCAAAAGTAATCAAAGTGCAATGTACTTAGCTCTCTCAATACAATGCTACTCAACTCTCTCTCTCTCTCTCTTTTCAAAAATTTCTATTTATACTTCTCAAAAAAATTTCACGATTTCAAATTCAGAGTCACTCGGCGGCATTAGTCGGGCTCGCCCATCCACTTAGCGATGCGCCGAGTTGCTTGATCTCGCCTTTTTATTTTTGACTTCAGTACCAATCTCCTTCTGCAACATTAGGTAAAGAACATCAGGATCGCCTTTTTGATCGGCGACATGCCGATTGGTTCCTCAGCTCACCGACTTGACTTGACTTTTCTCCTTGTCTACTGGAACATTAAGCGATAAAATCATCCACTCGGGGACTCACCGAGTTCCCTTTTGCGAGTTCCAACTTTCTTTTTCCTTCAATTTTGTAACTTTTCAGCTTCTTTTTGTGTCATCTAGTCCTTGCCTCATTCCAAAGCCCTTTTGCTGCACACAAATGATTTAACATTAGTTATGAGTGCAAAATGGGCATTAAGGACACCAATCTCGTACAAATGAAGCTATAAATGAATCAAAACTACCGACTCAACAACACCCCCAACTTAAACTTTTGCTCGTTCTCAAGTAAAACAAAAGATCAATGAGTTCAATATGGATGTCTACAAACAGTGCTCCTTGAGAATCCAATGAAAATGCACAGAAGGATCAATCTAAGATAAAAGGATCAAATGTACACCAAAATCTTCAAATTCTGACTTAGCCATCATCAATTAAAGTCTATGCTCACAAGTGCTTACTTTAAATGCAAATTTATGCCCACAAAAATATTTGAATGCCCTTACACCAAGAAAAGAATTCCACTCTGTCACGGAGTTCAATGAAGATCATAGTTTCGAAATCAACACAACACTCACACTCTCAAAAGAGAAAAACATGCACCACTCTACCCATAGGCTTGCCCGGATTTTCCACCTAACATCCACAAGGTTTATGCAAGATCAAAAAGGGCTTTAGAGGCTTGTAATAGGATTGGGGTTCAGGGTATGATCAATTTTGGGTTAGAGGCTCTACCTTCGTGAAGCATGGTTCCCAATTCACTTTTCCTTCCATTTCTTTCACACTTTTCAACTTCTCAACTGATCCTTTGTCACTTTGTAGCACACAAAACATTTTTAGGAACACCCCTTCTTATTTTTACATCAATGCACAACGGCACTATCTTATTTGAATCTTTTTCTTTCTTTTTCTTTTCATCTCCTCCTCTTTTTTTTTTATATATGGAGGGGTTCCAACTCTTTCTCACACAATTTTTTTTAGCGGATCAAGTTCATGAACCTCTAGTTCAACTTCTTCCTTCATTCTCACCACACCTCCAACTTAGGCTTTTGGCCTGATTTGGCTAGTCAAACTAACCAATACTTCACGAAGATTATAGGTGGGAGAGACATGGTATTTTCAAACCAAACGACTAAAGTCTTAGTGTTTATGTTTTAATCAAAGGAGAGGATAGGCTCAAATGGTGCCAAGCTGGATTCACACACTCACAAAGTGGCCAACAAAGGTATAGCAATTAGGTTCACCCTCAAAAATTCATGCCTAAGATCATTTCCTATATTCACCAATGCTTAGTCAAATGGACTACCAAGGCAAGTTCTAAGCATCATCATACACGCCTTTCAAGTAAAGCTCACCACACATGGCATTCAAACACAATTGTGGATCACAACTCTACGAGTCAAGCTTACGTGCAGCAATCATCGCAAGACTCACCATCGACAATTCGCTAGTCACAACAAGAGGCTAAGAGTTTACACAAGACTATGCAACTCCAATATACCTTGTTAGATGCACACAAACATATCGCTCAATCAAGAGCACTATTCAAGTCATGATATTGATCACAATCGACACTCAAAAGTACAAGAGAGCTGCATTCACTCATTTAACACACAATCAACAAAGATAAGTAGAGAGAGATATCACGAAAACCAAAACCATTTCATTCCATTAACATAACTTCAAAAATCCAAACAAAAATAGCAATCAAAACATACAACCAACGGGGTTGAGAAATCACCACCCCACCAAAAAGAAACAGCAGCGTTCTTAATGCGGAATAAAAAGAAAAGTAAAGAAAAGTAAGGAAAGTGCAAAGGATAGTCCCCCTATCCGGCTAGGTCGGTGGTGTGGCCATAACCTGGGCATCAGTGCCCAGTGCACTCTCCACGGTGTGTTGGGTCCCACTCGACCCTATAATCGATGTCTCCCAGAGAGAATCAGCAGTGGCAGCTTAGACCATGTCATCCTCAAGATCCTCCAGATCAGCATAGACCTCGCTATCACGTACCACAAGGTCTTCCTCATCCGTTTTTGGTGTGTCAGAAACACCCTCATCCTCAGCGGTCGAAGCAACGCCGGTGGTGGTAGATGGGGGAACATCAACACTCGTACCCTCTGGTACATCCACACTACCGCATAGCATGGTGATGTCACTAGACTTCAGCTCGTTCACATCTCTATGCAACTGACTATGTCAGTACGGATGGCTGTCAACTCAGTAGAAGTACCCTCCCTCTTCTCATACATTGTAACTCTAATGGTGAGGGCCTCCAATGCCAACCCATAACATGTGATAGTCCAGCGCTGATCAGCCAACTCTGCTTGAATGGGGTCAAGTGTCGCAGCTATGGCACGCTCAATCAGGCCCGGAACAGTTGCCTCAACCCGAGAAGCTCTCACATCTGCTGAATGGGCAAGGTACCCCATCTTAATGATCATGGCATGTGTCAAAGGCTGGGATTCGGGAGCGGTGGCTGGTGTAAGGGCAAAAGAGGGGCCCGGTGTGGAAGCAGAAGTAGCAGGAGCATCAGGGATAGGAGTACATGTCGGCTCAACTACAGGAGTGGGAGAACCCGTCTCCATGGCCTCAATATCTACAGCCGGAGACGTATCAACCAGGGGTCTTCTCCTCCTCTCGGCCTCGATTCACCGGATGTCACAAGATGAGGTCGAGGTGACCTCAACATCCATCTTTGCATCAATAAGGACACCAGCCCACCTGCACAGCTCACTAATCAAAATAGGAAAAGGTAGGGAGGTGTGCTATTTTTTTGCTCTCATTAACATTTCACACTCGATGATCATCCCCATATTTAGAAATTGCCGATCCATTATACAACCCAAAAGAGCGGCCTTCGGATGCCGAAGAATAGACTCATTCTGAGAAGGCATGAGCGTGTTGCTTAAAAACTCGAACCAGTATTGAGCAGCTATGTTTAAATCCTTCTTCTCAAAGATGGCACCGGTACCTAGCCACCGGGGGGAGGCATCACTAATCAACGGAGCCAACCACCCCTTGAGGGTCTCCAAACTGCCCTTGAGCTTGTTAACCAAGGAATGTCGAAACGTGTAAGTGTAACCGAGGACATTATTTATCTCAGTCTGGCTACACTTAACCTTGTGCCCACGCACCATACCAAAATAACAGGTTTCATCGACGGTGCCTACTTCTTCACTCTCGGGATCAAAGCGGAGTAGGTAGCGTAGAATTCCCGTACCCATGTAGGCACGTAAAGGCTCCGGGGTTTGGTGAAGATTTGAAATTTGTGGACCCGAAGAGTCTCCCACACCTATGGATACCTGTCCACCACCCAATCGGTGGACAACCTCTTTTCCTTGAGCATTGTGCATAAACCCTCAGCTTTCAAATGGTTCATCGACCTCGGAGGATTGACCAGGCCCGGTACTAGAGCTGGAGCAGGAGGGGCTGGAGTAGAAGCTGCCGGAGGCTCAGGTCTGGCAGTAGAGGCATTTACCCTTGCTAACAGATCATGCACTACCTTGGATCACCACTCGGCCCGAGTCCACTTTAGAATCTCCCCAATTGGAGTCCCGGACTCCTCACCCTCAGAACCTCCGGAGTCTATAGAAGTGAACAATATAGATAGTTCCTCACTAACCGAGGAGGGACTCTCCGTGACATTTTTCTTGCCTTTCCCCTTTGATTGAGGTTGTTGAGTCCGTTGCGGCTGAGGTCTATCAACCTCCGAAGCTATTTCTGTCCCTTTAGCTTTCTTTCGAGGGGTTTTCTGAGCAACAACCTTTCGGCCAAGCATATCTTTTAAACAAAATCAGCAAATACAAGAATCGAGAGAATCAATCAAAAAATAAAAGTGAAGAAAGACTCGCTGATCAGGTCGGCGAGTCGCCAAAGCTATTAGGTGAGCAAGAGGAACATTGCCAAAAGTAACAGAACGAAATCAGGCAAAAATCAGACAAAAAGAGCGGTGAGAATGCCAGTCGGTGAATAAAAGAGGCTCGCCGAATATAGCAGAATTCACAAGCAAACAATGAAACTAAAAAGGCGATGGGGAGGGCAATAGGCGACGGGCCGAACCAGTTCAGTGAGCCCGACTTAGCTCGCCGACCCAACTCAATGCATCACCCCCCTCCTAAATTTTGCAATGATTATCAACTATAAGCCCAAGACACCACAATTAAAGCTCAAATAGCAACAAATAGGAAAGACCCATATCCAATTTCTATCTGGGGTACTCAGACTTCCCCCAAATCGATTCGAAAAAAACAAAATGACGATTTTCCCTTAGGAACGACGTCACCCAATCCATCATTGGAAAAATTCAAGCCATTCGATTGAAATCGGGGCTACTTAGACTTCACCCAAACAACAATCCAAAATCACGATATACAATTACCAGTTCAATAAAAGCCAAAAATTACTAAAATCAAGCATGCTCGAACCCAATTAACACAATTGAACTAACAAGAAATAATCAAGGCATATAATCAAGCACATACTCAAATACCCATATATTCGCAAGTTGAATCAATAAAATGGCATAAATATGTCGAAACCAAAGAGAACCAACCTCAAAGACGACAAAACGATGCAACAACGGCCACAAAAAGATAAGGGACGAATCCAATGCACTCCAAACACAAGAAAATGCAACTAAGTACGAGAATTAAAGTGCAAAAGTGTGTCGGTGTGTGAGGAGATGAAAATTCTCAAGTAGAAAGAAAATTTGAATTTGAAAAGTTTAAAAACCCTTCAGTTTGCGCCACTTGGGCGATGGCCGATCGGGTCGGCAACGCGCCAAGTGAGCTGGAACCTCACCAAAAATAACAGGAGACCGGCTGTCTTGCACATTCAGAAGGTGAGCTCGATCGGGCTCTCCAAGTCCACTCAGTGATTCACTGAGTTGGAAGGTAGCTCGCCCAATCTTCTAGTGTGGCCTTCAACTTCAGCGTTAGATTGTTGATGAAACTAGACGATCCCAGGGATCTTTGGGTGATGCGCCAAACTGTCCAACCCTACATAACCAACACACGTTATTCAAAAATACTTAAAAAAACTTGGTTGCCTCCCAAGAAGCGCCTTATTTAACGTCGTGGCATGATGTGGACATGCTTTCAAGCATCGTCCAAGTACACCACATCAATCAATCGCACAACGAGAGCCTCTCCAAAGTAAAGTTTCAGCCTTTGACCATTCACTTTAAAGAATGATCCATTTTCACCTTTTACTTCAATAGCCCTGTTAACACACGATTCACCTTAAAAGGGCCTGACCACTCAGACTTGAGCTTACCAAGAAAGAGTCTCAAACGAGAATTGTAGAGTAACCCACGATCACCCACCTTAAACTCTCGATGAAATATCTTGGTGTCATGCCACCTTTCCATTTTCTCTTTATAAAGAGCTGAACTTTCAAATGCCCGAAGAAGAAACTGCTCCAAAGCATGAAGTTGGTCAACTCGATTCTTGGATGCAGCCTCTCAATTCAAATTCATGGTTTTCAAAGCCCAGAAGGCCTTATGCTCAAGTTCCACCAGTAGATGGCATGATTTACCGAACACCAAAGATACGGCGACATACCAATTGGGTTCTTAAAAGCAGTTCTATATGCCCACAAAGCATCATCTAACTTTCGAGACCAATCAGATCGATTTGCATTAACGATTTTGGCTAAAATCCCTTTAATTTCCCGGTTGGACACTTCAACTTTTCCACTTGTTTGAGGATGGTAGGGGATAGAAACCTTATGCTTGACTCCATATTTAGACAACAACGAAGCAAAAAATCGGTTACAAAAATGAGCACCCCCATCACTAATAATAGCACGCGGAGTACCAAACCTTGTGAAGATGTATCTCTTAAGGAAATTCACCACACTCCGCCCTTCATTGTTAGGTAAAGCCACAACTTCCACCCATTTGGACACGTAATCAACAGCCATCAAAATATATTTGTTCCCATAAGAACTCACAAAAGGGCCCATAAAGTCAATTCCCCACACATCAAACAATTCAACCTCAAGGATCGGAGTAAGAGGAAGCTCATGTCTACGTGACACTCCTCCTTGATTTTGACATTGACTACACTTGTGGACAAGGGAATTTGCATCTTGATACAATGTTGGCCAATAATAACCACTTTGCAACACTTTGGCAGTTGTACACACCCCACTATAGTGTCCACCAATCGGAGATGCATGGCATGCACCAAGAATAGCCTCAACTTCAACCTCCAGTACACATCTCCTAATTATATGATCAGCACATTCTCGAAATAGATAAGGTTCATCCCAAAAATACTTCTTTGCATCAAAAAGGAACCTCTTGCGTTGATAGAATTTCAGCCCATCGGGAATAATTCCACACACCACATAGTTGGAAAAATCAGCATACAAAGGAATGGAACCCGTTGATACCATCATTATCGTCTCATTGCGAAAGGCATCTTCAATATCCCTGTCACCGAAAACAACAACACTTGTTTCAAGTTTTGATAAATGATCAGCCACCTGATTTTCACATCCTTTTCAGTCTTTCACCTCAAAATCGAACTCTTGCAATAACAACACCCATCGAATCAATCTCGGTTTTGCATCCTTTTTTGCCATGAGTAGCGTATAGCCGCATGGTCAGTGTGCACCACTACCTTAGTTCCTAATAAGTAAGCTCGAAATTTTTCAAAAGCGTACACTACCGCCAATAACTCTTGCTCGGTAACAGTGTACTTCCTTTGAGCCACATTCAAGGTCTTGCTCACATAGTAGACCGGGTGAAATAACTTGCCTCTACATTGACCAAGCACAGCACCCAAAGCGACACCACTAGCATCACACATTAGCTCGAATGGGCAACTCCAATCCAGAGCAACGATGACCGAAGCCGACACGAGCTTCTCCTTTAGACACTCAAAAGTAGTCATACAAGCTTCATCAAACATAAAGACACTGTCATTCTCAAGTAGCTTGCAAAGAGGATGTTCTATCTTAGAGAAATCCTTTATAAACCTCCGGTAGAAACCCGCATGTCCTAAGAAGCTTCGGACACCTTTAACCGAGATAGGGGGTGGTAACGTGGCAATAACTTTAATCTTTGCTTGATCCACTTGTATACCTTTCCCTAAGATTTTGTGCCCCAAAACAATCCCATCTTTCACCATGAAACGACACTTCTCCCAATTAAGTACAAGGTATGTTTCGACACATCTATGTAGGACTCTTCCCAAGTGTTCAAGGCATTCTTTGAATGAGTCTCCAACCACCAAAAAATCATCCATAAAAACCTCCACCAAGTTTTCGACCATATCAGCAAAAATGGAAAGCATACACCGTTGGAACGTTACCGGTGCATTACACAGCCCAAAAGGCATTCGTTTAAAAGCAAACTTCCATAGGGTCAGGTGAAAGTGTTCTTATCCTGATCCTCCGGTGCTATGGAGATTTGAATATAACCGGAATATCCATCTAAAAAGTAATACCATCCATGCCCCGCCAATCTATCAAGCATTTGGTCCATAAAAGGCATTGGAAAATGATCTTTCTCCGTACTCGCATTTAGCTTCCGATAGTCCATACATACACGCTAACCAGTAACAGATCTTATGGGTACATTTCACCCTTTTCATTCAGGACTATCGTTATACCGCCCTTCTTCGGAACACATTGTACCGGGCTCACCCACTTGCTATCAGCAATTGGGTAAACCACACCCGCATCTAACCACTTGATGATTTCCTTCTTAACCACTTCTTGCATTGGAGGATTCAACCTCCTTTGGTGCTCGACGCTGGGTTTACAATCGACTTCTAATTGAATCTTGTGCATGCAAATACCGGGAGGAATCCCTACAATATCAGCAATTGTCCATCTAATAGCTTTGATAAATCTTCTTAGCACACTAACAAGTTCTTGTACCTGCCCTTCAAGTAGGTCAGCTACAACAATAACCGGCAAGGTATTATCAGCCCCCAAAAATATATATCGAAGATGGAAAGGAAGAGCTTTCAATTCAAGCTTCGGAGGTGCTTCAATGGATGGCTTCGCGCAAGGACTTTCTCTATTCTTCATATCAATATCAAGCTTCAAAGGAGTTCTCGAGTAAGAACCTAAACCCGATAGAGCAGCCACCACTTCATCATAATCTTGGATCTTTTCCCCGTCATAATTCAAGAGGACAGCAACCAAATATTCACCAATGCACGAAAATTCACCAATACTAGCAACCGCTTCATCGATCACATCAATAACTGACACCAAATGGAGGTCATTTGGTTGCTTCATAGACTTGCATATGTTAAAAGTAACTTTCTCCTCATTAACTCTAAATTTCAAATCGCCGCTCTCCACGTCAACAAGTGCTCTCCCGGTAGCCAAGAATGGTATACCAAGAATAATAGGGATATTGGCATCCATCTCACAATCAAGAATGACAAAATCTGCCGAAAATATGAACTTGTCAACCTTTACCAAAATATCATAAAGAACACCAATAGGTCGCTTAATAGAACGATCAACCATGAGAAGTCGCATTGTGGTTGACTTAGGCTCACCTAGCCCAAGTTGCTTGAAAATAGCATATGGAATCAAGTTAATACTAGCCCCCAAATCACACAACGCTTTGGCAAATTAGAACACCCCAATAGTGCAAGGTATCGTGAACGCTCCCGGATCATCCTTTTTAGCAACCACATTTGACATAATAGCGCTGCAACTAAGGGATACTTCAACCGTCTCAAAGTCCATACTTCTCTTTTTCGTGACCAATTCCTTCATAAACTTAGCATACCCCGGCATTTCTAGTAATGCATCCACCAATGGAAGATTTATAGAGAGAGACTTAAAAACAGAGAGAAACTTTTGAAATTTTGCATTGTCATCTCTCTTCTTTAACCTTTGTGGAAATGGAGGGTCAATTTTAGGCAACGGCTTTGGAGAAACCGATTTAGACACATCCCTCACCTTTAACGTAGTAGTTCCACCGTGAGTAACATCATTCGTTGAATCAACATCTTTGTTGGGAACATCATTGTTCACATCATCATCAAGGCCATCATTATCACTCACAATAGGTGGGATTTTACTCAGTTCAGCCCCATCGACCTCAACTACATCGCTACCCAAAACTTTGCCACTTTGAATCACAATCGCCATACATTAGGCATTCTTGGTGTTTGGGTTAGCTAACGTGTCACTAGGAAGGCCACCACTTGGTCTTAGATTCAATTGGGCTGAGATTTGAACCACTTGTGATTCAAGATGTTTGATTGAAGCTGAGTGAGAAGTTACCATGTGACTTAGAGAAGAGAAATCAGCTTTCATCTCCTTGAGCACTTTGTCCGAACCTTCCACCTTGTGCAAAATACGAGCAAGCATATCTTCAGTCCTAAAGCTCTCAGGATCAGCCTTAGGTTCAGTAACTTTGGGATGATCATGTGGAGGTACATACCGATCTCTCTCACCATCTCTCCAATTGACACCTCGATCACGCCACTTTCGATTGTCTCTCCAACCACCACCTCGATCACGCCACTTTCGATTGTCTCTCCAACCACCACCTTGTTCTATGTTCCAACCTTGATTCCCACTCGACTTTTGATAGCTCGGACGAGAACCCACCATTTGATTCAACACAAATTAAACTTCTTCTTTATACATGGCTTCAAATTTAGCATCATCCGAACTCATAGCAACTCCATTCACGGCTTTGGAACCCGCACCCATAACATGCTTCGTCAAGAAATCCATCTGGGTCATCATCTTAGCCATATTCGCATCATTCTCTTGGTCTTTCTCAATTTGTTCCTTAGTCATTCCGACCATAAGAGGTGATACTTGGTCTTCTCTTGTGTGACATGCCCAGTTGATTTTAGTCATATCATCAAGCAACGCTGATGCAATACGAAACGGTTGTCTCATTATTCCACCTTGGATTAAACGATCAGCAATAGACTTGTTCACCGAATCAAGGCTATGGTAGAAGTATTGCAACAGCACATTTTCAGGTAAACCATGAGTAGGACATTGTAGAAGGAACTTTTGGAACCTAAGCCACGACTCATGAATTGGTTCACCATCAAGTCTCTTGAAGTTCTGAATACCATCTCTCAACTTCACCATCTTCGAAGGGGGAAAGAATCGTTTAAGGAATGCTCCGGGCAGCTCTGCCCACGAAGTAATTGAATCTCTTGGTAGTTCAACCAACCACTTTGTTGCATCCCCAGTTAGAGAGAAGGGAAACAACCGAAGTCGGATAGACTCTTGAGAGATGTTTTTTAACGTGAAAGGGCTACACACGTCCAGAAAGTTCAGAATATGCTCATGGGGATCCTCATGAGCAAGCTCTCCAAAGAACCCTTTAATTTGCAACAGCTGAAGCATGGTCCCGATTACATGAAAGATAGCATTACCCACAGTAGGAGGTAAGCGTATAGCTCTAGCACTTCCGACTTGAGCAACATTGAAGTCATTAGAATTACCAATGTCATCATTCACATGATGCATGTCATCATTCTGACCAATAACACTACCAGCATCACTCATGTTGTCACCTGCTGAAAATAAACAACGAAAAGGCTAATAAGTAAATTCGACTACAACCAAATTAGTTCACAATAACACTTCAATACAAGAATTCTAGACACCATTCCCCGGCAGCGGCGCCATTTTTGATAACGCTCAACTACACCTATAACTATTCAAAGTGTAGGCGGTCACTAGTAATATAAACTCAACGAGGAGTTGGGGTCGATCCCACGAGGAATGGTTTAAATACAGAATTCAAATATGAAGTACTAAAGTGATCTAACTTTTGTAGGTACAAATAAGTAAAACGATGCATAATGTAAATTATCGAAATTTCAATTATCAAATAAGAGGAGATTGAATGATTGAGTCAAACAAACGCGATCTAAAAATGAAGTTAACCAATGAGAAATGGGACCTTAGGAATGTGTGAGTGTTTAATTACTAATTTCACCAAATGGGTCATTACGGATTGCTTAAGTATGCTGAATTATAATGGGTAGGCAAGATTGCAACTATGATAGCTATTCTACAATCAACTATCATGCTTTCAATTGGGTTTTATCTAACCCCAACAAGCTTTACACTTAGAGAACAATCTTATACCTTAATTGAACCCAGTTTAACAAGCTGGGTAGTACAAGTAATAACTCATACAATCATCAATTGCTAATTCCACTCATTTGCATCTTCTACAAGCATACAAAGAGATATAATCTAGAACTGAATTTGTAAATTCAATTCATAATATAATAACATGAATTAACAACAGAATCCATTCTAAATCAACATTTAATTCAGCAAACCATAAGACCCACAAGCTAATTAAGTAATTGAACACATAATCACACCCCTAAGGCATTGGGGATTTAGCCAATCATAGTAATGGTGAAGAAATAGTTTACTAAATATGTTAGCCATTGATTTCCTAAATCTTCAAACAGCAAATACAATCAACTAAAATTATACCCAATGTATCAATTCCCAAGAACCCACAAGAATAGTTCACCAAATCACCGAAAAGTAATCAAAGTGCAATCTACTTAGCTCTCACAATACAATGCTACTCAACTCTCTCTCTCTCTTTTCAAAAATTTCTATTTATACTTCTCAAAAATTTCCCACGATTTCAAATTCAGAGTCACTAGGCAGTGTTAGTCGGGCGAGCCCGACCCATCCACTCTGTGGCGTTGGTCGGGCTCGCCCATCCACTCGGCGATGCGCTGAGTTGCTTGATCTCGCCTTTTTAATTCTTAACTTCAGTACCAATCTCCTTCTGGAACATTGGGTGAAGAACATCGGGCTCACCTTTCTGATCGACGACACGCCGATTGGTTCCTCAGCTCGCCGACTTGACTTGACTCTTCTCCTTGTCTACTGGGACATTAGGCGATAAAACCATCCACTCAGCGACTCGCCGAGATCCCTTTTGCGAGTTCCATCTTTCTTTTTCCTTCAATTTTGTAAGTTTTCAACTTCTTTTTGTGTCATCTTATCCATGCCTCATTCTAAAGCCTTCTTGCTGCACTTTAACATTAGTTATGAGTGCAAAATGGACATTAAGGACACTAATCTCGTACAAATGAAGCTATAAATGAGTCAAAACTACCGACTCATCAGTCATTGCATGTCATACAAAATCCTTTTGAGCATGATTTCATAACTATTATGCATTGCTATCATACTTGGTACATTCTTGTACTAACGCATACTCTTGCCTACATTTTCTCCTAAGTGTAGGATCCGGCTCATCTCCATCCTCCCGTGGCTAGATCGTTGTGATAGAGACCTTGAAGACTTGGTGAGTCCTCATATGTTCGAGGACATAGCCTCATTTACCTCTCATGTCATTTTCGTTTAAGACTTGTATGGGTTACATCCCACTTTCATTTCATTCATGTATACAATGTTTAGACTTTCGCTACTTTGATAAATTGTATTTGAACTTCTTACTTACTATTATCTTGTATGATGCATACTAAGGGGCTTGTATGGGGCCTTTCAGGGTATTATACGTCATATCACGTCTAGGGGGTACTTTAGGTCGTGACAAAGGACTGACAGTTTAGTCACATGGTCGTTCTTTTATTTTTTATGTGAGTTTTTCTCATTTGGAGCTTTTTGAATTTTTAACGATTGACTCCAGTCAAAACCTCATGTAAATGACCTCAAAATGCAATTTTGATGGTTTCATTAGCTCCGAAACATCGAGTTTGGGATAGGACCCTTGGTTCAGGTCTCGAGGCTTCCAGACTCATTTCGAGTAACTTTATGGCTTATTGATAAAACAAAGCCTTGGGTTTAGGATTCACTTTTTATCGAGATGACCTCTATGGGAAGTTTCGACATATCTGTTGAGTCCAGAATGTTTAATTTGGTGGGATTGTATAGTTTATTTGTGTGTACGGGGTTCCAAATAAATCTCAAGCACTCTATCGAGGTATTCTCAACTCCAAAAGTTCAGCTAATACAACCCTTGCTGGTGCATCTTGAAATATACTCCGTGTTCACTGGCCAGGTCATACATTCACGGAGGAGTATCATCTTGACCTCCGTATTTGAGGAGAAGGAGCGCATTGCCCTCCACGTTCGCGCACTAGGTCCCACATTCGTGGAGAAGTATCACCTTGCCCTCCACATTTACGGAGAAGGGTCACTTGGACTCTGGTCAAGTTTGACCTCCGCATTCGCAAACTAGGTCCCACGTTTGGGGAGAAGGACCCTTGGCAGTATATATCTAGTTTCAGCATTTTTCTGCCATTCTCAACCACGAACTTCCTCCATTAAAATACCTTGGGACCTCCTTTTTTAGGAGACCAGTGTGAATTGTTGGGCTTTGTTCATGATTTGTTTGGGAGCGTGTTGGGGGTCAATAATGTACCGATATTCTCGTAAGTTTCCGTCAATTCCCTTTAATTAGATTTCTTGAACCTTAAATAGAGGAGCTGACTTGGGCTCCTATTTGTACTCCGATTGTGCTCAAATTTAAGGTACAAGTTCCTTGAACTATTAGGGACCTAGTGACGGGTTCAATTTTAGAATTCCATTAACGGGTCATACGTGCCTATTTTTTACCCAATTTTTTATCTAAGTTATATTATAGCAATATGGGTATTGTTCTTCTCGTTGTAATGCATAGATAATGATGTTGATAGTATCGAGGCTTTCAAAGAACATGGAGAAGAGGCAGGTAGCTTCTGAATAGCTTTAGATTGTAGTTCAGCTTTAACGTAGGCTTCGATCTACTTTCTTTTAGATTGTGCTCTATAAGATGATGATGCATAGTATAGATTGCATGTAGGTTAAGGATTGTATATGGCAGGTTTAGAATTTACTCCCTTATTCTCATTTTCTTAATTCCCGTAGTAGCCTCAGACTAGTAATGCATTGTGAAATCCTGAGCTTAGGTTGGTAATTCATTGCTTATTTTTTAGTTTAGTGTTGTTATCCTTTTAGAGTTGATATTTGAAGCTTTTGAATAGTTGGTGATCTAAGTGCCTTAGAATGAGTTTTTAATGTTTTCTTTAGTTAATATGGTTGCTCCGTGTAGAATTGATATGGATTGTCACCCTCTGCTAGTGCGTGGGCCTAGGATTGCTTTGGTATTTTGGGAACTCAACCTGATAGGCCTATAGACTTGATATTAATCCCTAATTTAGACTAGTCTTTCGCGTCTTCGTTTCTTACTATAGTTAGAGGTTGGCCTTAGTTGTGCTTAGCGTTCTTTTGAGTACTACCTTCAGGTAGATGTGGAGATCCTTGAGTTACACTTTCGTTGTTTGATCCTTCATAATTCCCTTTGTTTCCTTGGTAAAGAGGATCTTGTGGTGTTGTTATTTTTGAGAAATGTTGGAATATTTTTGGGCATGAGGCCTTGATCAAGGACCAACTAGATTCAAAGTTAGCTTTCTATGCCCTAGGAGCAAGGTGCTTGCGATTTTGTATCTTAGGTTGTTTAGATGTCATTGCCTCGATGCTAATTATGACATGCATTTCATTAGAACTCATTCTCATGTATTTTGTAGTACGACCCCAGTGCATCCATTGGTTTTTCACCACCGATTTTTTGATAAAGCAGGGTTTTTGCCCTTTTACTTTTAAACTGATTTTTATGGGAGTCATACTACTTTTTCTACTTGGTAAATGGACTTTGAGATAAAGAGGCATTGATGATGTGCTCAATTTTTACTTGATCGGTTGGAGAGTCGCCGACCCTTTCTATATTGATTTGGTTCTATGTATCTCCAGTCACCATGATAGAGCGAATCCAAGAGGATTGATTATGAAAGTCCTGGGTCAAGACCAGGAAGGTATATATGAACTTTTCGAGTCCAATATGGGTCCCTTTGTCCATGTGACCCACTGAGCAGGAGGAGGGAGACACATGGGTCCTACCTAGCATGTTGGGGGCAAGAGGTAGGTGTATATACTTGGTACGTGGCACTTGGCACTGATTGTACTACTGATTTTTATTGCATAACTCGAATTCATATACATCACCTATCACAAGTATAATTGATTATTGTGTGCACTTGTCGGTCATATGGGGGCGGTTGGGTTATGTTTGTTATTATGTACCTTCTAGGCTTATGAGGGCTCGGTGAGGTTATTATTTGCTTATGATTGTGTTTCCTATGGCAGTATGACGGAGGGTTTATATGATAGATTTAGATTCTCCCTTGTTCTCTCTATTTGATACTTTGGATGGTTTATATGACAGATTTAGATTCTCCCTTATTCCCTCAATTTGATACATTTGGACTGAGTTTGATTGAATTGGCCTTTTGGAATTTATGATGTTTTGCAGTTATCTTCGGTTAGTTGACTTCCTAAGTAGAATCTTGTCGTGAATAGAGTTTTGGGCTAGGGCCTCCAGGGTACGTCCCTTGCCTCAGTTACCTACTTATTTATTCTTATCACTGCCTGAAGACTCGTTTCATAATGACACCTACTATAACCCACCAGTAGGTAAGCCCACCCATAACCCAGAACAACAAGTAACATGCATACAGGGTAGAAACAACAATTTACAAGAAAACCAAATATAATTTAAAGGAAATAGTGAAAGATAGGAACAGAAGTCAATATATATATATATACACAATCAAAAAGAGGTCCAACTACTCCCAAAATAGTCACATGTACAAAGCTACTACAAAAGAGTTCAAGTCCCAAAAGTGGACCAAAATATACAAACCTGTCTCAAAAGAAAACGACTAGCCAATAATAAACAGAAGGAGACGGGCTTGATGTAGAACGCCATAAAGTCACCCTCGTCTCTGGATACTCCTACAACCGGCTCAATATCAACGTTAGTGACTGGTGCTCGGACCTGCATCACAAAAACAGATGCAGATTGTAGTATAAGTATCAAAACAATAGGTACTAAGTAGGCATCATAGGCTGAAAAGCGAGAAATAACATTAACTAGAGGTCAAAAGAACTTAATGATAATGGAAATCTAACAGGAATGCACACGAGTCTGGGAAAGAATGGAACTGAAAAGCAAGTAACTAACTATAACCTTACTAGACCTCATAAGCCCAAAAGGTACACTCTTGCACAAACTTAACTAAATAACCTGAACAGACTCTCATAGGTCAGAAGAGCTACAACTAGTGAGTACAAAAACTCATGAATCCAGGACAAAGAAAGTGGATAGCCCAGACCTCAAACCATGGATACAACACCTAAGGAATCTAATAGAACCATGCCGTTAGGTATCAATTCGATAGAGGATAATATGCCCGAAACTTGGACTACGGCTGAAGATCATGTGCCCAGACCTTGAATCTGCGACTATTAGAGTGGTACACCCAAACCTCGAACCGCATCTATATGAACAATCAAGAGAAAATCCCGTATCAAAATTCACCATCATAAGGCCACCGTGAATCGATGTCCACCCTAAAGTTCCCAATGAACCACTCTAAGCCTGAACCAAATCCGACCCCAAATCATTGAATGAAGCTCGATATCACAATGGAGAATCACTAGGGATGTAGTATAAAAGGGAATTATGGATAAAAGTCATCAAAGTTGAGTTATCATCTATCTAAGGCTCTCACTATTAGTCTTGAGTCTACTACGTCAGTTTACAAGAAGCTAAGCCTTGTAAAGCAACGTCAGAGAATTTTAAGGCCTATCGGATCCATAAAAACACATAAGTCTAAGGAATTCACTAGTCTAAACCTAGGCTAAGGTCATTAATCAACTACCAATAACAACAATATCAAACCAAGAGGTAACAAGAGGCAAGAAGGAAATCAGGACAACGAGAAATGCATGCTCAATTTAATCGAAACTACCTGAAAGACTACTAAAACATGAATTCTATTAATTGAACATGAATCAACTACTACCCCATCCCAATTCCAACTAATCAACATGAATTTACATTCTCGAGCTCAATCTAAGGAATAGGAAGTCGTAGCCTACCTCGAAACTTACCGCACACGCTCTCTATTCATGATTCTGGGGCTTTGCCTTTTTGAACAGACTCTGATTGATGCCACACAATAAACAGTAGATTCAGAACGTCAATACAGAAATTTTGACACCAAAAACAAAACAAATAGAGATGGATCCAAAATTGAGTCAAAATGGGAATGTGGGACCCATGTTGGGAATCCTAAAATTGACTTACTGAGATTATGCCCCAAAATGGGACACAATTTGATGCTCGGAAAAGCAGAAATCAACTCATGTAACAATACAACAAGAAGAACACCATAATCAAACTCGGGCAGTCCATTCGAGATGAAATTTTCTTCAAATCAAGCTTCCCGCACTTCCTCAAACACTCCAATACAAAGCCATGCAGATTTTGGACCAAACACAACAAGAATCACCCAAATCAGAGAAGTGTAGCTCTCAAAATTACACTTTGAACTCAAGAAATGAGAGTTGATTGCCACCCTAGTCTTTTATAAAAGATTAGTTAAAATGACCTCCACAAACGTAGGACTCCGCATGTGATTGCAGAAGGTCGGGACCCTAAAGCACCATGAATGTGGCTCCAAGCTCGCGAACATGGAGGGAGGGTTGACCTCCCTGACCTTCACAAATGCTGCCAGGGCGTGCGATCACAAAGGCCAAACCCCACAACTACAAGCCTCTATGAACGAGGTAAAGGCCTCGCGAACGCATTGACCAGGTCATTAGTCACCTTGAATGCGGCCTGGAGCCCACAAATGCAAAGAGAAAAACTGGTTGCACCAATTGATGCACATCAATTTATTTTCCCCAACATGAAAATCCCTGACGGGGTGCTCGAGATTTGTTTGGAACCCCGTGCTCGCAAATGAGATATGTTACCCCACCAAATTTGACATTTCGGACTCAATGGAGATGTCAAAATTTCTAACTGAGGTCATCTCAATGAAAAGTGGATCCCCAAAGTCAATTTTAAGCTAAATTCCATAAGGGCGCTCGGGATGAGCCCGAAAGCCTTGGGATCTGCACCAAATTGTACTTAGGCATTGCCTCAACTGGAGGTTCTATCACTGACAACGACCGAGCTAAATGTGGAGCAGGTGCAATCATCCCTTGCCAGGAACATTCTCTGGACCAATGGTCAAGCTCACCACAGTCATAGAAACCCTGTAAAGATCGGCCTATAAAATAAGGGCCACCACGACCTGAAGCACCCAACTGTGAACCCTTCGAACTCTGACCCATACCAACATCACTCTGATCGTACCGCTCGCCCTCCAAAGTCTGAAGCGCCGCCTGAGCAGGCCAGCTAGATTGACCCTACTAAAATCGCTAACGAGACCTATCATATGAGTCCATGCCCCTTGACTGAGACCCACTATATCTGCCATGATATCAAGACCTCTTGTTGCATCCCCCATGGGCCTCGCAATGGAGATCCTCCATAGTATAGGCATGATGAACAACCTCTAAGAAAGAGACACTCACTAAAATGATAAACTAGGACTCAATTCTCAATTGAAGCCTCAAACCTCGGACAAAGCAATGAACCTTCTCCTACTCGATAGGTAATATCATCGTAGCATGCTTGGAAAGCTCGTGAAACTTGGCCTCATACTCAGACACAGTCATGGAGCCCTGCTCTAACCTGGAGAACTGGTCCCGGAGTCGATCTTTAACACTATGTGGTATGAACCTGAAACGACCCCAAAAATACCCGAAAATGTGCTTCAGAAACACCTATAATTGTAATTTCCATATATCTCAAAATCCGTGCATGATTTCGGAAATTCGACTTCATATTCTTATTTGTGGGGTCAAATTGAGTGGGAAATGGGTCTAACCTGAATTTTAGAGCAACCGTATCAAAATTCAAAAATCGCAAAAATTGCGATTCGGAGGGTCAACTTTAAAGGGGCATATCTCTTAGCACACAAGGAATTGGAAGGGCTGCAAACTATTAAATTAAAGCTCTTTGAGTTAGCTTTCCAACGCACTTGGTTTCACCTCATTCCGAGTTAGGATGAGGGAGTTATGACCATTTTCGTAAAACCTGTCTGTGCAGATTTGCAATTTCCAGTGAGCTATTTTTTTAGGCGGGTTGGAGACGTTTTTTTTTATAAAAAGGGGATATGTCCCATACTTAGTCATTTTTCTTAACTCCAAAAACACTCTCTAAGCCCTCTCCAAAAATTCCACCAAGATCTTCAACCAAATTCAAACATCTCAAGCTCTAATTCCGGATTCAAGACTCAATCTCAAGCTTCGATTCTCCATTCCAATCTTCATCAAGGATTCTCCAAAGTTGAGGTATGTGGGTTTGATTGTGGAAACCTTCCTTTCCACAAGTCCAACCATTTATCCTCTATTTCTACTTCAAGTTTATGGGTCCTTATGATTATTTATGAACTCTTGAATTATGGAATTACTACTACACACCCTATTATGGTCCATTTTGCATATTATCATGAAATGGAATTATTATGTGATGTTTATGGTTTACATGCTTCCATGATCAAATTATGAAGGTTGATATATATATGTATGTTGTTGGTGGGCTGATTTATATGGATTTTGGAATTGGTTGGACTTAGTATTCTTGAAATACATGATTTCATTTACATGAACAATTGCCCACCTTGTGTTTGATAAAATGCCCATTTTAGAATTCTTAGGAAAGGGAAGGTCCAAGGTACGTCCTATGAGTCGGATGGTTATGTAATTACTGAAATGATGATGAAATGGACACATGTATATAAATTTTCTCTATATAAGTGTTGTGAGTCGCCCAAGCCTAGTACGGGGGGTAGTAGGCCCGTATAACCGTATCGAGGGGTTGGTACCTTGGTTGCCTAGTACGGGGGGTAGTAGGCCCGTATAACCATATCGAGGGGTTTGTACCTTGGTCCCTAGCTCGGGGGGTGGTAGGCCCGTGTAACCATATTGAGGGGTTTGTACCTCTTTCGCCTCTCCAAGGGGGTGGTAGGCCTTGGAAATACTATATTGATGGTCACTCGCCACACATGTACTACGTCCCACTAAATATGATTTTTATGTAAGCATCATTATACATATCATTTCATTAATATGCTATCTATTGGGTATGATTACGCATTTTTCCTATGATGTCCATCTAATGTAGCATTGCATTGCATCCCATATACTTAGTACATTCAAATGTACTAACGCATACTCTATGCCTACATGATGTCACCATGTAGGGATCGGAGCACCGCTTGACCATCCTCCTCCGCGTGGCTAGTACGATTTTCTATAGTGGTTATTGGTGAGTCCTCCATTTCGGGGACGTTGCTCATGATCTTTTGCTATGTATAAAACTTTTCCTTTCTAGTTATGTTTTGACTATGAGGGTGAGCCCGGTAGTTTGTCTTGGCCCCCGCTAAGTACTCATGTTTAGAGGTGGTGTTGGACAAGTTGTGTATTATGCTTGAGCTTGACTCATCTATGGTATTTATGTATCATTTCTTTTTTTTTTCTTGCTCCCTTAGTCCCGATTTTCCCCTTGATTATGCTTATGGCTTATGGTCATTTAATTGCTTCCGCAACCAAGGATGTGTAATGATACGCTATGAGGCTTGTTTGGGGTTCCTTCGGGTTCCCCATTCGCCGGTCACATCTAGGCCCTAGGCTTGGGTCGTGACAGAACCTAGCCAAGAAGGCCTCAGAAAACTCATCCCATGACACCGGAGGCGGCCCAGCCAGTCTAACCTCTAAAAATGAACGCTACCATTTCATGGTTAGCCCATCAAGCTGGTAAGCGGTGAAGTCAGCTCCTCTCTACTGTACTAATCCCAATGTGTACAGCCGCTCGTGCCAAGTAGTCAAAAACTCATGGGCGTCCTCCCCAATCTCCCTAAGAAACCTCGGAGGAGGCAATCTCAAGAACATTCCAAGCATCTTCTGCTCCTCTAACAGCATAGCTCTAGCCAATAACTGGTTGGGCAGTGGCAGGTGCTGGTGGCACCTCGACCTGAGGAGCAGCTGTTGTAGTCTGACCATGGATTTCTGGCATAGCTGGAGCTGGGACCTGTTGCATGCCCTTTAACACTAGTAATAACTGGGCAATAGCCACCTCTAGCTCAGGAGCCATAGCTGGTCTAGGTGGTGGTTGAGCTGGTCGGCCCCTCTGACTAAGGAAGAATTAGATTTTTCTTAGGCTCTACTATTGGCTCCAGATTCCTCTCTTTGTCTCTGGATGGTGTTGCAGCCCTCCCTCGATGTTGAGGTCATCCTCTGCCCCCGATTGGGGCTCTATCTGTGATCCCGGGTGTATCACCCCCGACCACATAACCGTGCGTGCAAGCCATCCTTCAAAAAAATTAAACAAGTAAGATTCGAAGAAACCAATAAGACACGCGATGCACCACAATGATACAAGTAAGATTCGAAGAAACCAATAAGACACGCGATGCACCACAATGATTCAAAAGAGAGAATCTTCCTAACGATGTCCTGTATCCTCCGAAAGATAGGATATTGACGTCTCCGCACCGATTCGCAAGACTCTATTAGACATTAGCTCTTTACAAATAACAATGGCGAACTAAGGCTCTAATACAAACTTTTCACGACCCAAAGACTCGAGTCATGATGTTACCTACTATAATCCACTAGTAAGTAAGCTAACCCATAACTCGGAATGACAATTAACAAACATATAGGGTAGAAACAACAATTAACAAGAAAACCAGATATAATTTAAAGGAAACAACGGAAGATAAGAATGGAAGTCAATATACAAACAATCAAAAAAACCTAGTAGTTAGATGTGTAAAGCTACTACAAAAGAGTATAATTCCCAAAAAGTAGACCAAAATATACATAATTGTCTCAAAAGCAAAAGACTATCCAAAACTAAATAGAAGGAGATGGGCATGATCAAGATTTCCATAAGCTCACTCTCATCTCCAAATACTTCTGCAACCTGCTCGATATCAACGCTAGTACTTGGTGCTCGGACCTACATCACAAAAAAAAGATGCAGAGTGTAGTATGAGTACAAAATAAACAGGTCCCCAGTAGGCATCGTAAGTCGACTGAGCTTGAAAGGTAAAGACAATCTAAGAAGAGAGAAATAACACTAACTAAGGGTCAAAAGAACATAATGATAACGGAAATCTAACAGGAATACACACGAGTCTAGGAAAGAACGGAATAGAAAAGCAAGTAGCCAACTATAACCTAACTAGGCCTCCATAAGCCCAGAATGTACACTCTTGCGCAAGTTTAAGTAAATAACTCGAACGTATCTCCATAAGCCCGACGAGTACACAGAAGAACTATAACTATTGAGTATGAAAACTGGTGAATCTACGACAGGAGGGAGCATAGACCGAACCTCGAACCAAGGATACAACGCCCAAGGAATACAATAGAACCATGCCGCTAGGTATCAACTCGATAGAGGATAATGTGCTCAAAACATAGACTGTGACTGAAGATCATGTGCCTAGACATTGAATCTGCGGCTAAAAGAGTGGTACACTTAGACCTCAAACCGCAGCTATATGAATAATCAAGGGATAATCACTTATAAAAAGTCACCATCATAAGGCCAGCATGGATCGGCATCCACCCCAAAGTTGCCTATGAACCACTCCAAGCTCGAACCAAATTTAACCTCGAATCGTTGAACAAAGCCTGATATCACAACAGAGAATCACTGGAGTCGTAGTATAAAAGGAAATTATGGATGAATGGTCATTGGAGCTGAGTTACCTCCTAGCTAAGGCTCACACTATCAGACCCAAGTCTACTATGTAAGTCTACAAGGAGCTAAGTTGTCTGAAGCGACATCGAAGAATTCAACAAGAAGAACACCATAATTAAGCTCGGGTAGTCCCTCCGGGACAAAATTTACCTCAGATTGAGGCTCGCCCCACTTCCCTAAACACTCCAATATGAAGCCATACAGATTTCGGACCAAACACAACAAGAATAACCCAAGCCGGAGGTGAGTAGCTCTTAAAATCGCACTATGAACTCAAGAAATATGAGGTGATTGCGACCCTCAACTTTTATAGTAATACAAGTTAAAATGACCTCCGTGAATGCAGAACTCTGTCCACGATCATGAAAGGTCAGGACCCTAAAGCACCGGGAACGCGGCTCCAAGCCCATGAACACGGAGGGTCTACCTCTCTGACCTTCACGAACGTGGCCCAGGAGCTGCAATCGTGAAGGCCAAACACCATAAGGCTCCGTGAATGCTATTAAGGCCTCACGAACGCAGAGACTAGGTCCACTGGTCACCATGAACGTGGCCTGGATCCCACAAACACTAAGAGAAATAGTGGCTGCACCAGCTGATGCACATCAGCTGGTTTTCCCTAACTTGAAAATCCCCAATGGGGTGCTCGAGATTCGTTTAGAACCCCATACTCATAAACAAGATATACTACCCCACCAAATATGGCAATCGAGACTCAACGGAGATGTTGAAACTTCCAACTGAGGTCATCTCGATAAAAGTGGATCCCACACCCAAACTCCAGTTTAAGCTCTATTCCACAAGGGGGCTCAGGATGAGCCTGGAAGCCTCAAGATCCGTACTGAAGGTCCTTCTAGACAAAAATCAATGTTCCGGTGCTAACAGAATCGTCAGAATTGCATTTTGAGGCCGTCTTCTTAAACTTTTGACCAAAGTGAACCATTCAAGTTTCAAAAGCTCCAAAATGCAGAAAATTGCACAAAATCCAAATGAACGACGAGGTGACCGAACTATCAGTCCCAACAAGTCATAAATAATTTGGGGTCACTATAGGATCGCTCTAAATGATGAAAAGAAGGAAATAAGAGGAAAATGACTTGAAGGTCATTATAATTTTATATCTTTGTGTTTGCTTATGCTCATTTCAGATTCTCTTTCTTATATACTTGTTGTATATTGTCACGACCCAAGCTACTTCCTAGACATGACATGACGAATAGAGCCTCGAACATGCAACGCACGTGGGGAGAAATTAGTTTGAACAACAAGAGTAAAGACCTTGGAGTGTTCTACAGAGGAGAGGAGGGATTCAATTAAAGCATCTTACCTTCAAAATCTATCAGAAAAAATATGGCGTGCTATGGATCTGAAATGATCAGCAACTCCAAGAGAAAGCCCTAAGGCCTAACTGAATCTAACAGAGAGGTAAGTTGCGAGAAGACAGTTTATTAAGAACATTTGGATAGTGCGTGAAAAGGATACATTGCACAAAGTTTGAACTCAGTATGAAATTACATAAATACACATGATCATCCAAGGGACTCAAACTTAATATAGAAAAGAGAGGAGAGTTTCAGCTTTAAGTATCAACCTTCAAAATCTATCCAAAAAATAGGGTTTGCAATAGATCCAAAATGAATAACTCCCAAGAGAAAGCCCTACTATCAGACGGAATGTAAGAGAATGGCAAGATGTGACAAAGACGAAGTAAATTGAGAACATTTGGGGAGTGCATAAAAAGGACACATAGCACAAAGGTTGGACTCAGTATGAAACCATAGATATACCCCAAACATGGCTCAAACGTCACTCATCCGTAGCCCCAGTCCTATTACATTACTCACCAAAGCATAAGGTGTTACTGAAAGAGGAGAAAGGTTCAATACATAAATTCAGATTATTTTACCATAAATTTTGACAAGTACAAGCTAGCAAAGCAGCAACTGCAATACTGGAGCAAAAGAATACAAGTCACAACATTAGATCCATCAAATAACAAGAGATCTGCCATATGACTCATTTTTCATGGACGTGTTCATTTCTTCAATCTGTTTTTCAAGAGCAAAAGCATTTACACTCTCAGATGATTTACAAGTAACACAACCCAAAATGTACAATGCTCAATCTTCTCTGTACTGACCACGAATACAAACTCTGTGTTAAACCTATTCACTTTGTGGAAGACCAAACGACGGAAGTGCAAAACACCAGAAGGGACGGCAGCAGCCTAACACCCAGCACTTTGGTACTCGGGACATGCATTTGTGGTCAAATATCTATAGTATGCAGGAACTATTCGTTGATTGCTCCTCACAATCCTCCAACATGGCTTTGCAGTACTCTGGCGCTCACTATCAAAGTGGGCCTTCTGAGGTAACTGATCAGCTTGCACAATTGATAACTTCATCTTCCCAGTTGGGCTTTGATATACATTGTTAGTGCTCTTCAAGAACTCTTCCACCACGTGACCTATATTTATCATATCGGTCCTAGCAGGTGGCAATCCCCAATAGAAAACGACATTGGGCTCTGATGCATCCACGTCAACATACTCTGTTGGGTTGGGGTCACAAAACCCCAGCAACTCCTCCAGCTGCCAACCAAGCAAGGAAGGTTTCTTCAAAATACAATACCCGCAACATGAAATAAAAATAATATATAAAATAGAATTACTTGTAAAAGGAGATTGCTTTATGCATTGCCAGAAAAACCAGGCAGAGACTCCGGGAAGAAAGAAAATCAAGGAACAAGTAACTCTCATCACATCTCTAGTCTACCATAGAGCAGTATTGTCAAAACATCTCTAATCCACTAGCATCTTTGGATCTATATGTACCCCAATGCTTTATTTAGATAGAAGACTCGATTCAGAATCCAAATGCTACAAATAAGATGGACAAAAGATGCAAAACACTAGCAGGACTTGACAACATTCCAGGTAGTTCTCTACTTGATGCCTCGAACAAAAGGAAAACAACAAAGATACAAACCCCTTTTTCCTTGGTGAAATTACACAAAGAACTAAGCTGTCTTTAATTTTTTATAGAACACTCCTTATCTCAATGAAGATATTACGAAATTTGGACAAGCCATTACACCCTTTAAAGATGTAAGTTATTCTAAAATATCTCTGCTATGCCTGCTATGCAAGCAATGATTTCTTCTCTCTGATGCTTAAAGAGTATATCCAAGTTTTCATTAACAAAGTTGCTGAACTAAAAATCTCTTGACCTGAATATCATCATAAACCTTACACAAAGATTTCTCAAATAGTCGTCATCATGCACCATAATAAAGACCCAAGAGTGATTGAATTTAAAATGTTGAAGTTCATTTTCATGGTGATACAATAAATACCATATTCACAGTACCAGAACGAGTGTGATCATCAGAAAGAATCATATCTCGTCATGCATTATTGGAAGTCAACCACATAACATGATCACTTCAATTACCCGCAACATATTGGATTACATAAAACTATATAATCAAGTAAGTTCTAGCATGTGAATTGCCCGTACCAGAAGATTTGATAGTGTGTAACAAGAAAGCATAAACACTTATCCACAACATATTGGATTATATTAAATCTATCTAGTTTAGCAGGTCTCCAAAGAAAACTTCAACGTTGTGTGTCACCTTCCCTAATATTCCTTTTCTAGTTAAGAGGTGAAAATATTCCAAAAGCCATTTATAATTCATGTTTGACAAAAGCTGAGTTGAACGATGGAGAAACAAAAAGTCAGTTGGCAAGTCGCATACTTTGATAATTAGGCAGCGAAAGCGTGATTTGACACAACCCACCCAGTCACCTAGCTCATCTTTATGAGAAGCTGAGAGGAAAATTTTGACAAATTTCTCATATTTTCTTGGATAAGGAAAGGGCTCAAACAGGATGTTCCAATCAAAATCTGGCCTAAACATATCCTGCAGTGAAGATGGCACGTAGTGAGTAGGGAAAAGAAGGGGAACAAGAAGGGCCAAGCACAAATAAAGGGTGAAAAGGAAGCATTAAAGATTTAATTAGGACACAGATATATATCAATCAATTAATACCAAAAGTCACATACCTTAGTCAGCATATGCCCTCTCATGAACTCACTCGTGATTTTTAAAAATGTACTTCCGACAATGTTTGAATGACAAAATTGATATGGGCTACATGGTAACTGGATTGGCATCCACAAAACTTTATCTGTGGGAATAAAAGGCCAAGAAACTCCATCTTGTAAAACTACTGGAGTCGGCCAAGGCCAAAAGGCAAATGTCTTGAAGAAAATTAAAATAAGTGCGCTCAAGTTGGATGTTGGATGCCTTTGACAGATGAATGCTGAAAGCACTGCTAGATGAACTCCTCCAAAGAATCCAAGCAACTGCAGGTTATTTCTTCATTAGTTTTATTTCATGATCAAGATGAAGTTGGTCATAGTGAAATGTTGAAATAGAGAAGCGGGATAAAAAGTTCACAATCCTTACATTACCATAAACTCCTCGTCTCTTTGCCCATAGTTTAACACAACGCAGAACTGCCTGGAATATCTGTAGGATATCACCACAAATCCAACATGTAAGACACAACAATTCTAACCAATGAGCACCAATTAAGAACCTATAACACACTGACACAGCCCAAGAATATCCCAAAACGACAACAGGCTTATTCAACTACAGAAAAATCAAAATTCACGGGTAAGTAGCTAAGGTCAAAATGTTCCAACTACTAGAGTATCTTCAAATAAGCTCTCCTCCGTACATCATATCTCAAAAAGTTGATGGTGACTGATTTCTCAACTAACTAAAAGTTTCTAAGCAACCTCTTTCTTAATTTCATATGACCATAATAGAACTCATGAAGTACTTCTATAAAAGTTCAGAACTCAGAATTGTACATCACTACAATCTCAAGCTTTCTTTATAAAAAAAGTTAAGTGAACCATAACTAGGAATAACTATTCAGAAGCATTACTTACCTCTACATTTGGCACAAGTTGAAGAATTCTCCTATTTGCACGAACACCAGACAGACTTTTCCAACTCGTGTCATCAATATTCTTCAGGAAGAATGGATTGAATACATCCACATCCTGGCCATATCACAGAAAGCTAATATGATGTGACACTTCATTCAGAAATCATATAATATTAGAGAAAGACATTTATGAAAACTTTGTTTTCTTTTCCAAATGAGCTGGCTTGAGATGTGGTGACTTGATATGGTTACTGAAGCTACTGACCATTGATCACAATAACAACAATACAAGTGTAAACTCACCTCAGGTATAGATATTACTTTTAGTCGTGCATATGGAAGATCAATAGAGATCCCATCAAATTTGAATCGCATCAGAGGAACCTTTGCACCTTTGACACAGTGGATATCTGATACTTCTGGTCTGCTCGCTAGAATTTTGTGCAGAACAATGAAAAAGTCCTCCTACATGAATAACAATGATATACCCATCAAAACCTGCACAACCTCAATCAGATTCAAAGAAGCTAATAAGAAAAGGACTCACTTCTATTGTTGCAAAGCACGGTCCCACACACAATGCATCAATATCTGACTCCGAATTATGAACCTGAAAAGAATAAAGCAAGCCAGAAGGTGAGGAAACTGCAACTTTGAAGTATTTTCTGCATCAACTTGCAGCTGTGATTTTAAAAGTGGAAGAGAAGTAAACAGTAAATTGCATTCTCCCAGGGCATGGATTGGTAGTGTTCAGTTACGGGTTAAAATAGAACCACGTTTACGAATGTCAGTTTTAATGTTGTGTCGCTGAAAGTACATTCCCTCTTAGAAAGACTTTCAACTTGAAACTGCATTTTGCAACAAGAAAATGTCAGCTTGATAACAAGAACACAAATTATTATCCACATATCTGCCATCATACTACTGCATTCTCCAACAGAACAAAAGAAAGGAAACTGTCAAGTAATAGATTAAGACTTACTCCTAGACCATATGATCCATATGTCAATATTGTGCCAGAGGCAAACCTGAGGTATCTTTTGGGAAGAGCATGATGGTAAGCCACTGTCTGAACCCATTCCCTCACTATCTGATAAATGATAATGAACAAATAATGTAACTGAGTTAACAACTCTAGCCAATTACAGAATTTATATAATGGAAAAACAACTACGCATTTCGATGAGTTGTTTAACCTTTCAGAAATTTATACGCCATTAAAAATTTTAAAGAACTTCTCGTACTCTTAATCTTTATTTTATACAACATTGGATTGAGATGAGTTTTAAATGAAATAACATGATCAGTGAAGATTTATAGCCGACTCCAACATGTTTGGAACTTAGGTATAGTTGTTATTGTAGTAAAAACAACAGGAAGAAACTCTATCGAATCTACCATGGTGCAAAGCCGAATCTATTTGATTAATAAAAATCCAAAAGATTTATCAAGGTTATTTAGTTCTATTCTTTCCATTTCTTTTTCTTTGGCACGTTTATTTTACATATCAATTTACTATCTTGTTTTTATTCTTTAGCTAGTTGTTTTCTTGAAATATGATGAGTTCCATAAACCTATAAAAAGGATACTTTCTCAATCACCTAAGTAAAATGCACACTCTTCCCAATTGATTAACATATTCTCACCTGTTTGAGCTTGTCAATAGCATTTCTCCTCTTCATTTCCTCCTCTAGCGAGGGCACTAAACCTTCTTTGTCCATAATCTGCTTATAAACAAAGGCAACATGAATCACAAAGTTGAGCAATGAAAGTTGACACTTTGATCAACATTTTAAAAATTTACTAACCTGAAAGAGTGAAATTGACCTTTCCATCTCCATTCTTAGAATCCCATTTAGGTTTCCCCCAAAACCCAAAATGCCACCAGGAGGGGGTAGGGGGTTAAAATGGCGTACCTGATAATCAAGATTCGAGTTTGGACGCAACCCAATTGACCATCTGGGTAGATATGTATTCACATGTCGAGGATCAACCACTTGTAGCTTTTCAATATGCACAAATCTTCAATTGGAATTCAAGAAGATGAAGTATGAAAAGGTTAAGGGAAAAGAAAGAAACAAAAACCCTTATTGGAGATACTGATATTCTTAAAACCCTTGTTGAGAAGAAAACGAAAAAGGGTTTTTAAGGGAAAAATATGAAGAGAGAATTATGGTGATCTCTCTGTGAATTTTGGAAATGGTGTATGAAAACAGGGGAAAGAAACAAAGAACTCTTTGGTGTGTGGTTAGAGGTGAAAACGTGTTAAGATGTGCAAAGTGTCACCGTTTCAAATATTGACACCTATACTGTGTGTTACACGTCATCATAATCCAAAATTTATTTTAGAAAAACACCTAATAATTAAAATTAATAGTCACTCAACTTTGTTTTATAACTTAAAAGTTACTCGACAATTGGTGTTTCACTTAGAAAGTTAGTCAAACAATTTAAATAATTTTTTCTTTAAATTTTATTGAAATTTAATTATTATCTTAAACTATTTTTAAAAAAAATAATAAGATATCAATTTTAATTATCTTATTGATCCGCTCCAATTATTTAATTATAATTTTTCTAAAAAACGTACAGTAGCAATTGAGCCAAAAAAACTTTTCCGTTCTAGTTGTATAATTGGAATTAAATATGTTAAAATGATTTTAAAAGGCTGGAATTGATAACAATAAGAAGTAATTAAGAAGTAATAAAAAAAATGCACAGCAGCAATCTTTATTATTTTTTAAAAAAAATAGGTAAAAACAAAAATTATATTTCAATAAAATAATTTAAATAAGCATTTTATTTTTTTAAAAAAAAAATTATTTTATTTTTTTGTATTTTTACAAATTTTAGTGAAAAAATTATTTAAATTGATTGAGTGACTTTCTAAGTGAAATATCAATAATTCGGTGACTTTTTAAATGAAACACCAATAGTTGAGTGACTTTGAGTTATAAAGCAAAGTTGAGTGACTTTCTAAGTGAACAATTCAAAGTTGAGTGACTTTCTAAGTGAACAATTCAAAGTTGAGTGACTTTCTAAGTGAATTATTCAAAGTTGAGTGATCATCTGAGATATTAACTCAGTTAATAATTAACAAATGTGTGTCTTTATAAAATGATATTAAATTAGGTATTTAAGATACATATTACTTCTTGAAAATATATTAATTACTAAATATATATTTTATTAATATTGTAAAAATAATTGACATATATTTTTCAAACTAATAATATTTTATTTTTATTTAGTAATTATAAAAGCTAAAAGTACACATTAAGAACATCATGTACAACATGTTTGATCAAAAAGATTAATATTATAAATATAATGTCATAAAATTATTCAAATATTGACAAAAAAAATTAATCTATCAAATCTAGTTAAAATATGAATGGTGTGTTATAAGAAATAACAAGTCAATACTATTAAAGCAAATAAATTGAAATTGAAAATATAACATAAATTTAAAATATAAATAATTAAAAAAAAACACAATACTCTTATATCAAATTCCAACCTAACATAAAATAAGTTTCAATATAACTTAAGAAAATATAATTCAAAAGAGAAAAGATAAGCTTACAATCTCATTCAACAATAAAATTCTACTTTATTTCAAAAACTACAATAATAAAACAATTATATTAAATCAAAAAAATAAAAAATACAAGCAATTACAAGAAGTAAAGGTTGAAAAATTAAAAATAAATTATAAAATGAATATGTATTTTAAAAATTCAAAACATTCAAAAAGTAAGAATAAAGATAAAAGAAATAAAATAAAAATAAGAAATTTAAAAAGTAAATAATTACATTTTGTAATTACACTCAATTCTCAATCTCTTGCCCCTTGATAATTGGAGAGTATAACTACTCCCTCTCTATTATACTCCATTCTCTATCAATCAAGTAATTAACTGACCAAATAATAAGCATACCAAACTGTGTAATTACACCTTATTACATTCAAATTCAATTTTCATGTGACTTTTTAAATAGGCATGAAGGAATTTTAATAGCAACAACAAGATGTGTACTTTAATATTTGCAGCGAAAATTGTTAACAATGCCTTTGATGTAGATTCGCTCCAAATCTGAACAGCCACAAGATCGACTCCATCTCTCAAAGGAAACATAGTGCAATTCACAAACCAAAAGTCTCCTTAGTGTGTAGATTGATTTGTGTAAAAAACTAGGATCATTTTTCCTTTTCTGTTTCTCTTCTGATCTTTTTGTTTTTCTTTTCACGTTCTCCCCTTTTTCCCACGTTCAAAAAGACACTCCCACTAGGAGTCTTTTAAGGAGAGGTTGAGCAGTTACTTTGTAATTGTTCCCTCTTATCCTTTAAAAAGGATTATCCATTTAATTAATTAATTAATTAAATCGGATCGGATCAGTCCACATGGGCGACCCACTGCCCAAAATTTACATCTCCCACTTCGAACATGGTGAACAAGACCCAAGCCATTACATCTCCCACTTCGAACATGGTGGACAAGACCCAAGCCAACACAACATCAATCAGACACACAATTCATACGATAAATAGGTCGTGCGACCTGTGAGCATCAAGAGCTTACCGTTAAGGTTTTACAAGCCCTACATAGGAATCCAATCACATGTGGAAAGAATTCACTACTAGTTTAAGGACACTATTACTCACAATACCCCAGACATAATTCACTACTTCAGTTGTTAGTTATTCGATCCCTCATCCTCTTAAAGAGGTTAACTCGAGTTGATGTTTAACTTTATACACACAATTACACTCAATACCAATATGGTTAGTGCAATAGCCGGCTTTTGTATACAAGTTTTTTTAATTCAATTAATCGTCTTTCCTTTCTACTTGAATCTATATGTTCCAACCCAACTGCTTTCCTAGACATGCACTGCATTGCCAAATCATTCATGGCTATTAGTAACATGCTAAAGTAGCAACATTGATTGAAACTTCAAGAAACGGGTATTTCATTGAAAAGTCATTTTAATTTTTCGAGATCTCACACAATGAAGAAATAGGGACCATTCTTTCATTGACCCATTGATCGCTTGACACATGTTGTATGAAACACGTGCTACGTTGTTCTCACCTTATACTGGTGTATGTGTCTCATTCTTTCGATTATCCAACATCGTATAGACCTTGGTCTAAACATCTGTTGACACCCAATTTTGGCTCTCCATATTTAATTAATTAAGCTTCCATAATAATAATAATAAAAAAATATACATATATAAAACAAAACTGTAAGAGTACGAAAAAAAAAATTAAAACTATATTTTATTTTATTCGGCAAATTTATTTCATAAATATTATTTCTTATAAAAAATTAAATATATTGTATAAATATTACTACTAACTTTCTCATTTTAAATTTACGTCAAATAAATATTGTTCCATACAACAGTTAAAACAGATAAACTTAAACACATATCTATGATAGATTTATAACTTTAGAAATCTTGATTATTATGAAAATAAGATTTTTCTTGAACATTTCGATTGTCTTCTGTACAATGATCTAGATCAAGGTTATTATGGCGGATTACCGCCCGATAACAGCGATCCTTATTATGGTATCAGAGCCTAGGTATTTTCATAGTAATCAAGATTTCTAAAAGTTATAAATCTATCATAGATATGTTTAAAGCTTATCTGTTTTAACTGTTGTATGGAACAGGAAATGATTAGTACGAAAGGTACTAGATTGCAAGAGGTAGATTTACCTCAAAACTTAGATTTGTTAAACAAATGGACCATTCCTAAAGTCCAGTTAAATACTATCTATGATTATGGGTGGTTTGATAAATTATCATCCAAGCAATTGATTAAAACTACTGAACAAAGTATAACTTTGAACTCTTCTGAACAGACTATTCGTTTATTAAGCGAAAGAGATATTAATATGTATCGCAATCGTTATAATTATATGCATATTGGCATGGTACAGATTGCTTTTAAACCTTTAACTCTGAAAGGGTTACCAGAAACTTTTATGGCTTCTTTGCGAGATGCTAGAAATTATAATTTTAGACAGTCATTAATTGGTTCGATAGAATCAACTGTTGCTTATGGGCCAGTTTATTTTAATACTCAGCCTAATTTACAATTATCTTTATCTGATGTTAATATTCTGGATGCTTTGACTTTGAATATTAAACGCATGGTTATAATTATGCACCCGGATCTGAATTATTATGTTTATCTTATAGAATTTACTACAGATTGTTATCTACTTTGAATCCAAAGTGTAAATTGTTTGATAATTCTCAACAAACTGTTTTGATAGAAACTAATTTCTCTAAATCCAAGATTTCTACCAGAAGGACTATTCTTTGGGATGAAATTGATTTTCCTTCTACTTGGACTTTGAATTCTGTGATAGCTCCGGAACAATTGACAAATGAAATCAGTAATACTGATTTTTCTCATGTTTCTCAAGAAATGGATGGAAGAATTGTTATACAATTTGATAATAGTAATACAGGAAGATTTAATGATAGATCTACGGTTTATTCAAGACAATCTTTCTCTGAAGCTAGACTGCCAAAACCAATGGTAAGTCATATTTCTCCTTTAGATTCAAGATTTGGATCAGCAAGAAGTAGACCTGCTTCTTTGCATACTTTGGTAACAGAAGATCCTGTTAAAGAAAGAGCAAAAGAAGTTATAAAGGTTGACCCTAGAACAAATATTGTTCAAATAGTTAATACGCAGGGAGATGAGATATCTGCGTCACAAGCAGGAGATATACCTACTGCCTCCGATATGGGATATGATAAAAATGAATTTTAAATGATTCCACAACAAATTGATTTTAGTCCTGGTTCACAGGCTAGAAGGTTCATTCAAAATGAATTTTTCTCAGAAAAATGGAACAAGTTTAAAACTTGGTTTTTTAAATCATATTCAAAAGAGGATTTAAATAATATTTCTCAAGAATTTTATGAATTCTGTGCATTGCATAATCAAATTGTGCACTTTGTACCCTGGTACATCACTACTTATATTCCAATGTTTATAAATGTTTTAACTAGAACTTATAAAGATTCTGCAGGAAACATTACTAAGGCGATGTATCCTCCGCAAAATATGTTTATGTTACCCAATAATACTGGGATTACTTTTGAAGCTTTTCAAGAATTTGTTGATCTAGAAATTGCTTTAATAAGTGTTAAAGAAATTAATAAATTAATTTCTCAAAATAATTATTTGGGTTTATATGTTAAAGTTTTGGGAGAACATATAAGTTCTCTAGATGAAAAAATTGAAAATTTGACTAATTTAGTTAAAGATATTTTGAAAAAAATGAAGAATACTGAAAAGGAAAAGGTAACTGAGGTGGCTTCTACTTCACAAGCTACTAAGGAAGTTTCTATTCCATCAGTATCAGTTAATATTCAAAGACCTCCTGATATTCAAGGATTTCGTTTTAAAAACAAAAATGATTTAGAAGATTTGCTAGATGAAAAATTTGAACAAATGACTAGCAGATTTAAAAATTTGAATTTAAAACCGATTCAATTATCTGAAGATTTTGTGAAAACTTTAGAAGAATCTGGTAATCATAAAGAAGAGATTTTTTCTGAAATGAATAAATTAAAAGGATATTTTAAAAATAAAAGTTTTGCTGATAAACCCCGTATGCAGACTTTTTATTATCCTCGTCCAACTCCTCAAGATGTTCTTATTGAAGAAAGAGATTGGAATCAGACTAATACGTCTTATAGCGGAACAGAGATTTATGAATGGAATCTCGATGGGTTAACAGATAGACAGTTAACTATCATGGTTCATCGCATGTTGATGTACTCTACTATTTGTAGAAGTGTTAATAATTCTGATAAGAATATTTGCAAAATGATAGTTGCAGGTTTTACTGGTCAATTAAGAGGCTGGTGGGATAATTATTTATCCACTGAAGAAAAAGCTTTGGTTATAAATGCTAGAGCTATGGATGAAGGACATGATAATTTGGGAATGGCGTTAGTCTCTAATAGAGAAGATGCTGTTTATACTTTGGTTCTTACAATTTTAGAACATTTTAATGGTCGTTATACTAATCAGCATGAAACAGTGCGAACTTTGCTTAATGGTCTTCGATGTAGGACTTTGAGTGAGTTTAGATGGTACAAAGATACGTACCTAAGCAGGGTAATGGAATTACCTGAAAATAAAGAGGCTTATTGGAAAGCAAAATTTATAGATGGACTTCCTCCCTTATTTGCTGAAAGAGTAAGAAGGAATTTGAGAAGTGATAATGATGGTCAAATACAGTATGATGCATTGACATATGGAAAATTGATAGGATTTTGTACACAAGAAGGATTGAACTTGTGTAATGAATTAAAACTATCCAGACAAATAAAAATGGATAGAATGAAAGAGAAAAATCAAATGGGTGATTTTTGTTCTCAATTTGGTCTTCCTGATGTTTCAGGAAAAGGTAATAGAAAAGATAAGTCTGATAAGACTTATTCCAGAAGAAGAAGATCGAGAAAACGATCTAAAGAAGAAAGAGAAGCTAGAAAGAGCTCTCGAAGAGAAAAGAGATTTGCAAAAAATAGATCAAAAAGAGATTTAGCAAAAATAAAATGCTACAAGTGTGGTAAATATGGACATATTGCTCCCAATTGTAAGCTGGAAAAGCTTAAAGCTTTGGAATTAGATGAAAGTTTATATGATAAACTTCATGCGGTTTTGTATACATCTGGTTCAGAATCCGATTATAATTCGGTAAGTGAGTCAGAAGATGAAATTGAATTAATTGATTTTACAGATGATGAACAGGTTGGTAATACTAGCTGTGATAAATGTGATGATAGTAATTGTGTCTGTGAAAATAATGAATTTTATAAATTACAGGCTCAATTTCAAGATTTGAATGTTAATACTCTCACTGCTGATAATGTGATTGAATTATTAAAAGATGTTACTGATAATAAGCTTCGGGAAAAGATTATTGAATTAGCCTCGACAGGGTCTACTTCAGTATCTTCAAAAACTGTTGAAAAACCCAGAAGTTTTGATTATCAGCCTCCTTATTCTATAAACGAAGTTAATAATCGTTTAATGAAAAGGAGTAATGATAAAGTTGTGATAAGAGATTCTTCTTTCAATGATTTAAAAGAAGAAATTGAAAATTTAAAAAAAGAAATTAAATTGATTAAGCAGAATCAACTTGTCTGCGATCATAGGATAACTCAGGTAGAGAAAGTCAATTCTTTAACTGAGAAATCTGATGATAAAGGAAAAACTGTTGTTGAAAACGATGAGGTTTTAACTACTGATCATTTTAAAAATTTGAACGAAAATGATAATTCTTTTCTTGGAATGATGCAAGTTATTACTGCTCATAAATGGTATGTTAAATGTACTATTCTGATTGATAATAATTTCTCTGTAACTGATGTTGCTATGATTGATAGTGGTGCAGATGTAAGTTGCATTCAAGAAGGATTGATTCCTTCAAAATATTTTCAAAAAACTACTCATACAGTTAAATCTGCTTCTGGACATTCTTTAGATATAAAGTATAAATTGTCCAATGTGAGTATTTGTCAAAATAAAGTGTGTATTCCTCACTTTTTCTTTTTGGTTAAAAATCAGTTATATCCTCCTATAATTTTAGGAACTCCGTTTATAAATGCTATCTATCCTTTTTCTTATATTGATGCTAAAGGATTTATTGCAGGAAAAGGAGATCAGCAGGTTAAGTTTGAATTTATAACTAATCCTGTTTCTAAAGAAATTAGTGCTTTGATTGATATGAAGCAAAAGCATGTTGATAATTTGCAATTTGAATGTTATAGCATGAATATTTATGAAACTATGAAATAAGTGAAAGTGCAAGAAAAAATTAAATTAATCACTGATCAATTATCTGTTGATATTTGTGCGGATCATCCCAGTGCCTTTTGGGATAGAAAAAGGCATATTGTCACTCTTCCATATGAAGAGGATTTTGTGGAGGAAAATATCCCCACTAAATCAAGACCATGTCAAATGAATTCTGAACTTGTAGAATTTTGTAAAAAAGAGATTGATAATCTTTTACAAAAGAATTTGATAAAACCGTCCAAGTCTCCTTGGTCTTGTACAGCTTTTTATGTTAATAACGCGGCTGAAAAAGAAAGAGGTGTTCCAAGATTAGTTATTAATTATAAACCTCTTAATAAATTTCTTAAATGGATTAGATACCCTATTCCTAATAAAAGGGATCTTTTATCTAGATTATATGATGCTAATCTATTCTCAAAATTTGATTTAAAATCTGGTTATTGGCAGATTCAGATATTTAAAGAGCATGCTTATAGAACTGCTTTTAATGTTCCGTTTGGTCAATATGAATGGAATGTTATGCCTTTTGGATTGAAAAATGCGCCTTCTGAATTTCAGAAGATTATGAATGATATCTTTAATCCTTATATGGATTTTATTATTGTTTATATTGATGATATTCTTGTTTATTCAAAGACTGTTGAAATGCATATTAAGCATTTAGAAATCTTTAAAAAGGTGGTTATTCAAAATGGTTTAGTTATATCAAAACCAAAAATGAGTTTATTTCAAACTGAAGTAAGATTTTTAGGACATTTGATTTGTCAAGGGAAGATAACTCCCATTCAAAGATCTATTGACTTTGCATCTAAATTTCCTGATGAAATTTCTGATAGAACTCAATTGCAGAGATTTCTTGGAAGTTTAAATTATATTTCTCCATTTTATAAAAATCTGTCTAGAGATTTAGCTCCTTTATTTGACAGGTTAAAAAAGGATTATAAATCTCCTTGGACTAATGAACATACTAAATTAGTTCAATTTGTTAAACAAAAAATTAATGATTTGCCTTGTTTGACTCTTGCTAATCCAGCTTGGCAAAAAATTATTGAGACAGATGCGTCTAATATTGGTTATGGAGGGATTTTGAAACAAATTAACCCTCATGATAAAATTGAATATCTGATTAGATATCATTCAGGTAAATGGACAGAGGCTCAAAAGAAATATGCCACTGTTGCGCATGAAATGCTAACCATTGTTAAATGTGTTTTAAAATTTCAGGATGATTTGTATAATCAAAAGTTTTTGATAAAAACAGATGCACAAGCTGTTAAATTTATGTTTAATAAAGATTTTAAACATGATGCTTCAAAATTGATATTTGCCAGATGGCAGGCACAGCTGGCTCCCTTTGATTTTGAAATTATTTATAAAAAGGGAAGTGAAAACTCTTTACCTGATTTCTTATCTAGAGAATTTATTCAATGAATTCTGAACATTTAAATATTTTTATTGAGCAAGATAGTTTGTTAGCAATTTTTCAGGTGATAAAATTACCTAGAGATATTCAAGAAAATATTCTTGAAAAAATTATTAATGAGATAATGCGTCAAGACATTATTGATGCAGTTCAAGATTTGTTGATAGAAGAAAGAGATGAATTTATTTATGATTACTTATCAGAATAAATGTTTCTCTTTCAGAATGGAATCCTCGAATTATCGAGGAAGAGGCAGAGGAAGAGGAGGAAGATCATCCTCCCAAACAAAGTCATACTCGCAGGCATCCTCATATGGATCGTCGTCGCAAAGTTTCCCAGTCATACAAATGGGAAATAAAACTTTGGTAAATGAGAAGATTTCTCAAAACCCATCTTCAGTACATTTGGAAGATATTCCAACTGATCATCCTCTATATGCTCAATTACAAGCATATATGGAAAGTCAATAACGACGAAAACGATACGTTCTCTTCATTAGCCTCAAGAAGAACAATGATCGATATCCAAAGGACCTTATGAAAAGACGCTACAGCAACAACAGGAAATGATATTCTCAGTCTGAAAATTGTGAGATTTCAGCGAAAACGACGAACCGCGTGGACAGATATTTCCAGGTATTATAACTGCGGTTTTATCTATCCAGGACGAGTCACATATAAGACTCGGTCTTATTATGAGACAATTCTCAAAGAAACAGGCAGTGCCGATTTTCAACATTTCTCGGGATATAACTCGAATTCTTATAATTTCTCAAAAATTATAATAAAACAGATTATATCTGTTGAAGAATGGGGAATTTCAACCATGAAAGAAAGACAGATAAGTCTTAATAAAGTAAAAATGAATTTTACTTACTGGGATTATATCCAAGCTTTTGATAAAGTGTTATACTACAATAACGAAAGACACAAACACACTTGGTTTGTGAAAATATGTTCGAAGATATTTGAACAGCAAATTCCAAATTGGTTTTTGTCATGGTGGTCATACCACGGTCCTACGGTAAAGATTTTACCTCCTTTATTTTATAAGTTATACAAAGAATGGGTGAAAGTTTCGCCGAAATTATCTGAGTTATACTCAAGAGAACATATTAGTTCTCTAGAAAACATTGATCAGATTTATTTCTTTATTGAATTTTCAATTCCATGGATTCATAAGTGGACTCCAGAATTAGGATTTAATGAAGAACAAATTCCTTGTTTATATAGAATCTTTTATAACAATTTCTGGGATAAATTGATAAAGAAGGATCCCAAGACCAAAGAATTGTTTGGTCAAGAATTGATAAATGAAATTACAAATACTATTCAGGAGTATTCTAAGACTCCTATGAAAGAAGTGATAGATGACTCTTCAGTCAGACATATGGCACGAAGAATTTCGGTGCAAGAAGGAGATAAAGATGAAATGATCGAGAGATATCTGGAAGAGGTTAAAAGAAATTTGCTTTCTTCTATTAATCAGTTTGATAAATCTGATACATCGATGAAAAGCGAAATAGCCATGAAGATATTCAAGATGCTCAATTTCCTGAAGAGATTTCTACAGAAGAAGCCCTGCTGAAAGCAGAAAAATTAATTCGAGAAATTAAAGGAAAAGCTCAACAATAATTCAGTTTGGCTTTTTGAAAAGGTAAAGCTGTCAGAGGGACCCTGAAGATACAGTAGATTTACTGTAACATTGCACTATGAAATAAGTGCGTAGGACCCATTGATGTCGGGTCACTGTACAAATAGTAGAATTTTTTTTTCTATTTAAGAAGACTTACTTCACTTAGAGAAGCAAGTCCTTTCTAGGCAAGTTTTTATTTTCTCTCTTTGTAAAGAAAATTTTTTATAAAATCTTCAAACTTTTGAAGGCAAAGATCGGTGGTGGATCTGAGTAAGTACTATACTTTTTATTTTTCTATTGTTCTTTCAGTGCTATGATAGGCTAAATATATCATATCTATGGTAGATCTATACTAAAGAAGTCATTGGTAACTATGAAAGTAAGCTAGACTCAATTTAGATGTAAAAGATTAATCTTATAGTTCATCTTAGCTTGGTTCCAAGATGGTGGTACAGTCAGATCTTATGAAAGTTTGAATGAATCTGGGTTTAATAAGCTGTGGAAAAGTAAGTCCCCGTCATAAAGAAAAAAAAAAAAAGGGGCAGATAAATCCCGGTTAGAACCTTTAGATCTTGATTATTCAAGCTTTAATTTGACTCTTGACAGGCCCTTTGCTTGGGTAAAAGATTACCATACAGCTATTATGAAAATAAGATTTTTCTTAAACATTTCGATTGTCTTCTGTACAATGATCTAGATCAAGGTTATTATGGCGGACTACCGCCCGATAACGTCGATCCTCATTATGGTATCAGAGCCTAGGTATTTTCATAGTAATCAAAGATTTCTAAAAGTTATAATCTATCATAGATATGTTTAAGCTTATCTGTTTTTAACTGTTGTATGGAACAGGAAATGATTAGTACGAAAGGTACTAGATTGCAAGAGGTAGATTTACCTCAAAATTTAGACTTGTTAAACAAGTGGACTATTCCTAAAGTCCAGTTACATACTATCTATGATTATGGGTGGTTTGATAAATTATCATCCAAGCAATTGATTAAAACTACTGAACAAAGTATAACTTTGAATTCTTCTGAACAGACTATTCGTTTATTAAGCGAAAGAGATATAAATATGTATCGTAATCGTTATAATTATATGCATATTGGCATGGTGCAGATTGCTTTTAAACCTTTAACTCTGAAAGGGTTACCTGAAACATTTATGGCTGCTTTGCGTGATGCTAGAAATTATAATTTCAGACAGTCATTAATTGGTTCTATAGAATCAACTGTTGCTTATGGGCCAGTTTATTTTAACACTCAGCCTAATTTGCAATTATCTTTATCAGATGTTAATATTCTTGATGCTTTAACCTTGAATATTAAAACGCATGGTTATAATTATGCGCCCGGATCTGAATTATTATGTTTATCTTATAGAATTTACTACAGATTGTTATCTACTTTGAATCCAAAGTGTAAATTGTTTGATAATTCACAACAAACTGTTTTGATAGAAACTAATTTCTCTAAATCTAAGATTTCTACTAGAAGGACTATTCTTTGGGATGAAATTGATTTTCCTTCTACGTGGACTTTGAATTCTGTGATAGCTCCGGAACAATTGACAAATGAAATCAGTAATACTGATTTTTCACATGTTTCTCAAGAAATGGATGGAAGAATTGTTATACAATTTGATAATAGTAATACAGGAAGATTTAATGATAGATCTACGGTTTATTCAAGACAATCTTTCTCTGAAGCAAGATTACCAAAGCCAATGGTAAGTCATATTTCTCCTTTAGATTCAAGATTTGGATCAGCAAGAAAAAGACCTGCTTCTTTGCATACTTTAGTAACAGAAGAACCTGTTAAAGAAAGAGCAAAAGAAGTTATAAAAATTGACCCTAGAACAAATATTGTTCAAATAGTTAATACGCAGGGAGATGAGATATCTGCGTCACAAGTAGGAGATATACCTACAGCATCCGAAATGGGATATGATAGAAATGAAATTTAATGATTTCACAACAAATTGATTTTAGCCCTGGTTCACAGGCTAGAAGATTCATTCAAAATGAATTTTTCTCAGAAAAATGGAAAGAGTTTAAAACTTGGTTTTTTAAATCTTATTCAAAAGAGGATTTAAATAATATTTCTCAAGAATTTTATGAATTCTGTGCATTGCATAATCAAATTGTGCATTTTGTTCCTTGGTATATAACTACTTATATTCCGTTATTTATAAATATTTTAACTAGATCTTATCAAGATTCTGCAGGAAATATCACAAGAGCTATATATCCTCCGCAAAATCTTTTTATGTTACCCAATAATACTGGGATTACTTTTGAAGCTTTTCAAGAATTTATTGATTTAAAAATAGCACTTGTTAGTGTTAAAGAAATTAATAAATTAATTTCTCAAAATAATTATTTGGGTTTATATGTTAAAGTTTTAGGAGAACATATAAGTTCTTTAGATGAAAAAATTGAAAAATTGACTGATTTAGTTAAAGATATTTTGAAAAAAATGAAGAATACTGAAAAGGAAAAGGTAACTGAGGTGGCTTCTACTTCACAAGCTACTAAGGAAGTTTCTATTCCAACAGTTTCAGTTAATATTCAAAGACCTCCTGATATTCAAGGATTTCGCTTTAAAAACAAAAATGATTTAGAAGATTTGCTAGATGAAAAATTTGAAAAAATGACTAGCAGATTTAAAAATTTGAATTTAAAACCGATTCAATTATCTGAAGATTTTGTAAAAACTTTAGAAGAATCTGGTAATCATAAAGAAGAGATATTTTCTGAAATGAATAAATTAAAAGGTTATTTTAAAAATAAAAGTTTTGCTGATAAACCTCGTATGCAGACTTTTTATTATCCTCGTCCAACTCCTCAAGATGTTCTTATTGAAGAAAGAGATTGGAATCAGACTAATACATCTTATAGCGGAACAGAGATTTATGAATGGAATCTCGATGGGTTGACAGATAGACAGTTAACCATCATGGTTCATCGCATGTTGATGTACTCTACTATTTGTAGAAGTGTTAATAATTCTGATAAGAATATTTGCAAAATGATAGTTGCAGGTTTTACTGGTCAATTAAGAGGCTGGTGGGATAATTATTTATCCACTGAAGAAAAAGCCTTGGTTATAAATGCTAGAGCCATGGATGAAGGACATGATAATTTAGGAATGGCGTTAGTCTCTAATAGAGAAGATGCTGTTTATACTTTGGTACTTACAATTTTAGAACATTTTAATGGTCGTTATACTAATCAGCATGAAACAGTGAGAACTTTGCTTAATGGTCTTCGATGCAGGACTTTGAGTGAGTTTAGATGGTACAAAGATACGTACCTAAGCAGGGTAATGGAATTACCTGAAAATAAAGAGGCTTATTGGAAAGAAAAATTTATAGATGGAGTTCCTCCTTTATTTGCTGAAAGAGTAAGAAGGAATTTAAGAAATGACAATGATGGTCAAATACAGTATGATGCATTGACATATGGAAAATTGATAGGATTTTGTACACAAGAAGGATTGAACTTGTGTAATGAATTAAAACTATCCAGACAAATAAAAATGGATAGAATAAAAGAGAAAAATCAAATGGGTGATTTTTGTTCTCAATTTGGCCTTCCTGATGTTTCAGGAAAAAGTAACAGAAATAAGTCTGATAAGACTTATTCCAGAAGAAGGAGATCGAGAAAACGATCTAAAGAAGAAAGAGAAGCTAGAAAGAGCTCTCGAAGAGAAAAGAGATTTGCCAAAAACAGATCAAAAAGAGATTTGGCAAAAATAAAATGCTACAAGTGTGGCAAACATGGACATATTGCTCCCAATTGTAAGTTGGAAAAGCTTAAAGCTTTAGAATTAGAAGAAGGTTTATATGATAAACTTCATGCGGTGTTATACACATCTGGTTCAGAATCTGATTATAATTCGGCAAGCGATTCAGATGATGAGGTCGAATTAATTGACTTCTCAGAAGAAGATCAGGTTGTTAATGATTGTGATAAATGTGATGATAGTAACTGTGTCTGTGAAAATAATGAATTTTATAAATTACAGGCTCAATTTCAAGATTTGAATGTTAATACTCTCACTGCTGATAATGTGATTGAATTATTAAAGGATGTCACTGATAATAAGCTTCGGGAAAAGATTATTGAATTAGCCTCGACAGGGTCTACTTCAGTATCTTCAAAAACTGTTGAAAAACCTAGAAGTTTTGATTATCAGCCTCCTTATTCTATAAACGAAGTTAATAATCGTTTAATGAAAAGGAGTAATGATAAAGTTATAATAAGAGATACGTCTTTCAATGATTTAAAAGAAGAAATTGAAAATTTAAATAAAGAAATAAATCTGATCAATGTTTTCTAGAGAACTAATATGTTCTCTTGAGTATAACTCAGATAATTTCGGCGAAACTTTCACCCATTCTTTGTATAACTTGTAAAATAAAGGAGGTAAAATCTTTACCGTAGGACCGTGGTATGACCACCATGACAAAAACCAATTTGGAATTTGCTGTTCAAATATCTTCGAACATATTTTCACAAACCAAGTGTGTTTGTGCCTTTCGTTATTGTAGTATAATACTTTATCAAAAGCTTGAATATAATCCCAGTAAGTAAAATTCATCTTTACCTTGTTAAGACTTATCTGTCTTTCTTTCATTGTGGATATTCCCCATTCTTCAACAGATATAATCTGTTTTATTATAATTTTTGAGAAATTATAAGAATTCTCGCTCGAGTTATATCCCGAGAAATGTTGAAAATCAGCACTGCCTGTTTCTTTGAGAATCGTCTCATAATAAGACCGAGTCTTATATGACTCTCCTGGATAATATAACCCAGTTATTAAATACCTGTGAAATATCTTCCACGGTTCTTCTTTTCGCTGAATCTCAGCATTTTCCACTGGAAATATCATTTCCTTTTTGCTTACTCTTTCATAAGCTTTGATATCATCATTTTCTTCTTGAGCTATAGAAGAGAAAGTATCTTTTCTCTTTTGACTTTCCATATATGCTTGTAATTTAGCATATAAAGGATGATCAGTTGGAATATCTTCCAAATGTACTGAAGATGGATTTTGAGAAATCTTCTCATTTATCAAAGTTTTATTTCCCATTTGTATAACTGGGAAACTTTGCGACGACGATCCATATGAGGATGCCTGCGAGTATGACTTTGTTTGAGAGGATGATCTTCCTCCTCTTCCTCTGCCTCTTCCTCGATAATTCGAGGATTCCATTCTGAAAGAGAAATATTTATTCTGATAAGTAATCATAAATGAATTCATCTCTTTCTTCTATCAACAAATCCTGAATTGCATCTATAATATCTTGACGCATTATATCATTAATGATTTTTTCAAGAATATTTTCTTGAATATCTCTAGGCATTTTTATCACTTGCAAAATGATCAGTAATAACAACCTCATCGTTTTCAACAACAATTTTTCCTTTATCATCAGATTTCTCAGTTAAAGAATTGACTTTCTCTACCTGAGTTATCCTATGATCGCAGACAAGTTGATTCTGCTTAATCAATTTAATTTCTTTTTTTATCATATCCCATTTCGGATGCTGTAGGTATATCTCCTACTTTTAACATAATGGTATGTTAAATGTACTATTTTAATTGATAATAATTTCTCTATAACTGATGTTGCTATGATTGATAGTGGTGCAGATGTAAGCTGCATTCAAGAAGGATTGATTCCTTCAAAATATTTTAAGAAAACTACTCATACAGTTAAATCTGCTTCTGGACATTCTTTAGATATAAAGTATAAATTGTCCAATGTAAGTATTTGCCAAAATAAAGTGTGTATTCCTCACTTTTTCTTTTTGGTTAAAAATCAGTTATATCCTCCTATAATTTTAGGAACTCCGTTTATAAATGCTATTTATCCTTTTTCGCATGTGGATGCTAAAGGATTTATTGCAGGAAAAGGAGATCAGCAGGTTAAGTTTGAATTTATAACTAATCCTGTTTCTAAAGAAATTAGTGCTTTGATTGATATGAAGCAAAAGCATGTTGATAATTTGCAATTTGAATGTTATAGCATGAATATATATGAAACTATGAAATCAGTGAAAGTGCAAGAAAAAATTAAATTAATCACTGATCAATTATCTGTTGATATTTGTGCAGATCATCCCAGTGCTTTTTGGGATAGAAAAAGGCATATTGTAACTCTTCCATATGAAGAGGATTTTGTGGAGGAAAATATTCCCACTAAATCAAGACCATGTCAAATGAATTCTGAACTTGTTGAATTTTGTAAAAAAGAGATTGATAACCCTTTCAGAGTTAAAGGTTTAAAAGCAATCTGCACCATGCCAATATGCATATAATTATAACGATTACGATACATATTTATATCTCTTTCGCTTAATAAACGAATAGTCTGTTCAGAAGAATTCAAAGTTATACTTTGTTCAGTAGTTTTAATCAATTGCTTGGATGATAATTTATCAAACCACCCATAATCATAGATAGTATGTAACTGGACTTTAGGAATAGTCCACTTGTTTAACAAGTCTAAATTTTGAGGTAAATCTACCTCTTGCAATCTAGTACCTTTCGTACTAATCATTTCCTGTTCCATACAACAGTTAAAAACAGATAAGCTTAAACATATCTATGATAGATTATAACTTTTAGAAATCTTTGATTACTATGAAAATACCTAGGCTCTGATACCATAATGAGGATAATGAGGATCGACGTTATCGGGCGGTAGTCCGCCATAATAACCTTGATCTAGATCATTGTACAGAAGACAATCGAAATGTTTAAGAAAAATCTTATTTTCATAATAGCTGTATGGTAATCTTTTACCCAAGCAAAGGGCCTGTCAAGAGTCAAATTAAAGCTTGAATAATCAAGATCTAAAGGTTCTAACCGGGATTTATCTGCCCCTTTTTTTTTTTTTCTTTATGACGGGGACTTACTTTTCCACAGCTTATTAAACCCAGATTCATTCAAACTTTCATAAGATCTGACTGTACCACCATCTTGGAACCAAGCTAAGATGAACTATAAGATTAATCTTTTACATCTAAATTGAGTCTAGCTTACTTTCATAGTTACCAATGACTTCTTTAGTATAGATCTACCATAGATATGATATATTTACCCTATCATAGCACTGAAAGAACAATAGAAAAATAAAAAGTATAGTACTTACTCAGATCCACCACCGATCTTTGCCTTCAAAAGTTTGAAGATTTTATAAAAAATTTTCTTTACAAAGAGAGAAAATAAAAACTTGCCTAGAAAGGACTTGCTTCTCTAAGTGAAGTAAGTCTTCTTAAATAGAAAAAAAAATTCTACTATTTGTACAGTGACCCGACATCAATGGGTCCTACGCACTTATTTCATAGTGCAATGTTACAGTAAATCTACTGTATCTTCAGGGTCCCTCTGACAGCTTTACCTTTTCAAAAAGCCAAACTGAATTATTGTTGAGCTTTTCCTTTAATTTCTCGAATTAATTTTTCTGCTTTCAGCAGGGCTTCTTCTGTAGAAATCTCTTCAGGAAATTGAGCATCTTGAATATCTTCATGGCTATTTTCGCTTTTCATCGATGTATCAGATTTATCAAACTGATTAATAGAAGAAAGCAAATTTCTTTTAACCTCTTCCAGATATCTCTCAATCATTTCATCTTTATCTCCTTCTTGCACCGAAATCCTCCGTGCCATATGTCTGACTGAAGAGTCATCTATCACTTCTTTCATAGGAGTCTTAGAATACTCCTGAATAGTATTTGTAATTTCATTTATCAATTCTTGACCAAACAATTCTTTGGTCTTGGGATCCTTCTTTATCAATTTATCCCAGAAATTGTTATAAAAGATTCTATATAAACAAGGAATTTGTTCTTCATTAAATCCTAATTCTGGAGTCCACTTATGAATCCATGGAATTGAAAATTCAATAAAGAAATAAATCTGATCAATGTTTTCTAGAGAACTAATATGTTCTCTTGAGTATAACTCAGATAATTTCGGCGAAACTTTCACCCATTCTTTGTATAACTTATAAAATAAAGGAGGTAAAATCTTTACCGTAGGACCGTGGTATGACCACCATGACAAAAACCAATTTGGAATTTGCTGTTCAAATATCTTCGAACATATTTTCACAAACCAAGTGTGTTTGTGTCTTTCGTTATTGTAGTATAACACTTTATCAAAAGCTTGGATATAATCCCAGTAAGTAAAATTCATCTTTACTTTATTAAGACTTATCTGTCTTTCTTTCATTGTTGAAATTCCCCATTCTTCAACAGATATAATCTGTTTTATTATAATTTTTGAGAAATTATAAGAATTCTCGCTCGAGTTATATCCCGAGAAATGTTGAAAATCAGCACTGCCTGTTTCTTTGAGAATCGTCTCATAATAAGACCGAGTCTTATATGACTCTCCTGGATAGTATAACCCATTTATTAAATACCTGTGAAATATCTTCCACGGTTCTTCTTTTCGCTGAATCTCAGCATTTTCAACTGGAAATATCATTTCCTTTTTGCTTATTCTTTCATAAGCTTTGATATCATCATTTTCTTCTTGAGCTATAGAAGAGAAAGTATCTTTTCTCTTTTGACTTTCCATATATGCTTGTAATTGAGCATATAGAGGATGATCAATTGGAATATCTTCCAAATGTACTGAAGATGGATTCTGAGAAATCTTCTCATTTACCAAAGTTTTATTTCCCATTTGTATAACTGGGAAACTTTGCGACGACGATCCATATGAGGATGCCTGCGAGTATGACTTTGTTTGGGAGGATGATCTTCCTCCTCTTCCTCTGCCTCTTCCTCGATAATTCGAGGATTCCATTCTGAAAGAGAAATACTTATTCTGATAAGTAATCATAAATAAATTCATCTCTTTCATCTATTAATAAATCTTGAACTGCATCTATAATATCTTGACGCATTATATCATTAATAATTTTTTCAAGAATATTTTCTTGAATATCTCTGGGCAATTTTATCACTTGAAAAATTGCTAACAAACTATCTTGCTCAATAAAAATATTTAAATGTTCAGAATTCATTGAATAAATTCTCTAGATAAGAAATCAGGTAAGGAATTTTCACTTCCTTTCTTATAAACAATTTCAAAATCAAAAGGAGCCAGCTGTGCTTGCCACCTAGCAAATATCAATTTTGAAGCATCATGTTTAAAATCTTTATTAAACATAAATTTTACAGCTTGAGCATCAGTTTTTATTAAAAACTTTTGATTATATAAATCATCTTGAAATTTTAAAACACATTTAACAATAGTTAGCATTTCATGCGCAACAGTGGCATATTTCTTTTGAGCCTCTGTCCATTTACCAGAATGATATCTAATCAAATATTCAACTTTATCATGAGGGTTAATTTGTTTCAAAATCCCTCCATAACCAATATTAGACGCATCAGTCTCAATAATTTTTTGCCAAGCTGGATTAGCAAGAGTCAAACAAGGCAAATCATTAATTTTTTGTTTAACAAATTGAACTAATTTAGTATGTTCATTAGTCCAAGGAGATTTATAATCCTTTTTTAACCTGTCAAATAAAGGAGCCAAATCTCTAGACAGATTTTTATAAAATGGAGAAATATAATTTAAACTTCCAAGAAATCTCTGCAATTGAGTTCTATCAGAGATAACATCAGGAAATTTAGAAGCAAAGTCAATAGATCTTTGAATGGGAGTTATCTTCCCTTGACAAATCAAATGTCCTAAAAATCTTACTTCAGTTTGAAATAAACTCATTTTTGGTTTTGATATAACTAAACCATTTTGAATAACCACCTTTTTAAAGATTTCTAAATGCTTAATATGCATTTCAACAGTCTTTGAATAAACAAGAATGTCATCTATATAAACAATAATAAAATCCATATAAGGATTAAAAATATCATTCATAATCTTCTGAAATTCAGAAGGCGCATTTTTCAAACCAAAAGGCATAACATTCCATTCATATTGACCAAACGGAACATTAAAATCAGTTCTATAAGCATGCTCTTTAAATATCTGTATCTGCCAATAACCAGATTTTAAATCGAATTTTGAAAATAGATTAGCATCATATAATCTAGATAAAAGATCCCTTTTATTAGGAATAGGGTATCTAATCCATTTAAGAAATTTATTAAGAGGTTTATAATTAATAATCAATCTGGGAACACCTCTTTCCTTTTCAGCATCGTTATTAACATAAAAAGCTGTACAAGACCAAGGAGACTTGGATGGTTTTATCAAATTCTTTTGTAAAAGATTATCAATTTCTTTTTTACAAAATTCAACAAGTTCAGAATTCATCTGACATGGTCTTGATTTAGTGGGAATATTTTCCTCCACAAAATCCTCTTCATATGGAAGAGTGACAATATGCCTTTTTCTATCCCAAAAAGCACTGGGATGGTCTGCACAAATATCAACAGATAATTGATCAGTGATTAATTTAATTTTTTCTTGCACTTTCACTGATTTCATAGTTTCATGAATATTCATGCTATAACATTCAAATTGCAAATTATCAACATGCTTTTGCTTCATATCAATTAAAGCACTAATTTCTTTAGAAACAGGATTAGTTATGAATTCAAACTTAACCTGCTTATCTCCTTTTCCTGCAATAAATCCTTTAGCATCAACATGAGAAAAAGGATAGATAGCATTTATAAACGGAGTTCCTAATATTATAGGAGGATATAACTGATTTTTAACCAAAAAGAAAAAGTGAGGAATACACACTTTATTTTGACAAATACTTACATTGGACAATTTATACTTTATATCTAAAGAATGTCCAGAAGCAGATTTAACTGTATGAGTAGTTTTCTGAAAATATTTTGAAGGAATCAATCCTTCTTGAATGCAGCTTACATCTGCACCACTATCAATCATAGCAACATCAGTTATAGAGAAATTATTATCAATTAAAATAGTACATTTAACATACCATTTATGAGCAGTAATAACTTGCATCATTCCAAGAAAAGAATTATCATTCGGATTTTTAAATTGATCAGTAGTTAAAACCTCATTGTTTTCAACAACATTTTTTCCTTTATCATCAGATTTCTCAGTTAAAGAATTGACTTTCTCTACCTGAGTTATCCTATGATCGCAGACAAGTTGATTCTGCTTAATCAATTTAATTTCTTTTTTTAAATTTTCAATTTCTTCTTTTAAATCATTGAAAGAAGAATCTCTTATCACAACTTTATCATTACTCCTTTTCATTAAACGATTATTAACTTCGTTTATAGAATAAGGAGGCTGATAATCAAAACTTCTGGGTTTTTCAACAGTTTTTGAAGATACTGAAGTAGACCCTGTCGAGGCTAATTCAATAATCTTTTCCCGAAGCTTATTATCAGTGACATCCTTTAATAATTCAATCACATTATCAGCAGTGAGAGTATTAACATTCAAATCTTGAAATTGAGCCTGCAATTTATAAAATTCATCATTTTCGCAAACACAATTAGTATCATCACATTTATCACAGCTAGTATTACAAACCTGTTCTTCTTCTGAGAAGTCAATTAATTCAACTTCATCTTCAGATTCACTTACCGAATTATAATCAGATTCTAAACCAGATGTATACAAAACTGCATGAAGTTTATCATATAAACCTTCATCTAATTCTAAAGCTTTAAGCTTTTCCAACTTACAATTAGGAGCAATATGTCCATATTTGCCACACTTGTAGCACTTTATTTTTGCCAAATCTCTTTTCGATCTGTTTTTGGCAAATCTCCTTTCTCTCCGAGAGCTTTTTCTAACTTCTCTTTCTTCTTTAGATCGTTTTCTCGATCTCCTTCTTCTAGAATAAGTCTTATCAGACTTATCTTTTCTGTTACTTTTTCCTGAAACATCAGGAAGACCAAATTGAGAACAAAAATCACCCATTTGATTTTTCTCTTTTATTCTATCCATTTTTATTTGTCTGGATAGTTTTAATTCATTACACAAGTTTAATCCCTCTTGTGTACAAAATCCTATCAATTTTCCATATGTCAATGCATCATACTGTATTTGACCATCATTATCACTTCTTAAATTCCTTCTTACTCTTTCAGCAAATAAAGGAGGAAGTCCATCTATAAATTTTGCTTTCCAATAAGCTTCTTTATTTTCAGGTAATTCCATTACCCTGCTTAAGTACGTATCTTTGTACCATCTAAACTCGCTCAAAGTCCTGCATCGGAGACCATTAAGCAAAGTTCGCACTGTTTCATGCTGATTAGTATAACGACCATTAAAATGTTCTAAAATTGTAAGAACCAAAGTATAAACAGCATCTTCTCTATTAGAGACTAATGCCATTCCTAAATTATCATGTCCTTCATCCATGGCTCTAGCATTTATAACCAACGCTTTTTCTTCAGTGGATAAATAATTATCCCACCAGCCTCTTAATTGACCAGTAAAACCTGCAACTATCATTTTGCAAATATTTTTATCAGAATTATTAACACTCCTACAAATAGTGGAGTACATCAACATGCGATGAACCATGATAGTTAACTGTCTATCTGTCAACCCATCGAGATTCCATTCATAAATCTCTGTTCCGCTATAAGACGTATTAGTCTGATTCCAATCCCTTTCTTCAATAAGAACATCTTGAGGAGTTGGACGAGGATAATAAAAAGTCTGCATACGAGGCTTATCAGCAAAACTTTTATTTTTAAAATATCCTTTTAATTTATTCATTTCAGAAAAAATCTCTTCTTTATGATTACCAGATTCTTCTAAAGTTTTCACAAAATCTTCAGATAATTGAATCGGTTTTAAATTCAAATTTTTAAATCTGCTAGTCATTTGTTCAAATTTTTCATCTAGCAAATCTTCTAAATCATTTTTGTTTTTAAAACGAAATCCTTGAATATCAGGAGGTCTTTGAATATTAATTGAAACTGCTGGAATGGGAACTTCCTTAGTAGCTTGTGAAGTAGAAGCCACTTCAGTTACCTTTTCTTTCTCAGCATTTTTTATTTTCTTTGAAATATCTTTCACTAAATCAGTTAAATCTTCAATTTTTATATCTAGGGAACTAATATGTTCTCCCAAAACTTTAACATATAAACTCAAATAATTATTTTGAGCAATCAATTTATTTATTTCTTTAACACTAACAAGTGCTATTTTTAAATCAATAAATTCTTGAAAAGCTTCAAAAGTAATCCCAGTATTATTGGGTAACATAAAAAGATTTTGCGGAGGATATACAGCTCTTGTGATATTTCCTGCAGAATCTTTATAAGATCTAGTTAAAATATTTATAAATAAAGGAATATAAGTAGTTATATACCAAGGAACAAAATGCACAATTTGATTATGCAATGCACAGAATTCATAAAATTCTTGAGAAATATTATTTAAATCTTCTTTTGAATATGATTTAAAAAACCAAATTTTAAACTTGTTCCATTTTTCAGAGAAAAATTCATTTTGAATGAATCTTCTAGCCTGTGAACTAGGGCTAAAATCAATTTGTTGTAAAATCATTAAATTTCATTTCGATCATATCCCATCTCGGATGCAGTAGGTATATCTCCTGCTTGTGACGCAGATATCTCATCTCCCTGCGTGTTAATTATTTGAACAATATTTGTTCTCGGATCAATCTTTATAACTTCTTTGGCTCTTTCTTTAACAGGGTCTTCTGTTACCAAAGTATGCAAAGAAGCAGGTCTATTTCTAGCTGATCCAAATCTTGAATCTAATGGAGAAATATGACTTACCATTGGTTTTGGCAATCTGGCTTCAGAGAAAGACTGTCTTGAATAAACTGTAGATCTATCATTAAATCTACTTGTATTACTATTATCAAATTGTATAACAATTCTCCCATCCATTTCTTGAGACACATGCGAAAAATCAGTATTACTAATTTCATTAATTAATTGCTCAGGAGCAATTACAGAATTTAAAATCCAACTAGAAGGAAAATCAATTTCATCCCAAAGAATAGTTCTCCTAGTAGAAATCTTAGATTTAGAGAAATTTGTTTCTATCAAAACAGTTTGTTGAGAATTATCAAACAATTTACACTTTGGATTCAAAGTAGATAACAGTCTATAATAAATTCTATAAGATAAACATAACAATTCAGAACCAGGCGCATAATTATAACCATGCGTTTTAATATTCAAAGTCAAAGCATCAAGAATATTAACATCTGATAAAGATAATTGCAAATTAGGCTGAGTGTTAAAATAAACTGGCCCATAAGCAACAGTTGATTCTATCGAACCAATTAATGACTGTCTAAAATTATAATTTCTAGCATCACGCAAAGCAGCCATAAAAGTTTCAGGTAACCCTTTCAGAGTTAATGGTTTAAAAGCAATCTGCACCATGCCAATATGCATATAATTATAACGATTGCGATACATATTAATATCTCTTTCGCTTAATAAACGAATAGTTTGTTCAGAAGAGTTCAAAGTTATACTTTGTTCAGTAGTTTTAATCAATTGCTTTGAAGAAAATTTATCAAACCACCCATAATCATAGATAGTATTTAGCTGGACTTTAGGAATAGTCCACTTGTTTAACAAGTCTAAGTTCTGAGGTAAATCTACCTCTTGCAATCTAGTACTTTTAGTACTAATCATTTCCTGTTCCATACAACAGTTAAAACAGACAAGCTTTAAACATATCTATGATAGATTTATAACTTTAGAAATCTTGATTACTATGAAAATACCTAGGCTCTGATACCATAATAAGAATCGACGTTATCGGGCGGTAGTCCGCCATAATAACCTTGATCTAGATCATTGTACAGAAGACAATCGAAATGTTTAAGACCAATTTTAATTTCATAATAACTGTATGGTAATCTTTTACCCAAGCAAAGGGCCTGTCTAGAATCAAATTAAAGCTTGAATAATCTAAATCTGAAGGTTCTAACCGGGATTTATCTGCCCCTTTTTCTCTTCATAACGGGGACTTACTTTCCACAGCTTATCAAACCCAGATTTATTCAAACTTTCATTAGATCTGACTGTACCACCATCTTGGAACCAAGTTAAGATGAACTCAAAATTAATCTTTTACATCTAAATTGAGTCTAGCTTACTTTCATAGTTACCAACAATTTCTTCAGAATAATTCTACCATAGATATGATATGGATAGAATAAAAGAGAAAAATCAAATGGGTGATTTTTGTTCTCAATTTGGTCTTCCTGATGTTTCAGGAAAAAGTAACAGAAAAGATAAGTCTGATAAGACTTATTCTAGAAGAAGGAGATCGAGAAAACGATCTAAAGAAGAAAGAGAAGTTAGAAAAAGCTCTCGGAGAGAAAGGAGATTTGCCAAAAACAGATCGAAAAGAGATTTGGCAAAAATAAAGTGCTACAAGTGTGGCAAATATGGACATATTGCTCCTAATTGTAAGTTGGAAAAGCTTAAAGCTTTAGAATTAGATGAAGGTTTATATGATAAACTTCATGCAGTTTTGTATACATCTGGTTCAGAATCTGATTATAATTCGGTAAGTGAATCTGAAGATGAAGTTGAATTAATTGACTTCTCAGAAGAAGAACAGGTTTGTAATACTAGCTGTGATAAATGTGATGATACTAATTGTGTTTGCGAAAATTATGAATTTTATAAATTGCAGGCTTAATTTCAAGATTTGAATGTTAATACTCTCACTGCTGATAATGTGATTGAATTATTAAAGGATGTCACTGATAATAAGCTTCGGGAAAAGATTATTGAATTAGCCTCGACAGGGTCTACTTCAGTATCTTCAAAAACTGTTGAAAAATCCAGAAGTTTTGATTATCAGCCTCCTTATTCTATAAACGAAGTTAATAATCGTTTAATGAAAAAGAGTAATGATAAAGTTGTGATAAGAGATTCTTCTTTCAATGATTTAAAAGAAGAAATTGAAAATTTAAAAAAGGAAATTAAATTGATTAAGCAGAATCAACTTGTCTGCGATCATAGGATAACTCAGGTAGAGAAAGTCAATTCTTTAACTGAGAAATCTGATGATAAAGGAAAAACTGTTGTTGAAAACGATGAAGTTTTGACTACTGATCATTTTAAAAATTTAAATGAAAATGATAATTCTTTTCTTGGAATGATGCAAGTTATTACTGCTCATAAATGGTATGTTAAATGTACTATTTTAATTGATAATAACTTCTCTATAACTGATGTTGCTATGATTGATAGTGGTGCAGATGTAAGCTGCATTCAAGAAGGATTGATTCCTTCAAAATATTTTCAGAAAACTACTCATACAGTTAAATCTGCTTCTGGACATTCTTTAGATATAAAGTATAAATTTTCCAATGTAAGTATTTGTCAAAATAAAGTGTGTATTCCTCACTTTTTCTTTTTGGTTAAAAATCAGTTATATCCTCCTATAATATTAGGAACTCCGTTTATAAATGCTATCTATCATTTTTCTCATGTTGATGCTAAAGGATTTATTGCAGGAAAAGGAGATAAGCAGGTTAAGTTTGAATTCATAACTAATCCTGTTTCTAAAGAAATTAGTGCTTTAATTGATATGAAGCAAAAGCATGTTGATAATTTGCAATTTGAATGTTATAGCATGAATATTCATGAAACTATGAAATCAGTGAAAGTGCAAGAAAAAATTAAATTAATCACTGATCAATTATCTGTTGATATTTGTGCAGATCATCCCAGTGCTTTTTGGGATAGAAAAAGGCATATTGTCACTCTTCCATATGAAGAGGATTTTGTGGAGGAAAATATTCCCACTAAATCAAGACCATGTCAGATGAATTCTGAACTTGTTGAATTTTGTAAAAAAGAAATTGATAATCTTTTACAAAAGAATTTGATAAAACCATCCAAGTCTCCTTGGTCTTGTACAGCTTTTTATGTTAATAACGCTGCTGAAAAGGAAAGAGGTGTTCCCAGATTGGTTATTAATTATAAACCTCTTAATAAATTTCTTAAATGGATTAGATACCCTATTCCTAATAAAAGGGATCTTTTATCTAGATTATATGATGCTAATATATTCTCGAAATTTGATCTGAAATCTGGTTATTGGCAGATTCAAATATTTAAAGAGCATGCTTATAGAACTGCTTTTAATGTGCCGTTTGGTCAATATGAATGGAATGTTATGCCTTTTGGATTGAAAAATGCGCCTTCTGAATTTCAGAAGATTATGAATGATATTTTTAATCCTTATATGGATTTTATTATTGTTTATATTGATGATATTCTTGTTTATTCAAAGACTGTTGAAATGCATATTAAGCATTTAGAAATCTTTAAAAAGGTGGTTATTCAAAATGGTTTAGTTATATCAAAACCAAAAATGAGTTTATTTCAAACCGAAGTAAGATTTTTAGGACATTTGATTTGTCAAGGGAAGATAACTCCCATTCAGAGATCTATTGACTTTGCATCTAAATTTCCTGATGTTATTTCTGATAGAACTCAATTGCAGAGATTTCTTGGAAGTTTAAATTATATTTCTCCATTTTATAAAAAATTGTCTAGAGATTTAGCTCCTTTATTTGACAGGTTAAAAAAGGATTATAAATCTCCTTGGACTAATGAACATACTAAATTAGTTCAATTTGTTAAACAAAAGATTAATGATTTGCCATGTTTAACTCTTGCTAATCCAGCTTGGCAAAAAATTATTGAGACTGATGCGTCTAATATTGGTTATGGAGGGATTTTGAAACAAATTAACCCTCATGATAAAATTGAATATCTGATTAGATATCATTCAGGTAAATGGACAGAGGCTCAAAAGAAATATGCCACTGTTGCGCATGAAATGCTAACTATTGTTAAATGTGTTTTAAAATTTCAGGATGATTTGTATAATCAAAAGTTTTTAATAAAAACAGATGCGCAAGCTGTTAAATTTATGTTTAATAAAGATTTTAAACATGATGCTTCAAAATTAATATTTGCCAGATGGCAGGCACAGCTGGCTCCTTTTGATTTTGAAATTGTTTATAAAAAAGGAAGTGAAAATTCCTTACCTGATTTCTTATCTAGAGAATTTATTCAATGAATTCTGAACATTTAAATATTTTTATTGAGCAAGATATCTTGTTAGCAATTTTGCAGGTGATAAAATTGCCTAGAGATATTCAAGAAAATATTCTTGAAAAAATCATTAATGATATAATGCGTCAAGATATTATTGATGCAATTCGAGATTTGTTAATAGACGAAAGAGATGAATTTATTTATGACTACTTATCAGAATAAATGTTTCTCTTTCAGAATGGAATCCTCGAATTATCGAGGAAGAGGTAGAGGAAGAGGAGGAAGATCATCCTCTCAAACAAAGTCATACTCGCAGGCATCCTCATATGGATCGTCGTCGCAAAGTTTCCCAGTTATACAAATGGGAAATAAAACTTTGGTGAATGAGAAGATTTCTCAAAATTCATCTTCGGTACATTTGGAAGATATTCCAACTGATCATCCTCTATATGCTCAATTACAAGCATATATGGAAAGTCAAAAGAGAAAAGATACTTTCTCTTCTATAGCTCAAGAAGAAAATGATGATATCAAAGCTTATGAAAGAGTAAGCAAAAAGGAAATGATATTTCCAGTTGAAAATGCTGAGATTCAGCGAAAAGAAGAACCGTGGAAGATATTTCACAGGTATCTAATAACTGGGTTATATTATCCAGGTGAGTCATATAAGACTCGGTCTTATTATGAGACTATTCTCAAAGAAACAGGCAGTGCTGATTTTCAACATTTCTCGGGATATAACTCGAGCGAGAATTCTTATAATTTCTCAAAAATTATAATAAAACAGATTATATCTGTTGAAGAATGGGGAATTTCAACAATGAAAGAAAGACAGATAAGTCTTAATAAAGTAAAGATGAATTTTACTTACTGGGATTATATCCAAGCTTTTGATAAAGTATTATACTACAATAACGAAAGACACAAACACACTTGGTTTGTGAAAATATGTTCGAAGATATTTGAACAGCAAATTCCAAATTGGTTTTTGTCATGGTGGTCATACCATGGTCCTACGGTAAAGATTTTACCTCCTTTATTTTATAAGTTATACAAAGAATGGGTGAAAGTTTCGCCGAAATTATCTGAGTTATACTCAAGAGAACATATTAGTTCTCTAGAAAACATTGATCAGATTTATTTCTTTATTGAATTTTCAATTCCATGGATTCATAAGTGGACTCCAGAATTAGGATTTAATGAAGAACAAATTCCTTGTTTATATAGAATCTTTTATAACAATTTCTGGGATAAATTGATAAAGAAGGATCCCAAGACCAAAGAATTGTTTGGTCAAGAATTGATAAATGAAATTACAAATACTATTCAGGAGTATTCTAAGACTCCTATGAAAGAAGTGATAGATGACTCTTCAGTCAGACATATGGCACGAAGGATTTCAGTGCAAGAAGGAGATAAAGATGAAATGATTGAGAGATATCTGGAAGAAGTTAAAAGAAATTTGCTTTCTTCTATTAATCAGTTTGATAAATCTGATACATCGATGAAAAGCGAAAATAGCCATGAAGATATTCAAGATGCTCAATTTCCTGAAGAGATTTCTACAGAGGAAGCCCTGCTGAAAGCAGAAAAATTAATTCGAGAAATTAAAGGAAAAGCTCAACAATAATTTTGGCTTTTTGAAAATAGTAAAGCCGCCAGGAGGACCCACAGAAACAGTAGATACACTGTAACATCGCACTATGAAATAAGTGCGTAGGACCCAATTATGTCGGGTCACTGTATAAATAGTTATTTTTTTTTTCTATTTAAGAGACCTTCCTTCATTCAGAGAAGGCAAGTCCTTTCTAGGCAAGTTTTAGTTTTTCTCTCTTTGTAAAGAAAAATTTTTTTTATAAAATCTTCAAACTTTTGAAGGCAAAGATCGGTGGTGGATCTGAGTAAGTACTATAATTTTTATTTCTTTTTTGTTCTTACAATTTTATGATAGGCTAAATATATCATATCTATGGTAGAATTATTCTGAAGAAATTGTTGGTAACTATGAAAGTAAGCTAGACTCAATTTAGATGTAAAAGATTAATTTTGAGTTCATCTTAACTTGGTTCCAAGATGGTGGTACAGTCAGATCTAATGAAAGTTTGAATAAATCTGGGTTTGATAAGCTGTGGAAAGTAAGTCCCCGTTATGAAGAAAAAAGGGGCAGATAAATCCCGGTTAGAACATTCAGATTTAGATTATTCAAGCTTTAATTTGATTCTAGACAGGCCCTTTGCTTGGGTAAAAGATTACCATACAGTTATTATGAACTAAAAATTGTTCTTGAACATTTCGATTGTCTTCTGTACAATGATCTAGATCAAAGTTATTATGGCGGACTACCGCCCGATGACAGCGATCCTTATTATAATTCTGAACCAGATGTATACAAAACTGCATGAAGTTTATCATATAAACCTTCATCTAATTCTAAAGCTTTAAGCTTTTCCAACTTACAATTAGGAGCAATCTGTACCATGCCAATATGCATATAATTATAACGATTGCGATACATATTAATATCTCTTTCGCTTAATAAACGAATAGTTTGTTCAGAAGAGTTCAAAATCTAAAGGAGAGATATGACTTACCATTGGTTTTGGCAGTCTAGCTTCAGAGAAAGACTGTCGTGAATAAACTGTAGATCTATCATTAAATCTACCTGTATTACTGTTATCAAATTGAATAACAATTTGTAATAAATTCTATAAGATAAACATAATAATTCAGAACCAGGCGCATAATTATAACCATACGTTTTAATATTCAAAGATCCAAAGTGTAAATTGTTTGATAATTCTCAACAAACTGTTTTAATAGAGGAAAGCAAATTTCTTTTAACCTCTTCCAGATATCTCTCAATCATTTCATCTTTATCTCCTTCTTGCACTGAAATCCTCCGTGCCATATGTCTGACTGAAGAGTTATCTATCACTTCTTTCATAAGAAACATTTATTCTGATAAGTAATCATAAATAAATTCATCTCTTTCTTCTATCAATAAATCTTGAACTGCATCTATAATATCTTGACGCATTATATCATTAATAATTTTTTCAAGAATATTTTCTTGAATATCTCTAGGCAATTTTATCACCTGCAGAATTGCTAACAAACTATCTTGCTCAATAAAAATATTTAAATGTTCAGAATTCATTGAATAAATTCTCTAGATAAAAAATCAGGTAAGGAATTTTCACTTCCCTTTTTATAAACAATTTCAAAATCAAAGGGAGCCAGCTGTGCCTGCCATCTGGCAAATATTAATTTCGAAGCATCATGTTTAAAATCTTTATTAAACATAAATTTAACAGCTTGAGCGTCAGTTTTTATTAAAAACTTTTGATTATATAAATCATCCTGAAATTTTAAAACACATTTAACAATGGTTAACATTTCATGTGCAACAGTGGCATATTTCTTTTGAGCCTCTGTCCATTTACCAGAATGATATCTAATCAGATATTCAATTTTATCATGAGGATTAATTTGTTTCAAAATTCCTCCATAGCCAATATTAGACGCATCTGTCTCAATAATCTTTTGCCAAGCTGGGTTAGCAAGAGTCAAGCAAGGCAAATCATTAATCTTTTGTTTAACAAATTGAACTAATTTAGTATGTTCATTAGTCCAAGGAGATTTATAATCCTTTTTTAACCTGTCAAATAAAGGAGCTAAATCTCTAGACAGATTTTTATAAAATGGAGAAATATAATTTAAACTTCCAAGAAATCTCTGCAATTGAGTTCTATCAGAAACAACATCAGGAAATTTAGATGCAAAGTCAATAGATCTCTGAATGGGAGTTATCTTCCCTTGACAAATCAAATGTCCTAAAAATCTTACTTCGGTTTGAAATAAACTCATTTTTGGTTTTGATATAACTAAACCATTTTGAATAACCACCTTTTTAAAGATTTCTAAATGCTTAATATGCATTTCAACAGTCTTTGAATAAACAAGAATATCATCTATATAAACAATAATAAAATCCATATAAGGATTAAAAATATCATTCATAATCTTCTGAAATTCAGAAGGCGCATTTTTCAAACCAAAAGGCATAACATTCCATTCATATTGACCAAACGGAACATTAAAAGCAGTTCTATAAGCATGCTCTTTAAATATTTGAATCTGCCAATAACCAGATTTCAAATCAAATTTCGAGAATATATTAGCATCATATAATCTAGATAAAAGATCCCTTTTATTAGGAATAGGGTATCTAATCCATTTAAGAAATTTATTAAGAGGTTTATAATTAATAACCAATCTGGGAACACCTCTTTCCTTTTCAGCAGCGTTATTAACATAAAAAGCTGTACAAGACCAAGGAGACTTGGATGGTTTTATCAAATTCTTTTGTAAAAGATTATCAATCTCTTTTTTACAAAATTCAACAAGTTCAGAATTCATCTGACATGGTCTTGATTTAGTGGGAATATTTTCCTCCACAAAATCCTCTTCATATGGAAGAGTGACAATATGCCTTTTTCTATCCCAAAAAGCACTGGGATGATCTGCACAAATATCAACAGATAATTGATCAGTGATTAATTTAATTTTTTCTTGCACTTTCACTGATTTCATAGTTTCATGAATATTCATGCTATAACATTCAAATTGCAAATTATCAACATGCTTTTGCTTCATATCAATTAAAGCACTAATTTCTTTAGAAACAGGATTAGTTATGAATTCAAACTTAACCTGCTTATCTCCTTTTCCTGCAATAAATCCTTTAGCATCAACATGAGAAAAAGGATAGATAGCATTTATAAACGGAGTTCCTAATATTATAGGAGGATATAACTGATTTTTAACCAAAAAGAAAAAGTGAGGAATACACACTTTATTTTGACAAATACTTACATTGGACAATTTATACTTTATATCTAAAGAATGTCCAGAAGCAGATTTAACTGTATGAGTAGTTTTCTGAAAATATTTTGAAGGAATCAATCCTTCTTGAATGCAGCTTACATCTGCACCACTATCAATCATAGCAACATCAGTTATAGAGAAATTATTATCAATTAAAATAGTACATTTAACATACCATTTATGAGCAGTAATAACTTGCATCATTCCAAGAAAAGAATTATCATTCAGATTTTTAAATTGATCAGTAGTTAAAACCTCATTGTTTTCAACAACAGCTTTTCCTTTATCATCAGATTTCTCAGTTAAAGAATTGACTTTCTCTACCTGAGTTATCCTATGATCGCAGACAAGTTGATTCTGCTTAATCAATTTAATTTCTTTTTTTAAATTTTCAATTTCTTCTTTTAAATCATTGAAAGAAGAATCTCTTATCACAACTTTATCATTACTCCTTTTCATTAAACGATTATTAACTTCGTTTATAGAATAAGGAGGCTGATAATCAAAACTTCTGGGTTTTTCAACAGTTTTTGAAGATACTGAAGTAGACCCTGTCGAGGCTAATTCAATAATCTTTTCCCGAAGCTTATTATCAGTGACATCCTTTAATAATTCAATCACATTATCAGCAGTGAGAGTATTAACATTCAAATCTTGAAATTGAGCCTGCAATTTATAAAATTCATCATTTTCGCAAACACAATTAGTATCATCACATTTATCACAGCTAGTATTACAAACCTGTTCTTCTTCTGAGAAGTCAATTAATTCAACTTCATCTTCAGATTCACTTACCGAATTATAATCAGATTCTAAACCAGATGTATACAAAACTGCATGAAGTTTATCATATAAACCTTCATCTAATTCTAAAGCTTTAAGCTTTTCCAACTTACAATTAGGAGCAATATGTCCATATTTGCCACACTTGTAGCACTTTATTTTTGCCAAATCTCTTTTCGATCTGTTTTTGGCAAATCTCCTTTCTCTCCGAGAGCTTTTTCTAACTTCTCTTTCTTCTTTAGATCGTTTTCTCGATCTCCTTCTTCTAGAATAAGTCTTATCAGACTTATCTTTTCTGTTACTTTTTCCTGAAACATCAGGAAGACCAAATTGAGAACAAAAATCACCCATTTGATTTTTCTCTTTCATTCTATCCATTTTTATTTGTCTGGATAGTTTTAATTCATTACACAAGTTTAATCCTTCTTGTGTACAAAATCCTATCAATTTTCCGTATGTCAAAGCATCATACTGTATTTGACCATCATTATCACTTCTTAAATTCCTTCTTACTCTTTCAGCAAATAAAGGAGGAAGTCCATCTATAAATTTTGCTTTCCAATAAGCTTCTTTATTTTCAGGTAATTCCATTACCCTGCTTAGGTACGTATCTTTGTACCATCTAAACTCACTCAAAGTCCTGCATCGAAGACCATTAAGCAAAGTTCGCACTGTTTCATGCTGATTAGTATAACGACCATTAAAATGTTCTAAAATTGTAAGAACCAAAGTATAAACAGCATCTTCTCTATTAGAGACTAATGCCATTCCTAAATTATCATGTCCTTCATCCATGGCTCTAGCATTTATAACCAACGCTTTTTCTTCAGTGGATAAATAATTATCCCACCAGCCTCTTAATTGACCAGTAAAACCTGCAACTATCATTTTGCAAATATTTTTATCAGAATTATTAACACTCCTACAAATAGTGGAGTACATCAACATGCGATGAACCATGATAGTTAACTGTCTATCTGTCAACCCATCGAGATTCCATTCATAAATCTCTGTTCCGCTATAAGACGTATTAGTCTGATTCCAATCCCTTTCTTCAATAAGAACATCTTGAGGAGTTGGACGAGGATAATAAAAAGTCTGCATACGAGGCTTATCAGCAAAACTTTTATTTTTAAAATATCCTTTTAATTTATTCATTTCAGAAAAAATCTCTTCTTTATGATTACCAGATTCTTCTAAAGTTTTCACAAAATCTTCAGATAAATGAATCGGTTTTAAATTCAAAATTTTAAATCTGCTAGTCATTTGTTCAAATTTTTCATCTAGCATATCTTCTAAATCATTTTTGTTTTTAAAACGAAATCCATGAATATCAGGAGGTCTTTGAATATTAACTGATACTGTTGGAATAGAAACTTCCTTAGTAGCTTGTGAAGTAGAAGCCACTTCAGTTACCTTTTCCTTTTCAGTATTCTTCATTTTTTTCAAAATATCTTTAACTAAATTAGTTAAATTTTCAATTTTTTCATCTAGGGAACTTATATGTTCTCCCAAAACTTTAACATATAAACCCAAATAATTATTTTGAGAAATTAATTTATTAATTTCTTTAACACTTACTAAAGCAATTTCTAGATCAACAAATTCTTGAAAAGCTTCAAAAGTAATCCCAGTATTATTGGGTAACATAAACAAATTTTTTGGAGGATACATCGCCTTAGTAATGTTTCCTGCAGAATCTTTATAAGTTCTAGTTAACACATTTATAAACATTGGAATATAAGTAGTGATGTACCAGGGTACAAAGTGCACAATTTGATTATGCAATGCACAGAATTCATAAAATTCTTGAGAAATATTATTTAAATCCTCTTTTGAATATGACTTAAAAAACCAAGTTTTAAACTCATTCCATTTTTCTGAGAAAAATTCATTTTGAATGAACTTTCTTGCCTGTGAACTAGGACTAAAATCAATTTGTTGTGGGATCATTTAAAATTCATTTTTATCATATCCCATATCTGAGGCAGTAGGTATATCTCCTGCTTGTGACGCAGATATCTCATCTCCCTGCGTATTGACTATTTGAACAATATTTGTTCGAGGGTCAACCTTTATAACTTCTTTTGCTCTTTCTTTAACAGGATCTTCTGTTACCAAAGTATGCAAAGAAGCAGGTCTACTTCTTGCTGATCCAAATCTTGAATCTAAAGGAGAGATATGACTTACCATTGGTTTTGGCAGTCTAGCTTCAGAGAAAGACTGTCGTGAATAAACTGTAGATCTATCATTAAATCTACCTGTATTACTGTTATCAAATTGAATAACAATTCTTCCGTCCATTTCTTGAGAAACATGAGAAAAATCAGTATTACTGATTTCATTTGTTAATTGCTCAGGAGCTATCACAGAATTCAAAATCCAAGTAGAAGGAAAATCAATTTCATCCCAAAGGATTGTTCTTCTAGTAGAAATCTTAGATTTAGAGAAATTTGTTTCTATCAAAACAGTTTGTTGAGAATTATCAAACAATTTACACTTTGGATTCAAAGTAGATAACAATCTGTAATAAATTCTATAAGATAAACATAATAATTCAGAACCAGGCGCATAATTATAACCATGCGTTTTAATATTCAAAGTCAAAGCATCAAGAATATTAACATCTGATAAAGATAATTGCAAATTAGGCTGAGTGTTAAAATAAACTGGCCCATAAGCAACAGTTGATTCTATCGAACCAATTAATGACTGTCTAAAATTATAATTTCTAGCATCACGCAAAGCAGCCATAAAAGTTTCAGGTAACCCTTTCAGAGTTAAAGGTTTAAAAGCAATCTGTACCATGCCAATATGCATATAATTATAACGATTGCGATACATATTAATATCTCTTTCGCTTAATAAACGAATAGTTTGTTCAGAAGAGTTCAAAGTTATACTTTGTTCAGTAGTTTTAATCAATTGCTTTGAAGAAAATTTATCAAACCACCCATAATCATAGATAGTATTTAGCTGGACTTTAGGAATAGTCCACTTGTTTAACAAGTCTAAGTTCTGAGGTAAATCTACCTCTTGCAATCTAGTACTTTTAGTACTAATCATTTCCTGTTCCATACAACAGTTAAAACAGACAAGCTTTAAACATATCTATGATAGATTTATAACTTTAGAAATCTTGATTACTATGAAAATACCTAGGCTCTGATACCATAATAAGGATCGCTGTCATCGGGCGGTAGTCCGCCATAATAACTTTGATCTAGATCATTGTACAGAAGACAATCGAAATGTTCAAGAACAATTTTTAGTTCATAATAACTGTATGGTAATCTTTTACCCAAGCAAAGGGCCTGTCTAGAATCAAATTAAAGCTTGAATAATCTAAATCTGAATGTTCTAACCGGGATTTATCTGCCCCTTTTTTCTTCATAACGGGGACTAACTTTCCACAGCTTATCAAACCCAGATTTATTCAAACTTTCATTAGATCTGACTGTACCACCATCTTGGAACCAAGTTAAGATGAACTCAAAATTAATCTTTTACATCTAAATTGAGTCTAGCTTACTTTCATAGTTACCAACAATTTCTTCAGAATAATTCTACCATAGATATGATATATTTAGCCTATCATAAAATTGTAAGAACAAAAAAGAAATAAAAATTATAGTACTTACTCAGATCCACCACCGATCTGAGATTAGATCTCACATACAAACTACTTCTACATATATACTAATACCATAACAAATATTTTTTCAGTTTATTTGAAATTTTTAAAAATTAAATATTATTTGATTATAATTTTTACAAATAATATTTAGTTATTTAAATGTACTTTTCCTTTAAAACATGAAATATAATTTAAATAATATTATTTTTGTAAAAATAAAAAAAATCGAGTAAAATTTGAAAATAAAATTATACAATGAAAGTAAAAAGCAAGATTTGGATGTGTTTGAAATTCCAAATACAATTTTATATTTAAAATTTTCGTGGTCAAACGACAATTTTCAACTAAATGTAATAAACTTTTTTAAGAAAAAAATTTAAAACTCTCATAGTCAAACGAATTCAATATATCCCATAACTTTTTTGTTTTCTCTAAAATTTCGTATCTAGTCAAAACAGTGATAACTGCGGCAGAGTGAATACTAAGTAGTACTCCCTCTATCCCTATTTACTTGTTCATTTTTTATTTGGCACACTATTAAGAAAATAATAATTGACATTGTGAGTTTACCATATTACCCCCATTAATTGATAGGATTCCAAAATCAATTTACTTATTAAAGAGGTTTTACACTTTTCAAAAACATTAGCTCTCTAAATAAATTTGAGGTATAATAAGTAAAAAAATATTATCTTTTTTTTATTTGTCAAAAATGGTAACTAAAAAAGGACAAATAAAAAGTCAAAATCGGACAAGTAAAAAGGGACGAAGGGAGTAGTAAAATTGAGTGTAGCATGTGCTGCGAAGCATGGAAAAAATGTTACTAAAAAGTTCATGAAAAATATCTCTTGTATAGGTCATGGCCATTGGCCACCCAATATATATATATATTCCTTTCTATTCTCCATTTGAACCCTCTTTTCGTTAAACTCCTCGTTCTTCTCGTTTCTCTACATTTACTCATTCGTCGCAGCGATTTCTAAGGCGAGTAGAACGCAGGTAATACAGCTTTCTCTTTCGTTTTATGATCCGATTTTGATTCTCTTTTAGCAATTTTTTCTGCTTAGATCTGTGAAATATACCGATTTTTATGTATTTTTACTTTTTGTGAGGTTTGTTGTATTTTGATTAGTCTGGATTTTTGTGATTTTTGAGTTTTTTTTGTATGGATCTGTATGTTAGTTTATTGGAAATGGATTGTAGGTTGGTGGATCTACACAGTTTTATTGATCTGATTCGTGTTTTACAGTGCTGTTGCTGTGTTTTTGGTTGTAGGAGAGATTGTTTTTATCGATATCACTGTAGATCTGGTCAACGAGTAGTGCGGTTTTTGATTCAATTATATAATTGTGTTGTGTGATTTATAATCTAGAATTCGGTTACTGAGCTATATACTATAGTTAGGTGTATTTAAAAAAAACTATACACACACTGTTGATCTGGTCAACGCGTTTTGAATGGCCTGGTGTGTCTGTGTTATGTAGTTGAGATCTATATAACTTGGACTCTCCAGAAATGTTGCCACACTCGTGTTGGATACTTCAAAAATGCACAATTTCTGGAGGATCTGACACACGCCTGTTGATATTTTTGAAGAATTCGAGCAACATAGGCTAAGATTATTCATGTGGTTTAAAATACAGTATTCTGTCAGTGAAGTATGTTCATTTGGTGAAGTTAAGAAAATTGAGTTTTGGCATTTGTTTTTGTCATTTGAACGAACTGTATACATTTTGTGTTAAGATGTTCAGCTATTTACCAGAGTACATCAGAGGCTAACTGTTCTTTTTTAAGATTATTTATTGATTAAATGATTTGGTATTTGTGTTTACAAGTTATGTTGTCAGACTTGTGATTTTGTTTATCTAGTGTATGTACAAGTTCAGAAATATGTATATTTGATCAAAGCAGTTAATAATATTTGTGTTTATCCTTCATTACTGTACCTTGGAAATGAGATTTACTACAAACATTAGTATGGCTTGGGTCAGTTGCTGCACACTGTGGATCAAAGGGACCACATCATTGTTGTTGTAAGATACATCATTTGTTTTCTATTGGAAATGAAAAGCTATTTTCTCAGTCCCATTTTGTATGAGGTCCCATTTCAATTTGTTTGTCTTGCTTTTTTGGTTTTTAGTCCATTTAAACAAATCCCTCTTATTCTTTTTGACAACTCTTTAATTCCAACTTTCCACATGGCATATTGAAGATCACTAGATTAAAGGATATTTTGGTACATTGTACATCTCTTTAATCTAAGAGCACAAGTTTCAAAAGTCTCCTTTTATCTTTTTAAACTCTGTGCCAAGGTAAAATCAGGCAAGCAAATTGAATCGGAGGGATTATGTAATATATTTTGTGCATCTAATTATAAATTACCTTCATCTTGTCATGTTCAAATGAAAATGAATAGCTTGTTAAATTTTCCTGTGGTTTGATAGTAATTGCAAACATCAAAGATTTATTTGGCTGATTGCCATCGGGAATCGAGATTGATGATTTTCATTGACAATTTTAGTTCAAAGGAAAAGTACCATTTCAAACATGCCGAAATGCAAGAAATTAGGACTTTGAGATATGGTGTAATAAGTTTCTTTGTTGCTACACAGTATTTAGTGACTTCGGCTCTTGTTGAGTTCCCAAGGCGAGTAATGGGAATTAAAAGTTAGCTGAACTCAACTGGGTATTTGGTTTGTGGCTTTCATGTCTTTTGTTGGTTAAGATGGAATTTAAAATTCTCGGTTATGAATTTTTACAGAAGAATTGTGGAGGTTGTAGAGACCTAAGTCTATTGCTTTATATTTGCAGGAGTTTATTCTAGGCTGCGATGGCAGATAACCAGCACCCAACTGTTTATCAGAAGGTAGCTAGCCAGATGCATCTGAGCTCCAGTCTTTCACAGGATGTCCATGCTCGCTATGGGGGCATTCAAAGGCCTGCTCTCTCCCAGAGACGTTTTCCATATGGCAATTACTCTAATGCTGGACTACAGACGTGCCAAGCCACACAGGATCTCTCATTGATTGCCGCAAATGCTTCACCAGTGTTTGTGCAAGCTCCCCAAGAGAAAGGACTTGCAGCGTTTGCCACTGACTTCCTCATGGGTGGTGTTTCTGCTGCTGTGTCAAAGACTGCTGCTGCCCCTATTGAGCGTGTGAAGCTTTTGATCCAAAACCAAGATGAGATGATTAAGGCTGGTAGACTCTCAGAACCATACAAGGGAATTGGAGATTGTTTTAGGAGGACAATTAAGGACGAAGGATTTGCTTCCTTGTGGAGAGGAAACACCGCTAACGTCATTCGTTACTTCCCCACTCAGGTATACCATTTACTTACATTTGATACTACAATTCATGTATATGAAGATATATGGGTGCTGGTTGATCTGTTGATTTTTGGAATTACGGAATGGTGGCTGATATTGTGTTCCACAGGCATTGAACTTTGCATTTAAGGACTACTTCAAGAGGCTCTTCAACTTCAAGAAGGACCGTGATGGCTACTGGAAGTGGTTTGCAGGTAACTTGGCATCTGGTGGTGGTGCTGGTGCTTCCTCTTTGCTCTTTGTTTACTCCCTTGACTATGCTCGTACTCGTCTTGCAAACGATGCCAAGGCTGCAAAGAAGGGAGGTGGTGGCAGACAATTTGATGGGTTGGTTGATGTCTACAGAAAGACACTTAAATCTGATGGAGTTGCTGGCTTGTACCGTGGGTTTAACATTTCATGTGTTGGTATCATTGTGTACCGTGGTTTGTACTTCGGAATGTATGATTCATTGAAGCCAGTGCTGTTGACTGGAAAGATGGAGGTTAGTTATCCATCTATTTTTGGTATTTTCCCATTGCTAGTTTGCTATTTTGCTATTTTGCTATTTTGCTATTTTGCTATTTTGCTATTTTGTGATGATATCATATGTTGATAGTTATGTTCAGATTCATGCTTACAGTACTTGGAAGTTGTTGACTGTTACTGCAGAGTTGGGTTTTAGAATGTTATGGTTGGAATATGACTTCATTATGTTAAGAGATATTGACCCTTTTTTAAATTCTCTTGATGGTTGCAGGATAGTTTCTTTGCTAGCTTTGCTCTTGGGTGGCTCATCACCAATGGTGCTGGTCTTGCCTCGTACCCTATTGACACAGTTAGAAGAAGAATGATGATGACATCTGGTGAGGCAGTGAAGTACAAGAGCTCGTTCGATGCATTCAACCAAATCCTTAAGAATGAGGGTCCCAAATCTTTGTTCAAGGGTGCTGGTGCTAACGTCCTCCGTGCTGTTGCCGGTGCTGGTGTGTTGGCTGGTTATGACAAGCTTCAGGTGATTGTCTTTGGAAAGAAATATGGCTCCGGTGGTGCCTAATTCAGACATTAACATTGTCTATTTAGAATTAGATTGTGGTGATGAAAATCCTTCTTATTGAAGTTCCATTTGGGGTTGGGACATTTTATGTTTTTTTCCCTACCCCTTTTGAAATAATTTAAAATTTTAGAGCGGGTTAGAACTTTAAACCTGCAATTAATCATTCCCTTATTTTAAGGGTGTTTTGTCATGCAGACCTTTATATTCACAGCAGAGGTTACAGATTCTCATAATCAATTTTTGATTGAATTAAATTCAGATATGATTTATCTGATTGTTAAATACCTTTACTGTTATTTTTTCATATTCGTCCTTATATTTAGCATATGAGAATGTCATCAAAGCTCTGTTGTACTCTTTGGCTCTTTGCTTTGGTTGTGCAATATCTTCTTAAATTCTACATTAGCTCGAGCTTGCAAAGGGATGATTGTCTCCAAATTGAAGTCTAGAAGACTATAATTTCGTATAGGACTTCTTTAGAAATCAAATGTTAGCATTGATTATATATATATATAGAGAGAGAGAGAGAGCACAAGAGGTGTTTAGCAAAATAGTAGAACTAAAATTTTATGTACTTCTTCCAATCTATTTCTAGTTTATGTGATCTTATTTGTAGTGTGTTATGAAAAAATAACTTTTTTTTTTCAAAATTTAAAAATTCTTTAATTTAAAGCTTTCATTTATGACAGCTTTTAAATGTACATGTTCCAAAATTCTTATATTATGCAAATGTTATGCATCTTTAAAATCATTAATTTAAAAGTTCGTAAAGGAAGCTAAGGGTGGTTGAAATTTCGAATTTAATTTCTTTCTTAAACACCACACTCAATTTTTATGAAAGTATTTAGAACATAACTGTACAAAATTTTCATGAAGCTCAAGAACAAATATTATTACATTAAAAAATTAACTAAGCCAAGATGTAATTAAAGATAACAATTAAAATATAAGTACTTATATTATGTTTTAATTTGTTTGTCTAGTTTTGACTTGACACAAAATTTAATAAAATAAAAAAGACTTTTAAATATTGTGATCTTAAATGAAAAATATGTAGAATGTACTAAAATATCATTTAATCTTGTAGTCTAAAATTAAAAGTATATAGAATGTATCAAAATGTCATTTTTTTAAATGAAAAGAAAAGAAAAGATAACTTGGGGATAGAGGAAGGGAAAATGGGGAGAGGATTATAATGTGGAGAATTGAACCATCATCAACAAGGTGAAAGTTCAAGTATCCAACCAACTGAACTAATAAGATTCCCCTCGAAATGTCATTTTATGTTGAAAGTTAGACTAAAAAAGTTGCTAAAAAGGTAAACATTCTTTTTTAAATGCACTAAAAAAGAATTTAAGTAATTTTCACAAAAAAGAATGTAAGAAAACAAATTGAAACTCAGGCGGTAAGTGATATGATACGATGATATTGCAAATGTTCTTTTAAAATTAAATTATACAAAATGTATTGAATTTAAAAAAAAATTAGTATTGTTTATTTTCTTTACACTTCTTTTTTTTCTTTTCATTTTCAATAATACATACTCTCTGTATTACAATTTATTTGTCATACTCTTCTTTTAATTCATTTGAAAAAGAATTTCTCTTTCTTTTTAGCAATTCCTTTATTCAAACTTTCCACATGATATATTTAAAATCATAAGATTAAAGACTATTTTGGTATGTTGTTCGTATTTTTAGTTTAGAACCACAATTCAAGAGTTTTCTATGAAGAATTATATAGCAAAGTCATTTAACTTTAATACGGTCACCCACTTTAGATTTTTTTTTTTCTTATAAAATCACTCAATCAAATTTGTCATAAAAAATCTCCCTTTAGTCCATAACATTTTGGGTTTGAGAAATAATATATCCATTTTTTGAATGTGATAATAAACTTTTTATCTTAAATCAATTGCTAAAAATGGGTCGAATTATTACATATATTTTTAAAATGTCAACAACCTTCAATTAATATAAATTATAACATATACACTTTCAAAAAATCAAAAAATTTAAACAACAACATTGTATAAAAATTAAATTTCATGCCCTCTTTTTTGATATCATTTTTCACATGAACCTTTTTTTTTTTTTTTTGCATAACTTCAAATTATCTGGACATAGGCATTTAATGCGAAATAGGAAAGTAAATAAGTCATTTAAGAATAATGTTGATTATAATGCTTGTATTAGTGATATTTGTATAAGTTATGCTTGCGTTAATTATATAGATACTAGTATTGATGCCAGCACGTTGCGCGATTAGTTTATAATGTAATTGTAAATACTAATTTAATGTCAATTTCAAAATTCGACCTAATATAAAATAAATATTATAAAGTTCACATTAGAGAATGTTAGCATTTAGCACCTTAACATGTTAAAATAGAATATTTATGAAAATAAATCAATATATAAATTTAGTTCATTGTCTGAATTTGTTGATCATAATTTTTATTATTATTTAATTTTTCAATTATTCAAAATCATAAATAACTCACACAGTTCTTATTATATTTTTGTTAGCATAATAAAGATATAAAAAAAATTAATCGTTATATTAAAATAAAATGTAATTTAAAAGTCCTACTATTACGATAATGTCAAGCATAAAACTAAGAAGTTTTAATCACTTGAATGACAAATTGTAGACATGTTGTTCAAAATTTTTAAATTTTATCTTTTAATTTTTCTTAAAAACATATATCAATTATATGGTATTTAAAAATAATCATATAATTATATGATATTTTAGTACTATATAATTTTTTCAATTGAATGATAATTTTATAAATTTATTTTCAAATAATAATTTCATTAATCTATGATCAACAAAAACAACAATAATGCTTCCTCGTGTTTCTTTCAAATAAATTAATTTGAATTTTTTTGTAAACTATTTTTTTTTTTAAAATGCAGGTTGTCAATATTTTGAAATTATCAAAAATCAGTTTCTTTATTGTTGGAGAAATGTCCATTTATTGAGATTAGCTTTGTTATGTTATTATTTGTTTCAGATTAAAAAAATATATATTTCAAAGACTCCAAATCTTATTTTTCTTACACTATTATAATTTTTTAAAATAATTTATTGTATGAGTTTTCTCTTTTTGTTAAACTGTCATAATCTTAAAGTAATTGGTGAAATGAAACTCAAAAGATATGATAAGATCATCAAATTCCGATAGCAGATGAAGCACAAACATGTGTGATCGTAACAACATGATAAAATCTTAAGGTTTTCTGTAGATTAGAAAACTAATTAAATAATCTCTCTCTTAAGAAAATTAAGATTATTTAAAAGAAATTTTAAAAAAAGTTTGCGAACACAAATCGTTTTTTGACATAAAAATGGTTTTTGTCATCAATTTTTATTTAAACACTTTTATTTTTTTAAATACAAATCTTTTGGTGTTTTTTCTTGTCAATTTTTTGTTGACTATTTGATAGTAATTTTTTGGTTTGAAGTTCTTTCATATTTATAAAATTGAAAAAATAATTAACGAATAAATTTTAAATAAATTTAAAAACACGATTTTATCTCTTAGACTTATTTTGTGGAAATACAATTTCAAAAATATAGGATCTTAAAATTTCAAAAATATGTGTAGATACCTTTTAAAATTGAAACTGTTGTTGAATTTTGAATTGTTAAAATTTTTATATTTACTGATTTCTTGATTATTTAAAATTTAATTTTATTCTATAAATATTTAAAAAATATGCATGTGTGTTCGTAAGTTAGTGGGGGTATTGGGAGCAAAGGGACGTGCATATTTTGGTTAAGTTATTTTTTTCCTTTTTATTTTCTCTCTCTTCTTCTTTTACTCCTTTTATTTTTTTTTAAAAACATTAATATAAATATATTCTTTATGTTTTAACATAAATATGTACTTAATATTTTAATTTAATAAATTAAATTAATCTAATTATTATTTTAGATTTTAATTTAAATTCAATTTTATTACATTGACTACTAATTAAATTCCGTTGTTAGGTTGTATGAAATATAAAATATAAAATATTCAATATTAATTTTTCTTTCTTTTAAAAATTATTTTAATATTGTCTTAGAAATTATTAGAATTGAAATTTTAGAAAAAAATTTATTAAAATGATTATTTTGATGTGTTTGCTTAGTTAGTAGTTATTAATAATGGCTGAGTATTATTAAAAAATTTTGAATTAGTATCTTTATTAAATGAACAGGTTTGCCATTAAAGAGGGTATCATCAATGTATGCTTCACATTGATTCATTATCAATTAAAATTAGGCATAGTTAAATTTTAATTAGCCCACCAAACAAAATATAAAAGTATAAGGAAATGGTGTTAATTCTCTCTTCATTTTCATTCAAAATTAAAAAAATAAATCAATAACAGTATAATTATTATATTATTTTAAAAGAAGAAAATAATTTTTTTTCTGGAAGCTACACTGATATTATAGAGCACAAAAAATATATGATAGTCAATAATTTTATGTAGCATATAGCCTGGTAAATAGGCCATGACAACTATTTATATCTTTTGAGAAAAGCAATAAACCATTCACTCATATTATACCAATCAACTGCAAACTTGTAAAAGAAATAATTGTCCAAATATTGATCAAACTTCGATTTTTCATCAATATACTCGACCTTAATAAGCAGACGAAGGGCTTCATACTGCAAAAAAAATAATCAATCAGATAAATGATACAAAGAAATTAAAATGTATCAGAAAAAGTAAAAATAATGATCAATTTGCATATATATATATATGTGTGAGAGAGATTTATGAATATTGTTGCTCCTTCACTATCAAACTCGTTAGGAATGCACCACATCCAGACTTGAGAAGGAGATTTAGGATGATGGTTTCCTTGCTTTAATACTCGTCAACACTTACAAAATAATTGTATTGCTCTTGGAAGACTCTAAAATCACCTGCATACAACAATCATTATATATGTATTACTCATCACTTCAAACTATGAAGATTAATTGTCATAATTTGATGTCATATTTAAAAAACAATCATAACAATTGAAAAGACAGCAAGAAAAGGAAAAAAATGTTACCATGTTTAAGTGGTTGAATGAATATATGATAATAAGAAATTCTTAAATGCAGTTTCTCAACAAGATATAGGTGGTGATGAAATGGAGAATAATTTTTGTTATTCAGATACTGCTTCTTCGTTGTGTGAAAGAATTGTAGAAGTTGTTTTATGGGTAGTTTTTTTTTATAATGATAAGTTTTCAAAGTATTTGAACAGTTATATTTGATTTTAAATTTAAAAAGTTAACTGATTAAAAGAATGTATATCGTGCAGTTAGTTTTATTATATTTTTTCATTATTTTAAAAAAAAATTCTAAATTCCATTTCTTTTGGAGCATTTCCTAAAATCTTTAAAAATATGTAAATGATTATTATTATTATTATTATTATTATATAGATTATTATTATTATTAATATATAGATTATTATTATTATTATTATCATTATTATTTGTTTTGCTATAAATAAGGAAGACTCATGGAAAGATAGTTAAAATATTTCAAAAATATAAATATAATAATTTCCCACAATAAAAGGAATCACACACGTTAACTACTATTAAAATTTGAATTTAAAAAAATGGTAAAAAGTTAAAGTAATAATAAAAATTAGATTGACACTACTTTTTCAGTTTTTTTTACTGTTTGCAATTTTTATTTTTATTTTTAGAATTTAAATTAATTTTAATAATTTATAAATTTTCTTTTTTTGTGGTGCTGACATGTAGGCGCTATCACCTCTCCTATTATATATATATATATATATATATAGATTATTTCTTCTCCATTATTTAGTTTGATGTATTAAAAATAGTATTCATTGTATAATTTTTTTTAAAATATTTTTTTCAAAGATTCCTTCCATAAATATAACGAAAAAGATGAAAAAAAGTTTTTAGGGGCATGAAATTAACATTTTTTGCATTATTAATACCATAGATTTTCATGTAATAATAATACACACCTCAATACATAATGGAGTGTGTAACTAATGCTTATATTAGTTATACATAAGATGAAAAAAAATACTTCCTCCGTCTCATTTTATATGAGTTAGTTTGACTTGACATAAAATTTAAGTAAAAAAAGATTTTGAAAACTCGTAGGGCAAAATATGTTATAGATATTTGTAAGACTATAAATTATTTCATTAATAACAAAATTAATACTTCAAAATTAAATTATTATTAATTATGAAAATATATTATTATTTTTTACATTAAAATATAAATTGGGAGAGAAGAAGTACTGAATAATGCTACACAAAAGATCAGCTTTACCCTCATTTAATGCTTTTTTAGCTTTCTTCATAGCATTTATTTTTCCAGACATCTTTTTTTTTATCTGGTCTCCATGCTCAGGAGCATTTAGTAAATTAAGATAAGATAGTTATTTTGATTGGTCCATATTTATGATTACTGATTGAAAAAAAAATACTTTTTTTATTTCGTGAATTGTTATAATTTTTTTTATAGTTCAAAATAAGTGAGTTCAAATTTCAAGAGAGTTACTCCCTTTGTTCACTTTTACTTGTTACTTTTCCTTAAAATAGATTTTCATTTTTATTTGTCACTTTTGACATATCAAGACAATAATTATTTTTTTCATATTTTACCCTCAACATTAAATACTCATTATCCAAATCATTTTTCAAAACATCATTTAATAGGGAATAATTTGGTAATATATATATATCAATAATTATTTTCTTAATGGGTGTGCCAAGTTAAAATGTACTCTCCCGTCCAACAATAGTTGTCCACTACACTACTTTGGGATGTCCAACAATACTTATCCACTTTATGAAATCAATGGATAATTTTACACTTAGTTCTTAATTTACCCTTATCATTAATTATAGTCATTTCTCTATTACATTTTTCAAGACATTGTTTTTATTATATTCAAAGGGTAATATGGTAAAATTACTCTTCTATTTATAGTTTTTTAAGAAGTGTGCAAAGTCAATAGTGAGCAAGTATTGTTGGAAAGAAGGAGTAACAAGTAAAAGTGAATGGAGGAGTATTGAAAACTTTTTTTCATTTTTGCCTCTCATTTGTATCTTCTAGATGATAATTTCAAGAGGGTTAATTGCTCATATTTATGATTTTACTTTGAATTATTTATATTTTCAAGAATAGTTTGAGAATAACTAAAAGGGTAAAAGTAGAAAATAGTGTTTATTTTATGTCCTAAGTTTTCTTTCTTAATGAATACTCCCTCGGTCCCTAATTACTTGTCCACTTTTTCATTTTTAGTTGTCCATTTTTACTTGTTCATTTTTTAAAATCAAGAAAAGGACAATTTTTTTTACCTATTATACCCTCAATTAATTAATGAACTTCTTGAAAATCTTAAATTTTTAATTCATCCACTTCATAATTAATAGGGCTAAAATGGTATACTCACTATGTCATTCGTTGCTTTCTTAATAGGCGTGTCAATTTAAAAGTGGACAAGTAATTAAGAACAGAGGGAGTATGTATTGTATTAACTCAATAATTCACTTATTTTAAAATGGAGGGAATATATTTATGATTACTGTACCTCCTTTGTAATTATTTCTTTTTGTGAAGACAAATTTATCCTTTCTCGATGAATCTTTCGTTGTCTTAGGTGGGACCCACTAAAATTTTCATTTAACACCTCCTCAACTTTTTAGGCATGAGCCCTTCTAAAAGATATCACAAGATACTTCCCTCCCAAATTAATTGTCTATATTACTATCCTGTCCAACAATAGTTATATACTATAATAAAAATAGTTATGCAATAATATTTATCTAATTTAAAAAATCAAGAGATAATTTATTTTTTGTGTTTATTTTATTCTTGCTATTAAATACTATTTATCATCTAACACATTTCTCAAAGCATTAAATTTAATAAAATCAAAGGATAATATAGTAATATTACCCCTACTATTTATTGTTTCTTAAGGGGTGTGTCAAGTCAATAGTGGACATCTATTGTTAGACAGAGGGAATATTATTTTCTCTGTCTCATTTTATGTGATATCGTTTAACTATGCACAATGTTTTAAGGAAAAAAAAAGACTTGAAATTTGTGGTGTAGTTTTTTTTTTTAGATATTTGTGTGGTTGAAAATTATTTCATTAAGGATAAAAGGGGTATTTTAAAGTTAAATCGTTTCTAATCATAATAAGATGACATTTTTTTTGGGATGGATTAAAAAGAAAAGGGTTCCACATAAAATGTATCCGAGGGAGTATTATTTTTTAGAATGCATGATTTGAGAAATTGTTTAAGTATTTTGCACATTATTTAAGAACTTAAAGAATGAACGATTTGAGAAAAATTTAGAATAATTAATTAATATTAAACGTAATAATAGAAAAATAAATTATCTAATTTCTCTTGATATAGAAAAGTGAAAAACAAAATATGGAAAATAATTAGAATGAATAGTTAATACTAAAAGTAAAAATAAAATTCCTTTGTATCTTTCTCTTGATATGATAAAATAGATAAATACAAATGCAATTATGTAGTTTTCACATTAATATATCCTTCTAGTATATGATATACATCATAAAAGACTGAGTTTTTCTTTTTTTTTGGAAGAAATGAACCAGTCACCTATAATATCCTGTGAGTATGCGGCATAAACCATGTGGAATAGAGAACCGATGAGTATTTTATCTGAAGGAATGATCAGTCATCTATGATATCCTGTTACTATATAATATATATCATGTGCGCATCGTACTATACTACAATTGTATACATCAGTTGCTACCAATTTGATATACTATGTACTAGAATAAGTTATTTTCTGACACTTGATATAGAAAAGATAAAAGTAAATAAAAAGTGTACTATATCAATTATCTTATTTATTGATATAATAAATAATAAAAAATAAAAAAAGAAGAAAAACAAAGAAGCCAAAAGGTGTGTAGAATTAGATTATGAAGAAAAAAAGGAAAAAAAGATTTGAAAATAATAAAAAATGTAACTGGAAAAGAAGAAAAATAAAAATAAAAGGAAAGGAAAAAAGAAAAGATAAAACATGTTGTTCTAATATCTGGTTTAGAGATTAAAAAAGAAGACAAAAGATATATTATGTTATATATAAAAAAGGAGAAACACATATTTACTATATCAATTATTTTTTCTTATGGTATAGAAAGAAGAAGAAGAAATAAAAAGGACAAAAAAAATGAATCTCTGTAATTAGCAAATAAACAAGAGTAAAAGAAAACTCGTCGAAACCCTAATCCATGACTTCTAGAGTCTAAAGTCCGATGCCTGCCATGACCGCCTGCCAGTTTTCTATGAAGGCTGGTCCGCTCTCTATGTCAGATTTCCCTCATCTCAACCTAAAAGCGTCTATCACCAATCCTAGTTTGCTTATAGAGAAGTCTTATATTAATTCAGTCATAAATAACGCTCCAGCATAAAAATTCACAAAAACGAGCAGTATATGTGGAAGGTATCCCACGTATTCAATGGTCGGAGGAAGAGGTGGATACTATGAATAGAATTGAAAATTTGCAATATGCAATCATTGGCAAGTTCACATATGAAGTGGCAGACTTGGAGGAGTTGCATTTGATAATGCCTAAACAATGTGACATTAAGGGAGATTGTCAAATAGGGCTGCTTCGCAACAAACACATTTTCATTAGGCTTAGCCAGCATGCAAACTTCATAAATCTTATTTCGAAAGGGGCCTACTATATTGAGTGCAAGGATGATTATTCATACCTTATGCACACACTAATTTATCATGCACAATTTAAAATTAACGAAGAAACCACATTGATAATGGCTTGGATCTCTTTTCCAAACCTGCTGCCAGCTTTCTTTGTCAAGAATGCTAGTTTTCATTGGCATCAGTAGTTGGGAAGTCCATACAACTTGATCTAGAGAAAATTAACAAAACTAGACCAAGTTATGCGAGAGTGTAAGTGTTGGTGGATTTGAAAGAAAACCTTCTCACATAAGTAATGATGGATATTTTAAATGAGAAGACTAGAGAGGTGCGATCGAAAGGAATTCAAATTAGATATGATTATGTTCCTACATATTGTTAGAATGCAAGATGCATGGACATGACAAATAGGAATGTAGAGTATTGATCAAAAAATAGGAGATAGTGGCACCAGAAAAGGAGGATGGAGATAAGAAGGAAACAAAGAGAAAAGAATTGAAGGAAAAGACTGAAATACCTGAAAGACCTTGGGTTCATTAATTTAAAAGAGAAAAAACAAGGGTATTGTCAAGCGGTAGAATTGTTGGAGACCTTGGTTTATGGATCATGAAGGGTAACAAATTTGCAAGTCTAGAAGATAATACAACAGAAAAAGTACTTGAAGAAAAGAATGCTAGCACATCTAGTCCTAATGATCCAAGTCCTTTAATTACAAACAATGAAAGTAAAGAGGCAGGGGAGATACAAAAAGGGGAAATTAACTAAAGAATGAGTCATTCAAGCCTTTGACAAATCTTCAATTGGCCAAATCAAGATGACGTATGGTGAAGAAGGCACTGCAAACGATAACATTAATGAGCATCAAGTAACAGATGATAAGAAATCAAAGGATATAAAAAAAAGCAAAAGAGTTAAGGAATGCAACAATTAGTGAAAATCAGTCAATAGAGCGGCAAACAACAGAAGACAAGGATGGGATTGAGAATAAATGTGATAATGAGAAAGTAATCAGCAATGAAGTAGCATTTTTCCATAGCCATGAAATAATGCAACAATCAGGAGAGGTATCTAATGGCAAGGCTATCATAATGGTTCCAAATTAACGAGATGCTACTCAAGTGATATCTCCCAGTAGGGTATTATATGATATAGTGTCTCATAACTTGGGAGGGGAGGAGTTGGTGGCTTCAGAGGAAAGTCAGGCTAAGGGTGTCCCAAAGATTGAATGTCCTAACGAGAAGAAGCATTATCTTTCTATTGAGGTAAACTTGTCCTCAAAGCTGCTGAAAACTCAAGAAAAGGGAAGAAACAAGGAAATGCAGTAGAGAATCAACCTACCATGGTGCCACCAAAGAGAAATAAACCAAAAGTTTACCTATGAAAGCTCTAATTTGGAATACTAGGTAGGTGAAATCCCAACAAGCTATTCATAAAGTTCAAATATTGCATAACTTTTATAAATTTACAGTCATTGATTTGTTGGAACCTTTTCAACATGCTAGACTCATTAACAGATATAGAAGAAAACTGAAGATGCATGTGGTAAAGGTAAATTGTAATGGCAAAATATGGTGTTTTATCAATTCAAATTTTGATGTTATAGTGGCCAAGGATACTAAGCAGCAACTAACACTATGTTTAAAACATCAACAACAGATACACACGTTTATTGTTACCTTAGGGGTAATTCTGGCCCAAGTGCAACGGCTTTTTACATAAGAAATTTAGCAGGTGATCTAGTAGGTGCTAAAGAGGTAAAGATTAAAGACTTTACTAGAATTGTGGCTGAAGTTATTGCTGTAAGGAAAGGTCTACAATACTGCTGGGAACATGATTTTGTACAAGTTTTATTAGAATCAGATTCATATGCTTTGGTATAGATGCTTAATGGAGAGTGGGAGATTTCATGGAATGTGACTTTGGAAGTCAATTCCATAAATAGGCTGAGGGACTTGATGACAGTAAGAGTACAACACTCCTTAAGGGAGGGTAATACTCTTGCTGATTATTTTGCTAATTTTATTTTTCATTTGGCAGGTACAATTGAGTTTAATCACTTTCAGGATGTTCCAAGTGCAGAAAAAATAACTATAAATGCAGACATGTATGATATTTCTCATTTGAAAATAAGGCAGTCTAATATGCTTTGTTCTAACAATGTGTAATTATCTCTATAACTTTTAAAATATTCCTGACATATTTAGGTTTCCTACTATTTTTGTCTGAATTAGATTTGTTTGATTACATATCATGCACCTGGTGAGAACTTGAGGTGTCACATATATATAAGATCAGGACAATTGGGATTAGCTTGTATAGGCCTAGGCTATGTTTTACTGAGTTATATATTCAACAATTCAAGCTAAATAAATAACATAACGTTTGTGTACCTAGTGTGAATTGGATCAATTAGTTTCATGTTCGAGGTAGATGTCGGGTTGGTTACATGAATGTCTCTTGGGTCAAATCGGAAACAAGTTTAATATGTCAATACCTTATTTTAAAGATCTACGCTCAAGTGGTGATATCAATCGCATTGTGGACTCAACCCCACGAGAATAAATCTAAGAAAAAAGGTACAACTTACCCTTGTTGACAGAAAAATGTGTTCGTTCACCTGGAGACCTGCAAAGGGAGAAAGATCAGCATCAGCCTTGGCAAAAATAATAGATCTCAGATGTTACCTATCTCACTGGTACACATCGAATCGATCTTGCAAAAAACCTTCTTGCCTGCTAATGCTGAGTTAATGGTGTCAATCGTGGGAGAAGCTTCACGCCCAATTGGGAATTCAAACTCGATTTGGAGCTCTATTAGCTTACTGAAGAAAGAGGGGTCAAGGAGAACATGTTACCAGAAACTAAAAGGACGTTCATCCTTACCACTTTCATATTTTCTTTTTTGACTTTTTCTTTGCATGTTGATTTCTTTTGTTTGTTTTAGCTATTTTCAGATTTTTATGGGCTTAACACTTTGCTCTACATATATTGTACATAGCTTCATTTTTAGGCCGGTCTGATCTTTCTTTTTTTTTTTTTTAACAAAGAAAATGAACAAGAAGTAAAGAAGATGAAAAACATGAAAAGAAAAAAGAAAACGAAAAGGAAGGAGTCCAACTTAAGTATGAATAAGATTATGGTGAAAAATAAAAATAAAGAATAACTTAACCTGTGGAAAAAATGAACAAAAGAGATAAAAAAAATGAGAAAAAAAAAACTAAACAAATAGAGAAATAAAAAAGAAAATGAGAAAAAAGAGATACTTGCCCACAAAAGCTACAATGAATCGAAAGTGTAATTAATTTGACGAGCAGAAAATGCAATGCTAATTAGTTTAGTTTTTATGGATAACTAGTAAAATTATTCGCGCCTCGCGCGAAAATTTAATATCACAGAATTTATAAAATAATAATTAAAATCTATCATTCATTAAAACTAAAACACTATATTATCTTACATACAAGATTACTTAGTAACGAACATTAATAATGTAAAGGAAAATAATAATTATAACATCTTATTATTTATCGTTCAATCAATCAGCTTTAATTTGATTTTATAATTTTAATTTTGCTTCCCGAAAGTGTTACTATTTGATATTTTTGGGGAATCAAATGAACATCAACCTGAGATATTAAATTTTCTAATAAATAAATAATCGTTGGTGAAGGGATAAATAAATTTTAAAAGGCTGAAAAAAGTGAACTAATATTCTAATTTTAATGTGTAGAAAGTTTAGCCCTACCTTTTGCTTTGCATATATCATTTTAAAGTTCCCTATTTAAATGTATCATAAATAATTATTAAAATGAAAAATTAAAGGGAGAATATATCATATTGGACAACAGTTCAACTTAATATATATACTTGAAAGGGAAAAATATTACACAAAACTATTCCGTTTGTTTGGGTGCTTTTTAAAAATCAACATACCAGAGTGATGGAGTTCAATTTGAAACTACACTTCTATTCCAATCGCAGTGTCGAGAAACACATCTATTGCTTCTAGAAAAGTATTTACAACTTGCAGTAAACTTGAGAACCTATCAATACTTCATATTGAATATGCGCAATTAATTTATTGTGTAGTTATCTATGTCTTTGGCATTAAAAGAGGTTCCAATCTAGTCATATTCCACTATAGGTCCGACACAACATCCTTTAAGTTATGTCAAAAATTTATTAATTCTTGTCTTCTTTTCCTGGTTCACTTCGCACATCAAGATGCGATAAGGTTTCTAAGGTCTTTATGTTCTTATAATGACATACCAAATTTAAACTTTGTCTTCAAGAGGTGGTAATATAGATCTTTAAGGAATTTTTTTACTGTACATTCAACAATTTCTGTAGAGAAAACTTGCGTGAATACTCAATTAACATGTGTTATTTAATCTGTACTAACAAATACTTATAACAATTACTTTGCAGAAACATAAACAATAAAGTTTAAAGAATGTTCTAAAAAACAGCAATTAATAACATAATCATAAATTAATGAATTATACCAGGATCTGTAACAGTAGAATGAAATAGAAAGGAAAAAATCGAGCCCACTAAATGCACAGTGTCCCCTTAAGGAAATTATTCCCCTCTAGTATCTGAAGTTTAAAGGAATAGATCCTCTCAGGATGGAACGATTCTATTCACCAGTGTATTGATACAAAAACAATGGTGTCAGTGAGCTACTCAACTTGAGCAAAGTACCCGAATATTTAATTGTGCAGAAGAAGAATAAGAAGTTCAGAATTTTCGTTATTTTAAAATGAGAGGAAATCCCTCTATTTATAGACAACAAAGGGTAGTGTGAACAAATGTTTATTGTGCCTTATCGGAAATGTCACAACTCTTTGGAAAAGTTACAACCCTTTGAAAAAGGTCACAACCTTTCATAAAAGTCACAACTTTTTATAAAAGTCACAACTTTTTATAAAAGTCGCAACTCTTTATAAAAGTCATAACTTTTCAATTTTTCATGTAAGTCGCAACTCTTCATATTTCATTCACACCTTTTAAAATCCAACAATGTGTACTTCATATAACAATTCAAAGCTCTAATAAATGAGATTGACCTTCAATCAATATTATTCTACCTCTAGAAAAAAAATTGATTAACTCAAATCACAAAAGGTAAAGTAAGATTATGGAGAAACGGTAGACTAATGCATGCAACAATGCAAGTATACATAGGATTAAAGGAGAATCATCCACAATTCAAAAATTAAAAAGAAAATTCTCAAGGTATAACTGTTATATATATATCTGAGCCAACTATCTCACATAGTTTGACCCAATATTTCATTCTTGTACCAGTTGGTTAAACATAAGTTTGGCCAAGTATTCCTATCTGGCGATCAGTTGGTTAAGTAAGTTTAAAGGAGGGCTGATATTTATACATATGGAAGATTTGGTGGATGCTTAATTTTTAAGATGGTGGTGACTGTTGTGAAGGTTTCTGAAAGGAGGGGAAGGCTAGTTTTGGAAATAAATAAATTAAAAGGAATCCTCGTTTGTGGTGGCGCCACATAGGCGGGCCTAGGGTTCTCAAATTTGATTTTATAATCTATCCTTTTGCTTCCTGAAAGTGTTACTATTTGATATTTTTGGGGAACCAAATGAACATCAACTTGAGATATTAAATTTTCTAATAAATAAATAATCATTGGTGAAAGGATAAATACATTTTAAAAGATTGAAAAAAGTGAACAAATATTCTAATTTTAATGTGTAGAAAGTTTGACCCTACCTTTTGCTTTACATATATCATTTTAAAGTTCCCCATTTAAATGTATCATAAGTAATTATTAAAATGGAAAATTAAAGGGAGAATGTGTCATATTGGACAACAATTCAACTTAATATATATACTTGAAAGAGAAAAATATTACACAAAACTATTCAGTTTGTTTGGGTGCTTTTTAAAAATCAACTTACCAGAGTGATGGAGTTCAATTTGAAACTACACTTCTATTCCAATCGCAGTGTCGAGAAACACATCTATTACTTCTAGAAAAGTATTTACAATTTGCAGTAAACTTGAGAATCTATCAATATTTCATATTGAATATGTGCAATTAATTTACTGTGTAGTTATCTATCTTTGGGATTAAAAGAGGTTCCTATCTAGTCATATTCCTCTATAGATAATCTGACACAACATCCTTCAAGCCATGTCAAAAGATTATTAATTCTTGTCTTCTTTTCCTAGTTCACTTCGCACATCAAGATGCGACAAGGTTTCTAAGGTCTTTATGTTCTTACAATGGCATACCAAATTTGAACTTTGTCTTCAAGAGGCGGTAGTATAGATCTTTAAGGAATTTTTTATTGTACCTTCAACAATTTCAGTAGAAAAAACTTGCGTGGATACTCAATTAACGTGTGTTATTTAATCTGTACTAACAAAAACTTATAACAATTACTTTGCAGAAACATAAACAATAAAGTTTAAAGAATGTACTCAAAAACAACAATTAATAACATAAGCATAAATTAATGAATGTAAAAAATATACTAGGATCTGTAGCAGTAGAATGAAATAGAAAGGAAAAAATCGAGCCCACTGAATGCACATTGTCCCCTTAAGGAAATTATTCCCCTCTAGTACATGAAGTTTAAAGGAATAGATCCTCTCATGATAGAACGATTCTATTCACCAGTGTATTGATACAAAAACAATGGTGTCAGTGAGCCACTCAACTTGAGCAAAGTACCCAAATATTTAATTGTGCAGAAGAAGAATAAGAAGTTCATAATTTTCATTGTTTTAAAATGAGAGGAAATCCCTCTATTTATAGACAACAAAGGATAGTATGAATAAATGTTTATTGTGCCTTATCGGAATGGTCACATCTCTTTGAAAAAGTTACAACCCTTCGGAAAAGGTCACAACCTTTCATAAAAGTCATAACTTTTCATAAAAGTCGCAACTCTTCATAAAAGTCGCAACTCTTCATAAAAGTCACAACTTTTCATAAAAGTCACAACTTTTCATGAAAGTCGCAATTCTTCATATTTCATTCACACCTTTTAAAATCCAACAATGTGTACTTCATATAACAATTCAAAGCTCTAATAAATGACATTGACCTTCAATCAATATTATACCACCCTAGACAAAAAATTGATTAACTCAAATCACAAAAGGTAAAGTAAGATTACGGAGAAACGGTAGACTAATGCATGCAACAATGCAAGTATACATAGGATTAAAGGAGAATCATTCATAATTCCAAAATTAAAAAGAAAATTCTCCAGGTATAACTGTTATATATACATATGAGCCAACTATCTCACATAGTTTGACCCAAAATTTCATTCTTGTACCAGTTGGTTAAACATAAGTGTGGCCTAGCATTCCTATCTGGCGATCAGTTGGTTAAGTAAGTTCAAAGGAGGAGTGATATTTATACATATAGAAGATTTGGTGGAGGCTTAATTTTTAAGATGGTGGTGACTGTTGTGAAGGTTTCTGAGAGGAGGGGAATGCTAGTTTTGTAAATAAATAAATTAAAAGGGAATCCTGGTTTGTGGTGGCACCATACACACACACACACACATATATATAGTATAATATAACTTACATAAATCCCATAGTGTAAGACCTAAATTACATCATATCCGTACTCTTTTCCTAATTACATAAATCCCATGTTTTCGAGGCTATTCGGATACACAACTAAGTGACCGGATACATTATTGTTGATACATTAAGTATCTGTCTGTTGCGCATATTAAGGGGACAAATTGAAAATCAAATGAAGATTCCATGAATTACGTTATTCCATTTTATCTTACTGTCAATGATTCAATGGCTTAGCCTAACAGATCCAAAAAATTAAAATTTCAAATTTCAAATTTATTCCCTGTTCTTCGTTATCTATGTTTCCTTCATTATCCAAAAATTTGATAACATACGTAATGAATATTTCGATTTTGCTGAGGCATTCAGGAATCTGGGAAAGCGAGGTTAGATATGAACGATACAAAAGTGAAGGAATCATTGTTGGAGAAAATATTTCATTCATGAATTTGGTTTCGGCCGTTGCAGCTCAATTGAAAATTGATGAATTAAGAAAAAAAATTGAGATCCGATACATTGTAGAAGGTAATTCCTCACCATTGATTATTAGGAATGATATGGGAGAAAGGTTGTACGTCAAGGTGAAGAAACATGAGATTGGTTTTGCTATGTATCCACTGTGTATTGATACAACCGATAAAATGACGAGGAGATACAAAGCTTTGATGTATCAACCGGTGCAATTGTGTATGTTGAAGGTACTGTAATGACAACTGTAAAAGGATAAAGCAACTTTGGTGACTGTAATGGCAAAATACAAAATAAAGCATAATTTTAATTTTCAAGTTAAAAGATCTGATAAAAAAAGATATGTGATTTGTAGTATTGTGATGTGTAATCAATTCATCTGTTTTTGTGGTTTTGTATATGGATAAATTAGTAGGTATACATTATTTGTTGAGCGTTGATACATTAAAGATTTTTATCTGATACATTGTATAATCATAAACCTGCCCTGTATGTGTTGTGCTTTGTGATCTGAATTTCATGGTGTGTTTAGTATAATGTATCATATACATGTGATGTTAATTGTTAAAATTATCATTATATAGGAATGTGTTGTGATAACTTATTTTGTTTAACAATAAATTTGTAAGAATACATTATTTGTTGTAAGTTGATACATTACAGGGTTTTTTATCTGGTATATTATATAATCATAAGATTGCCTTGTATGTGTTGGGTTTTGTGATCTGATTTGTATAATGTTTCAGGTTCATGTGATTTAAGTGGTGAAGGTACTCAATAGTGAACGTAAAGGATCCAATGCCAGATAAGGACGATTGGTCAATTTCAGAATGTGTTTTGGAAGAAATTTTCTTGCCACCAAGATACAAAAGGATGCCTGGACGACCAAGGAAAAGAAGAAAGAAAAATCCAGATGAAAAATTAACCACAAGCACACACTGTTGTGGATGTTGTGGATAAGAAGGTCACAACCGAAGAACTTGTACTTTCTTTCCTAAAGATGATTGACAAAGTCTTTATTTGAAATACTGTGATGTTTCAGATTAATAATTTTCAAATTGTAACATTTCAATCTATAGATTTTCCACTGTTACAAATATATACATTACAAAGTACTGTTAGCTTATTAATTTCTGATACAATAAATTGAAATGTTACAATTTTCAATTTTGCCTATTTTCTGATTGATAATATTCTGTTCACATTGTAAAGTTATATAAAAGTTTGAGAATCTGGTACATGATATTATGTTTCAGATACAGTGTTTATATAATGTATGATTTTATGTTTGATAATAATGTATCTGATACAAAGTGATTGCGAAATGTTATGTGTAAACTATAATAAAGTGAAGCTATTAATGTATCACAATACTTTTTTTCTTGAGCCTAATGATGAGTCATATTCACGTATTAGCCTCTGTTTTAAAATGACGACAGCCAACACCCAATGAAGATACATTAAATATCATAAATGTGTATCAAATTCATTGTTACAGATGTATCTGATATACAATAGTTGACACATGCAAATAAATTGCAAACGATACTACTACTATGCCAAACCAGATAAATTAAACATCATAAATGTGTATCAGATTCATAGGTACAGATGTATCTGATACACAATAGCTGATACACAGTACCTGATACATGCTAATAAATTGCAAACAATACTACTACTATGCCAAACCAGATACATTAAACATCATAGATGTGTATCAGATTCATAGTTACAGATGAACATCCTTCTTCGCATTCTTCGCTTTTGAAGTAGATTGAACATCCTTCTTCGCATTCTTCGCATTCTTCGCTTTTGAAGTAGATTGAACATCCTTCTTCGCATTCTCAAAGTTTACTTTCGCCATTGCTAAGGTATCATGCAATTCCTTGGATTTGTTTTCTGCCCAGCCAACGTCTTCATAATCGTAAACATGATTTGTGTTAAATGGCATTATCTGAGTAATAACAATACTGAATGATGGAGCATCATCCATAATGTATCAGACTTTTACTAAAAAAAAATGAACAGTAATTGAAAGAAATTGAAACAATACCTCAATGGAAGAAATCCATAATGTATCAGACTTTTACTGAAAAAAAATGAACTGTAATTGAAAGAAATTGAAACAATACCTCAATGGAAGAAATCGAAGGACTGGAGAGAGAAGAATCTTCAAATTCAAAACTGAAATTAGAGAATAAACTGATAAGATTTAGGGAGAAAAAAAGGGGAGTGATTTGAGGAGTGAAAAAAGGAGGAGAAAATCGTGGGTTTAGGTAGTGGGTTTGGGGATGAGGTTATGTATCTAGAAATTTTATATTACTTTTTTCCTATTAGTGGAGTAAAAAAAGGAAATTATGAAATATTTAGAAATAGTAGGAAATAATAGTAAATAAGTTAAATAATGTTGTGTATATGGGTAATTTTTCCATATATATATGATACATGATTATGTGAGTATTATGCGAGAGGTAAGTACTTACTTGTACCTATTGATTTAGTTTGATTTGATACGAAATTTAAGAAAGAAAGAAAAATATTTGAAACTCGTAATCTAAATCAAGTCATAGATATTTATGTTGTCATATATCATTTCATTAAGGTCATCTAATCAAAGGTGAATAAATATTTTAAAATTAAATTGTTCTAAATATAAAATATATTATTTTTTGAGACGGACTAAAAAAGAAAGTCTGTCACATTAATTGGGTCAGAGAATGTATTATCTACCTCTCTAATTATTGTTTTAAATGATAAATGTCAATGTGAAAACACATGACATACATCTATTGAATTTATATAAACATTTTCATATTGAATTCGTATAAACATCGAGTGCGCATAACTTACCAGGCACCTTATATTATTTGGGAAGGACAGGTTTTAGATTAATTGCCTAAATCTCAATGATTTTAAGAAAAAGGTAGGGGGAGGGGAAATGAGAAATGGAAAGGGAAAAAAGATTATAGTATGAGACATCAAACTCTCATAAAAAAATAAAAGTTTACATAGCCAACCAACTAAACTACTGAAATTCGAATGACTCATATTTGTTTTGCAAAGGCCAAACAATTTGCAATCATCCGCCAACAGACCCCCGCTACTCCATTGCAATTATGCTCTTGACATAACATTTCAACAAAGAAAAAAAACAAGTGAACAGAAACTGCAACAAAATTATGCTTTTTCAAATAACATGACAGACTACAATACTCAACATACCAAAAAGATTGTCTGCTTACTTCTGTTATCTTACACCACATTCATATATCTATCTAATCTGGGAAACTACAAGTTCACTGAGTATAAATCTAAAGAGAAATCAAGAGGTGTACATGCATTTCTAAGTAAAGAAAGAATAGTTATCATCTACCAATCTCACCACTGTAAAATTACAATGGCTGCAGCGATATCGCGGTCATCTTATATTTTCTCCACATGTACATACAAAGCTATTCAGATGGACTCCATCTGAGCCGCCAACTAATATACTTTTGCAGATCTCACAAATCTGGGAAACATTGTAGGAAACCATGATCTTCACATACAGTACTTGTAATATTAAATTTACACACATCATTTATCTGTTAATTAAAAGAAAAGTATGTGCCCAAATGTTCAATGTATAAATTAGCCCCTTCCTGCATTACCATGCCGTTGATTTCTGAAGAAGCTAAGAAGTGCCTGAGCCTGCATGTAATTACAAAGTTAAAATTTAGACATATCCAAAACCAAAAAGGGCTAAAGTTATTAACACTGACAGTGCAATATAACCTGTTATAGCAGGTTATTTACTATACTTTCAAGTTATCATATTTTGTTTGTTATAAACAGTGAACTGTTATTGCTGGTAACTTAACCTGATGGTGTAAAAATATTATACACTATCAGTGCACAAAATTTGAAGAAGGAAAATGGATGAAGTTTCCGGCATCAAACCTTTTCCCTTGCTCTTGGAGTGCCGGATTGTGACAATGCCACTAATGGAGGTACAGCTCCTTCCTGGAGAACTATGTTGCAGAACCTGTTACTGTTGGTGCATAGTTGCAAGAGAGCAGCTGCTGCATTCTCTTTACCCCTAGCAGAGCCCAACTCAACAACCTCAACAAGAAGAGGAATCCCTCCTTCCTGACCGATTCCTGCTCTTCCCTCAGGAATGGTTGCAAGATTGGACAAAACAGCAACAGCCTTATCAACCATCCCGGTAGCAGGGTCCATCAAATCTACGAGATACTTTACAGCACCAGCCTGGATAATACGAGCCTTGTTCTCATGAAGTATTGACAAGTTAAACAAAGCTGTCGCTGCATCTTTCTTGCCCCTTGGAGTTCCATTTCCCAATAAATCAACAAGAGGTTTGATTGCTCCAGACCTCCCAATCTTCATCTTGTTATCCTCCATCACAGAAAGGCTAAAAAGAGTTGCAGCAGAATTTTCTTTAGCCTCGTCGCTCCCTGTCTGGAGGACATGAATCAGAGGTTCGATTGCATCAGCATTTGCAATGGCACACTTGTTATTGTCATTAATTGACAAGTTGAGAAGTGCAGTAACAGCATCTTCTTGTACTTTCATGTCTTCTGAATGAAGTAGGTTAACCAACAAGCTAATAGCACCACAATTTGCAATCACCATACGATTATCCATATTATGCTTGGCAAGTAACCGGAGTTCAGCTGTAGCAGTTCTTTGCATATCAATGGAAGTGCTCTTCAAGTCCTCAACAAACTTTTTAACTTGCTCCTCAAGTTCTGAAAGATCAGCCCTTTTTTCAACTGTAGGGGAAGAAATTATTCTTGGAAACCTATCAGATGGTCTACGCCAAAACGCTTGATTACGAGGTCTTGTCTCTAGTGTAGATGGAAATTCTGGCTCCCTTCGAAGGATAGAAGCAGCAGGCTTGGAATCCACTACAACATCCCCTGAAGCAACAGTAGCAGCTTCTGACTGTGAGGATAACTTATTTCCATCACAGGGAATTGCAGGGGAAAAGTTTGAATTAGCAAGCGTGCTGGGTGCCGAGGTTGTTCTATTATGACCCTGAGGTAACTGTTCATCAGCAGCTAATGTACTATGACCATGTGAACTTATCTCTCCAGAGTGGGCCATCCTGTCTTCACTCTTAATAATTATCCTTTCAACATCAAAAGCAAGTACATTACCAGCAACTCCAGGTAAAGAATCCTCCGAAGAGGAACGGAGATGAGATGGAGATGATTCCTCTCTTTGGCTTACACTTGACGAAATCAAAGTCTTTCTCGGAGAACCTAAAGATTGCGTAGAGTCTGGTGACAAAGAGTGTTTGTCCCTTGTAAGGGGAAAGACATGGTTATCTCTGGATGCACCAGAGTCTGCATGTGTTATGAGGGAAGTTGGCTGGTTCAAGCTCAATGATATCATGGGATCAGGCAACTTTACATTATTTATCTCACACCAGTTTGCAATAAGTGCCTTAACAGTGTAATTGGGAATGAGATTTGTATGCCCGAGAGTTTGCCGTGTCTTGGGGCAAACAGTGAGACCCAGATCAATCCATCTCCTTATAAAAGCCCTCTCATAGGTTTGACCAGATGCAACAATTACAGGGTCAGTCATCAACTCAAGTGAAAGAGGGCAGCAAAAATCAGGAGGAATTGGCACAGTGGTACAGCTCTGGGACTGTTTCACAGTGACAAAGCAATCGTGCATATGAGAAACAAGAGTTATCATTTGCTCAATATATTCAACGTCCTCAGTCTTTTCAGCTTGTTCAGCATTCTCTTTCAATTTTTCAAGGGCCACAAGCTCAAGCAAAAGCTCTTCGTTTGAGTTCAAGCTTAGGCAATCAGCAATTTTGGCAAAGTTATCTGAGCTGGCTCCCAAGCCTTCCACTTGAGCTTTAATAACCTTTGTAATTGTCATTGATATCAATTCATAATCTACATACTTAATTTTCAGTATATAGAGCTGCAATCCAAACAAAATATACCCACCTTAGAAATGATGAGAAATCCACAAACATATATGAAAAGAGACAGTAGGGAGGAAGATTTTACAGAAGGGTAGAAAGAACAGACACAGAAGCCATGTTCTTAGCACCCACCTCAAGAGTTGTCAAAGTTACATCAGCAGGAAGGCATTTATGAGAAGATTTAAGGAGCTCAAGTATTTCCAGGCTACATGTTCGAATTTTCCCAATCAATGGCTCAGCTTGCAGGACCTATGGATCATCAAAAATTAGAATATCAGCAAGCTAGATACAAAATAGCTGAAAGTACTGAAAATGTGTTACATGTTAGTCGTGAAGTTTAGATTAATGCAAAGAAGTAGTTTCTCTTAATTTAAAACTTTTAATCAGTATTAAGTGCAGACTGTAATAAGATAATCAGCTTATTCAAGACATGAAAGTTATGACGAGATAGATCTCCAAACATACAAAATAAATTTTACTGCACAATGGTTCCCAGGTTTCAAATAGCTCCCTCAGTTCATCAACATGTAGAGCAAGCCCAGCAAATGCTTTCAGGAATTGCTCGCTAGAAGCTTCTTCAACATCAACAATGGAGTCGAGAATCGGCTTTACAAGCTTCAGTATATCCTCAACCTTAAAGTAATATCTACGGACCAGTTCACCACTCATGTGATCACTTGATGATAAATGGGAAAAACAGGAGATATTGTTGAGAAGCATCTTTAACATTGAGATCTCCATTCCACCTGGCCAATTACAATCAAAATACTCAGTAACCAAATCAACAATATCCAACTAGATTACACACCTGAGTTGAATAACAGAGGATAAACTAGATAAATTATCTCTTCAATTTACTAGATAAGAAAACTGATGGGAAATTATGCCAAAAATTAAGAGAAATTAAATCGCACTAATGTATAGATGGGCTGTAGCTTAATCATTAGCTTTGAATATCTAGAAATCATCTTTTTAAGGTTCCATCATGGAACAAAATCAGTCTATACCACCACGTAGATTCTATTTTGACAGATTCAAGGTATTATCACGTTGAAGAGCAGATTAAGATTTTGCAGGCCGGTGAATTTATAAGCGGACTTCAGCTTGAAGTTTTTCATTTGAAAAAACACATCAGGAAGAAGCACAAGCTTTCGAATGGACAAGTTCCAGGAATACAACTGACTCTTATCTTTAATAAAAACTCATCCCGATAAGGACAGGCGAATCCAGGATTTGAAGTTTATGGGTTCCTACAATGACCTCAAGTTAATATACAATAATAATTGGGTTCATAGTCAAATATCTATATATGTTTAGTGGACATTTTAATACGTATATAGGGCTTGAGCAAAAGCTATTGTGTTCCCATGAATCCGCACATAACATTCAGGATCCACTGCTGGACAAGGATCCCCAGATATTCTAAAAGGATTAAAATTTACTTCATTAGAGCAATCATGAACTCAAAAGCCAAAAAGCATATTGCAAGGAAACCTATGATCACAAGCTGTGTCTTACTCACTCAGCTATCGCAGACTATAGTAAGCAGATAATGTCATGTTCACTTTACCCCTTAGGATTCTGGTGAATACTATTTAACTAACGGCACCAAATGTGTACAAAACTATCAGGGTTAGTGTAGAATGCTAAGAGTCTGAAGATACCTTCTCATTCAATACAAATTTTTTTTCTCATTTAGGAGGAGTAATAATAATATTCATATAATAGGACAGTCTCCCAGTATATAAGTGGCATCCAAAAAGTAGAGAACCTAAAGATCCACTTTACAAAATAGCACCCAATCATCTATAGTAACACGCACCTCATAGGTAAAGCAAAAATTTACAAGATATCAAAAGAATCTCATTTCTTTTTATTGGTTAGAAATCAAAAGAATCTCATCATTTGTAAAACGAGTATTCCATGCTTTCAGAAGCCTCTCCATTTCTTTCGATTCACTCCCCAACACATGAATCATAGGATATCAGGAGCTACTTCCCATGCCCTGTTTTTCCTGTTCTTCCCTTTTAAGGCACAAATTAGAAAAAAATCTGTGACAGGGAATGGTTCCATGTCTAACAAATTCAATGAAGTACACTATAATTGGCTCATTGTAAGGCACTGGAATGGTCCTAACTTCAGATGGCTTGCACATCAGCATCCTCTTCTGCTCCATGTTCTCAACAGTGAGAAAATCCCCATTCTACTAGCCAAGTAGAAAAACAGACATGTTCCAATGCTCTAGAACCTCATATTGAGTAGAGGAGAATTATATCTATCTACTTGGTATTCGAAAACATAATGACTTTATTATGAAAAATATATATTTTTATTTCCACTTTGGTTCTAAATATCTTGGTCTATCAGGGAGATATTCTAATTGATCATAGAATAGTGTTCCAAATTCACCGATCTCCCAATCCTGCAAGTTCTTTTTTCAACCTTAAATCTCAAAGAGCTCCACTTGTGCAATAGAATTGTCTTTTGGCTTAATATGGAAGATGGGCTGGAAAGAGGTTGTTTTAGGTGATACAGAATCTTTGCTTGACATTTTAGAATCCTTGTAAGAAGAACAAAGACATAATTTGCTTCTTGGCTTTGACATTGTAAATATGGCTTTCAACACAACCTTTTTTTTTTTTGACAAAGGTAACAGCTTTGTGAATAAATCTTCAGCACTAAAGGCTGGAATCCCGAATTTACATCATGGAGCTACATCCAGTTGAGTATACGCAACAAATCTAAACTAGATCCTACTTCATCTTACAAAGAACCTAGAATATCTATAATAGCTATAGGATCATCTCCATACTCAGAACTGCACCAATAGCAAAAAGTGATAATGCAGTTCATTTTAATCCTATGTAAAGGACTACTAATGCTCTCATAACATCTCAAATTTCTCTCCTTCCATATGGTCCACCAACTCACTGCTGGGACAATTTTCCATCTGTTTTTGTCTGTACTTGTCTGTACTGCCACTACCTTCATTATTCCAGCTTTCTATAGCCTGACTTGCCCTTAGTGGCATGGTGCAACTTATGCCCCTGAAGCTGGTAAACAAGTTCCAAAGTTGTCTAACCACTCTGCAGTGAAGAAACAGATGGTAGATGGTTGATTGTCTCTGCCTGTTGCTAACAAAAAAAAAACATCTAGGACACATGTATTCCCCTCTTCATGAGATTCTTCCGAGTTAGTGCTGCCTCTTTTACTACCAACCAAGTAAAGATTGACACCTTATATGGAATTTTGACTTTCCAGATAAGCTTCCAAAACAAATCTGAGTTGAGTCCCCATTTGATTCAGATTCTTGTAGGCAGAGTTAACTGTGAAGATACCTTTGCTATGATGAATCCACCTGAGAGTGCCTTCTCCCTCAACACAACCTTTGTGCTGATTATTTATACAAATTGTTACCTTCCTCAAAAAGAAAAAATAGAAGATGGTTGGAAAAGAGTTGTTTGGAAGGTCACACGACTCCATCTATGTTTCCAGAGCTAACTTTGTCCCCTACTCACCTTGAAGTGGATCTTTCCCATGAACATCCTTGTCTCTATTATGCTCCTCCATAGACCTCCCCAAGGATTGAGATGTTTTCCATTCTCCATACCCCTGTACATTCTAGCAACCACTATCTTCAAAAGTGCATGATTCTTTTTGTCAAATCTCCAAATCCATTTCCCCACAAGGGCTTGATCGAAATCCTCACGTCCATACCCAAGCCTCCAATTCTTTATTGGAATTTACAAAGTGAACTTCTAAAACCTTCTCATTGTGTCTCACAAGAAATTCTTTGGATCATCTCCAATTATTCATTATACATTTGCATGTGAGACATGTATTAGGAAGGTATGCATGAAATTGTCTTCTTAATGAGCATCTCCTTACCACTTTCAATCTGCTAATCTTTGCTCTACTCTTCCGATTACTGAATTTTACAATATGTAATTTTTGTGTGGGATGACTAAAGATAGGCCTCAATAGTTGTAAAAGGTCATACTTAGTTCAATGTGTTGTGTGTCATTCACGAATAGTAGGTGGCAAACCCATACATTATCCTACTTCCTTACACTAGCTATGGCGCCTCTATAGTAGCGCCTCATGATACTGTCCAGTTCCTCCAGCAGAAAGGGAATCCACAAGGCCTCTTTTTCTCACTTGAAAAAATCCCAAGAGTCATTTGGTGGGCAATAGGAAGTTATGTTGCTGGGACCCTTCAAAATCCCTGTTTCACCTGTGTCATTCGACACGATTTGGGTCTGGGTGCGGGATCCACATCGTATTTCAACTAACCTTGGATGTTTTGACTATATCTATGACCAAGAAGTATAAATGGGTTAGATATTTGGTTTGATTTTTTGGGTTCATGTCATATTTATATAGTTATATAAAGTATGAGAATCTTTTAACATTACTTGAGATATCTTATGAATAAAATACTAGGTATTTATATAGAATTAAATTTTATCAGTTTAGTTTAATAACTTTTATTAATCGAGATATACTTATATATGTCATAATATACATTCTTTTATGTTGTAATACACACTTATTAGCCGTATCCTAGTACACCCGTATTTGCACTCGGTTCCATACCCTCGAATCCTAAAATTTATGGAATGAAGAATCCTACCTCTAGATCCGCACCTGAGTCTGAGTAACATAGATTGAAAGGAAAGAAACAACAGACTAGTTGAGAATAAAGAAGAATATATACTAGCTCAAACAAAATTGAATATTTGTGCTTAGATTTTGGTACAACAAGGCTGCAGTTGATGTAAATGATAGCTCGGCTATTGTTGATTTTATTAGCACATTGCATAGCTTGTAATGGTAATATTATTAGGTTGTAAGTGCCTCCAGCATCCTCTTTCTTCTGGTCTAGTATTTACTAACGAAAGTTACAAATTACCAAATTTTTTTTTAAAAAAAAAGTAGCGCCCTTCTGACTGTTCTAAAGGTTACCTTGCATCACTTCCATTGCCAAGATAAATAATAGAGGAGATAATAGTTGTTGTTGCCTCAGCCCTGTTAAACTTGAAAGGACAAGCATCCTATGGGGCTCTTATTATAAAGCCTAAAAGTGATTAAGGGAACTTGATCCATTTTTTGTGAAGCCCATTCTCCCCATCACAAAATCCAAAGGCCCTGATATGATTGTATCAGTAAGCCTTCTCAAGGTGCAGTTTGCACAGTACTTAATGAGTTCTTTTTTTTTTTAAATAATCCACCATTTTACTAGCTATAAGTGCAGTTTGTAGATTTTTCCATCCTTTTTCAAAAAGGACGAGAAAAAAATGATGTGGAAGAAAGAAGGATGGGTTTCAGAAATGTTTTATGACTTTTACCTTGATTATTCCCTTCAACCATTGAAGGTTTAATATTTTGTACACATCATAAAATAGGAAATGATACATAGTTACAGGAATTGAATTGTCCTATTGATCCTAAATATCCCTGATTGATTCTAATTAACTCCAATTGATGTATATCACATTCACTTATCCAGAATCTTACTAAAGCCTATAACACTATTTACAATTGTTCTAAAGACCTTCCATGACTGCATATGGAATGTCGATAGTATCTTGTCCAACCTTCTTTAGTCTAATGCAGAGCATCTTAGTAATAATCTTGCAGATACTTTTTACTAGACTAACGGGTCTGTTATTTTTTATATTTGATATTGGTCCTTCAATATGATTGAGGTCAACAAAGCTTTGAAACCTTTAAGAAACCTCCCAATTTCATGAGATGATCATACTTTCTCTATAATGCCACCATTAACCTTGTGCCAACAATTTCAGAAGAACACCAAGGTGAAGTCATCTGATCCTGGAGCTTTATCTCCAGCATAATCTTAACTCCTCTCCAAACTTCTTCCCTTGAGAATTCCCTTTCTGTCCATTCCTTTATCTCCTTCCTATTTGATTAACTTTTGCTCCCTTGATTAAGGTCTCATTGTCATGTATTTCCTATAAAATTGTATCTACAGACTCACATCTTTCCTTTAACCTGTTCCTCTCCCTAGCAAGTGAAAGTTGAATGAATGATCATTGTACTCAACTTATGACTCATACAATGAAACTTTGGAGAAGAACAATAAGAAAGTCATACCAAATATATTGTCATACCAAATACCCAACTGTAAATAGTGGGGGGGAGGGGGGGCGGGCAATACGGACGGAGTTCCCAATGACTTTAGGTTTGCACCAAGAGAATGCACGGTTAGATGAAGATGAACAACAATAACAATACCCGGTATAATCCCACAAGGAGAGTCAGGGGAGGGTGGTGTGTCTGCAGTCTTACCTCTACCTTGAGAAGTAGAGAGGTTGATTCTGCTAGACCCTCCACTCAAAGTAAAGTATATTAAGAATCGGGTATGTAAAACAAATAAGTAGTGAAGAAATCCATGATGAAAACAATAGAGAAGGGAACAGTAGCAATAACAAATAATATGATAACCGAAGCCAAAGAGACAATAAAATAGAAAAATAAGATAGTAGAAGAGTAATAAAAATAATACTGATAAGGAAGCTAGACAACAGTCGACTACCCACTAGCCTTCTATCATAATCTTCAACCTCTAAATCCTCCTATCTAGGGTCATGTCCTTGGTAAGCTACAAGTGTGTCATGTCCTACCTTATAAACTCTTCTAAATACTTCTCCGGCCTACCTTTACCTCTCCTCATACCCACTATAGCTAACCTCTCACACCTCCTTATTGAAGTGTCTGTGTATCTTCTCTTCTCATGTCCGAAATATATCATTTTCGCCACCCTTTTCTTGTCCACCACGGAGGCCACTCCCACCTTGTTTCGGATGTCTTCGATTCTCATCCTATCTCTCCTAATATGCTCACATATCTATCTCAACATCCTCATTCCGCTACTTTCATATTTTGGACATGCGAGTTCTTGACTAGCCAACACTTTGTACCATACAACATAGTTGATCTGACCATCACTTTATAAAACATACCGTTAAGGCTTGGGGGCACATTCTTATTACACAACACACTGGAAGTGATCCCCCATTTCATCAACCCCACTGCAATACAATGTGTAACATCCTCGTCAATCTCCCCATTTCATTGGATTACACCCCAAATACTTGAAATTTCCTTTTTATTCCATGTGAGTGTAAGTGTGAGATTTCGAGACCCTCTATTTTAAATCCTCTATCTATTCGCTTTATTTTGGTTAAAGACTTGAGCTTTAAAGTTAATGTTGCCACCTACACACTTATTGGCAAGGGAAATCAGACTTCTTCTAAATCCAGAAATAAGAAGTGCTGCTCCATATTCTACAGAGAACCCTTGAGCTATTTTATTAGAATGGAGAATACTTCTGGTAAGAGTCAAGCAGATATTCAGCAACTCCCTTCCCCCAGTACAGCTGACTGATTCTCCACAAGTATTTAGGCAACACTTGGCACTCATATTTCGTTCTCTACAAGTATTACGATCAAGTTCAATGTCCTTCCTTCTCTAACCCAATTTTCAGGACATTCCTATGATAATGCAGTCAAATGTTTTCTAAGTGACTATAGTGTTTGGGGCAACTTGCCAATTCATCCATCTGGCAATCAGCTACAGAAAAAACAAGCACAAGTTCCCAATAATCCTGCTCACCAAGACGGAGCATTTGCACTTACACTGAATGTTCTAACTGGGATTTCGACCAGAAATCTCAAATCGTCACTCCTATGCCTCAACCACTCACCCATTCTTAGGGACAACATAAACTCACTATTTAGGTTCAAATTATTATCTAACAGTAGCTTGATACTGTCTGAGCACAACTCTATCTTCCAAAAGAAGTAAGAAAAAGATGGACATGAGACTTGAAACATGGAAAGCCAGAAAGGCAAGTGGAAATCTAAGAACAGATTTATCATAAAGAACAAACTTTATTACTATATGAGAAGTTCCCTTATAACACTCCCTTATATCAAGAAGCCTGAGCCATGGGTTCCACCCATGGCAGAGTGCAAATATTGCCTATGGATTAGCTATGGTTCAAACTCAGTATTTGTCTTAAAAAATTCATTGCATATGCATAGAATATTAATGTAAAACCTAGTAACTTAAAAAAGATCACAAGCTAGAACCCATAAGCATCAAATCGTGACTCTGCCTCTCATTCCACCCTGATCTCCACAAAATCAACTAGTACTCTAACCATCCTCTAAAGCCCTCTAACCTTCTACTTCCCATCCCAACATGGGTTTGAACTTTCTCCCCCAAAATTTGCAGCAAAATGTATCAGAAAGACATTTCATTGTTGTACTATCCAAACAAGGAAACAATCAAGAACCATCCTAATAACAATAACTAGCAAATCCTAACGAAAATCACAAGTAATTACGAAAACCCATTTCAATTACAAAACTAGGGCATCTTAATTACACAAACACAAAGCAATTGAAGTAATTAAAAAAAAACCCATAAAAACAAATAAAAAAAACTCACCAATCAAAAACTTCAAACCTGATGTTTCTTCCCTTTTGACACCAAGAAATGAAGCTCTTTAAGCCCACAGAGAAATAGCAAAAACTAAGACCAAGACCAAGAATATAGGCTCAAAAAGAGGACCAAATTGATTCCACCAACCCAAGAATCAACGCGTTTTTGAGCAATTTAGTATCTCAACTTGAAGAAAATTGTCAATTCTGGCAACTTTGAATCTCAAAATCTTCTTAATTTGGATGAATCAGAAGCAAATTAGAGCTGATGGGTAGATAGATAACGAACAAGAATGTCTGCAGTTGGGATTTTAGCTGCTTCTCATCGATGATCGATAGAGAGTCAAGTTGGAAATTTTGCTTAACAAAGAAAGGGATTTAAGGTCCATTTTATATGTATTTGATTTTTTATAGAACAATGTTTTTGAAATAATATTACTATAATCTTTTTTTTTATATATAATAAAATACTAAATGGAACAATTACTATTATTATTATACTAAAAAAGTAACCCTAGCTTGTATGAGTTGTTTGTTGTCCATTTAGTACCATTTTTAGACATTTTAAAGATTAAATTTCAAAGTTGGTTATATAATTATGAGGATTTTTTTGTCAAAGTTAATTGACTTTTTTCTATATCAGTCAGAAAATGTAACTTTCGATAACAAATCTTTTGTTATTTTTGATCTAATAATACGAATTTATCAAATAAAAAGGATCGAGTGAATTTAAAAACTTATTCATTCTGATTTAATCAAAATTCGTATACTTTAAATTAAATTACTAAAAACATAAATGAATTTGAAAATATTACCATAAATTTACTATGTCTGATACAAATAGTAGTAACTATTAGTCCATAAAATTTAATTTTCTTAAAAATCCAACAAGATGTAACACTTTTCTATTATTAAATTAAATAAAAGCTATGAACCAAATTATTCATTAAAAATTGAGTGATGATTTGCCTTTCAACAAAATATTACTTCAAAAAAATTTCTCAAATTAATTTATTCATTATTATTACTCCAATATTTCGTATTTCTTATTATAAATCAAATCATATATGCATAATTGATTTTATATTTTTATTCGAGTAGATTTTTTAAATAGTCATTTTATATTTGGAAAATTATCTAATAATATCACTTTTGTTTCTTTTAGAACTATAATATCACTCAAAATATACTTGATACAATAAAAAGAAATTATTCTCTCTCTTAATGAGATGTCATACCATATTATTTTATATTGTTTTAGCAATAAACCTTCTATTGCAAAGAGAGGAAGTCATTTTAAAAGAGAAGTCACGAAGGATTATGTAGTTATTTTGGAGAAGAAGAGAAACTCTAGTAAAATATAGGAATGATGTATTAGTGTTTTTTTGTTAGTTAAGTGAAGTACTACTCTAGACACATTATATGTCTTCTTTTGCTAAAATCATTGTGTTCATATTATAGTCTGCTACAGTGTGATGTTGCTAATTGCCTATAAAATGTTATTTAGTTGTAAACTATAACAAGTTATGACAAGCTTCTTTGAAATATAAATACTAAAAATTGTTATTTTGAAGATCACATTTATTTGTGCATATATTTTTGTAAGACATTGATGAAAATTTGTTAATTTATTTTGTCCTCTTGATCAGATTCAAGAAACTAGTTTAATTTTTTCCTCGATAACAATGAGATAATTTTTTTATAGACATACAGATAAATACTTGTGAATGAAATCTAGAACAAAGATTTTCACTATAAAATTGAGGTAACTAAATCCTCGTACATAAAACGATGTATCAAACTAGTGAAGGTATAATAATAACATACAAACTTATTCACCTCTTTAGTTTTGAAGTCTTTAAGAAGGGGATAAATGCTTCAATTGAATATGTAAAAGAAGTGGCTTATACATACATTAAATGCTTGTTTAGAAAGTCATCATAGTAATTGGATTTGGTGTAATTGAGTGTAATTACACTGCGTAACGTGTTTGGTTGACCATATAATTACTTGGTCAGGAGGTAATTGGATATAATTGACAGTGGGTAATTACACTCTCCAATTCTCAGGGAGGGGTTTTACAAGTTGATTACTTTTTTTTTTTTTAATTTCTATTTTTATTTATTTTTTGTTTCTATTATTTTAAATTATTTTTTTATTTTTATATTATAAAAAATTATATTTTATTTTATATTATTTATATTTCTTTTCTTTCTCATTCTCAACCGTTACTTCATGCGATTCCATGCAATTTTTCGTATTATCTATTTTTTTATGCCGTGTTTATTTTTTTTATTAGCATAATTTTGTTAGTAATCTAATTTTTGAATTAAAGTAGAATTCATTATTGAATAAGGTTATAGACTTACATTTTGTTTTTCTTTTAAATCATATTTATGTATGTTATGTTGAAATATGACATAAGAGTATTATGTTAAATTTTTTGTTTTGAATTTAGAACCTATGTTATATTTTTAGTTTCACTTTTTTCAGTAGTATTGACTTGAGATTTGACATTGAAAGTCATTTATTTTTTAGTTAGACTTGATAGATTATCTTTTTGTCAAACATTTTGATAATTTATGACATTTTATTTATAATATTAATCTTTTTGTCAAACATGCATTTCATGATGTTCATAGAAATCTTGTACTTTTAGTTTTTATGATTATTAAATAAAATATACAATTTTGAAAAATATAAATCAAATATTTTTTTTCATAATATTAGTTAAGAACATACATTTATTAATTAATATATTTTTTAAAGACAATATATCTCTTAAATATTTAATTTAGTATCATTTATAAAGTTTCTTTGTTGTCTAATATAAATTTTAAATTTTAGATAATTAACATTTATTTTTAAAATTCAAAATAATTAATGATTGCAATTATGCAACCAAACAATACATTTGTAATTACACTGTATCAAACAAACAAGTCAGTGTAATTACTAGGCTAATAATTAGTATCCTAGTAATTACACAAATTTCAATTACCAGGTGACTTTCCAAACAGATCCTAACAAACTTTCATTGTATAGTTAAAATATTTATTGTTAAAATAGTATAATAATAATAACAATTGTTAAAATAGTATAATAAAAGTGGGAAAAGTTTAAAACTTGGTTATTTAATACTTATAGTAAAGAAGATTTGCATAACATTTCTGAAGAGTTTTATGAAACTTGTGCATTACATAATAAAATTATGTTTTTTGTACCTTGGTTTATAACCACTTATCTTCCATTATATATCAATGTTTTAGAAAGATCTTATAAAGATGGGAGTGAAAATATTACTAAAACTACTTACCCTCCTCAATCATCTTTTATTTTACCAAATAATACAGGTATTACTTTCGAAGCATTTCAAAGATTTGTTGAAGATGATGTCGCTGTTATCAGCATAGCTGAAATTAATAAAATAATTTCTCAAAATAATTATTTGGGTCTTTATGTAAAGGTTTTAGGCGAACATATTAGTTCCCTAGATAAAAAGCTCAATGAGTCAAAGATTTTAATAAAAAATATGAGTACTATCAAGGAAGAATCTAATGTTGCCTCTACTTCTAGAAGCAAATTAGATCCTCAAGTTAGTCTCACTCATATTCAGAGGCCTCCTGAGATTCAAGATTTTAAGTTTAAATCTTTAAATGATTTAGAAGAACTTCTTGATAAAAAGTTTTCAAGCTTAAAGTCTTCAGGTTTAAGTCTTAACCCTCTAAATATTTCTGAAGATTTTGCGAACAAAATTGAAACTACTTCTGATCATAAAAATGAAATTTATTCAGAATTTAATAAACTCAAAGGTTTTGTTAAAAATAAATATGCGGATAAACCTCGTATGTAAACCTATTACTACAATCGTCCTACACCTCAAGATGTTTTGATTGAGGAAAGAGATTGGAATCAGACTAATACGTCTTACAGTGGATCTGAGATTTATGAATGGAATCTCGATGGGTTAACAGATAGACATTTAACTATTTTGGTTCATCGTATGCTGATGTATGCAACTATCTGTAAAAGTGTCAAGAACACAGATAGGACTATTTGTAAAGTGATAATAACAGGTTTTATTGGTCAATTAAGAGGCGGGTGGGACAATTATCTCTCCATGGAAGAAAAGGCTTTAGTTATTAATGCAGTCGCAACTGACGAAGGGATTGATAATCTTGGAATGGCTCTTGTCAAAAATAGAGAAGATGCAGTTTATACGCTCATCCTTACAATTCTTGAACACTTCAATGGTAGATTTACCAATCAGTACGAAACGGTTCGTACTTTGATCAATGGTCTTCGTTGTAAACATTTGGGTGAATTTAGGTGGTACAAAGACACCTTTATGAGTCAGGTCATGGAATTACCCAAAAATAAATTAGAACATTGGAAAGCCAAATTCATAGATGGCCTCCCCTCTTTATTCGCAGAAAGAGTTAGAAAAACTCTAAGAGGAAATTTTGGGGAAATTCCCTACAAGGATTATACTTATGGAAAGTTAATAGGAGTTTGTACACAAGAAGGATTAAACTTGTGTAATGAGTTAAGATTATCCAGACATCTTAAAATAGATAAGCTGAAAGAAAAGTCACAGCTAGGAGACTTTTGCACTCAGTTTGGAGTACCAGGTCTTCCTAAAAAATCTGCTCAGAGCGGAAGAGAAAAGGATAAACGACATAAATATAGTGATTATGATGGATCCTATAGGAAAAAGAGATCTAGAAAAAGATCTAAAGAAGAAAGAGAGGTGAGAAGAAGCCATCGTAAATCTCATAGATTTACTAAAAATAGGTCAAAGAAAGACCTGACTAAACTTAAGTGTTACAGATGTGGAAAGTTCAGACATATAGCTCCAAATTATAAATTGGAAAAGCTGAAAGCTTTAGAACTGGATGGAGAGTTGCACGAAAAGATTTATGGCTTGTTATACACCTCAAGTTCAGAGTCTGATTATGACTATATTTCATCTTCCGAATCGGAAGCCGAAATTGACTTGCTCAATTTTTCAGAAGAAGAAAAGGTTTGTGAAAAGTCTTGCAATAATTGTAATTCTAATAACTGTTCTTGTGAAAACGATGAATTTTATAAATTGCAATCACAGTTTCAAGATTTGAATGTTAACACTATTACATCTGACAATGTAATAGAACTTTTAAAAGAAGTTACTGATAATAAGCTTCGTGAAAAAAATATTAGTATGGTGGATATTTCAAATCCCAGTTCTTCAAAAGAATTTGAAAAACAGAAAAATGAATTTGTTAATCAAGCTCCTTACTCTTTAAAAGAAGTTTATGACAGACTTGTTAACAAAAATGGGCAGACGAGAGATTCCTCGTTTGATGATTTGAAAATCGAAATTGAAAATTTGAAAAAAGAGATAAAGACTCTTAAACAGAATCAAATGATTTGTGATCATATGATAACTCAGATCGAGAATTATAATTCTCCAACTGAGCCATCTAATGATAAAGGAAAAGGAATTTTATTGGATAATGATGAAAATCAAATTGATGATTTTAATCAATCTTTAAACTTTGATCCAAAATCTGAATGCTTTTTAGGAACCATGCAGGTTATAACTGCTCATAAATGGTATGTTAAATGTACTATTTTAATTGATAATAATTTTTCTATAACTAATATTGCTATGATTGACAGTGGGGCGGAAGTAAGCTGCATACAAGAAGGTCTTGTTCCTACTAAGTATTTTCAAAAAACTACTCATATGGTTAAGTCCGCTTCAGGACATGCTTTAGATATAAAGTATAAATTACCTAACACTCGGATTTGTCAAAATGGAGTTTGCATTCCGCATTTATTCTTTTTAGTTAAAAATCAGTTATACCCTCCAATTATACTTGGAACTCCGTTCATAAATGCCATTTACCCCTTTACTCAATAGATGCTAAAGGTTTTTGTGCAGGTTATAATAACCAAAGAATAAGTTATACTTTCATTACTAATCCTGTGTCTCGAGACATAAATGTTTTGATTAACATGAAACAAAAACATATTGATTTTTTACAATTAGAATGTTTTAGCATGAACATTGTAGATACACTAAAGTCTGCTAAAGTTCAAGAAAAAATTAAATTAATTTCTGAACAAATGGCTATTGATATTTGTGCTGATCATCCTAGTGCTTTTTGGAATCGAAAGAAGCATATCATTACTCTTCCTTATGAGGAGGATTTTTCAAAAGAAAATATTCCGACTAAATCTCGACCCTGCCAGATGAATGCCGAATTGGTTGAATTCTGTAAGAAAGAGATTGATAGTTTGTTACAAAAGGGTTTGATAAAACCTTCAAAGTCGCCTTGGTCGTGCACTACTTTCTATGTGAATAATGCTGCTGAGAAAGAACGTGGTGTTCCTAGGTTGGTAATAAATTACAAACCTTTAAATAAAATTTTAAAGTGGATCAGATATCCGATCCCAAATAAAAGAGATCTGCTTTCAAGATTATATGATGCCAATATATTTTCAAAATTTGATTTAAAATCAGGTTATTGGCAGATTCAAATATTTAAAGAGCATTCTTATAGAACGGCGTTCAATGTTCCTTTTGGGCAATATGAGTGGAACGTTATGCTATTTGGTTTGAAAAATGCCCCTTCAGAATTTCAGAAAATCATGAATGATATTTTCAATCCTTATTTAGACTTCATAATAGTCTACATTGATGATATTCTAGTATTCTCTAAAACTTTTGAAATGCACATTAAGCATTTAGATATTTTAAAAAAAATTGTTATACAAAATTGTTTAGTTATATCCAAACCAAAAATGAGTTTATTTCAAACTGAAGTTCGATTTTTAGGACATCACATTTGTCAAGGAAAGGTTACCCCTATCCAAAGAGCAATTTAATTTGCATCAAAATTTCCTGATATTATTACTGATAAAACTCAGTTGCAGAGATTTCTGGGAAGCTTGAATTATATTTCCCCATTTTATAAAAAATTATCTCGTGATTTAGCACCTCTCTATGACAGGTTGAAGAAAGGGTATAAAGAACCTTGGACTAGCAGTCATACTGCTTTGGTTAATAATATTAAGCAGCGTGTCAAGGCCTTGCCTTGTCTAACTCTTGCGAACCCGGCTTGGCAAAAAATTATTGAGACAGATGCGTCTAACATTGGTTATGGAGGAATATTAAAACAAATAAATCCCCATGAAAAATGTGAATATTTAATAAGATTTCATTCAGGAAAATGGACAGAAGCCCAGAAGAAATATGCTACTGTGGCTCAGGAAATGCTGACAATTGTCAAATGTGTTTTAAAATTTCAAGATGATTTATATAATCAAAAGTTTTTAATAAAAACTGATGCTCAATCAGTAAAGTTTATGTTTAATAAAGATTTTAAACATGATGCATCAAAAATGATGTTTGCAAGGTGGCAAGCACAATTCGCCCCTTTTGATTTTGAAATACTCTATAAAAAGGGAGTTGATAATTCTCTTCCAGGTTTCTTATCTCGCGAATATCTTCAATAATGTCGTTAACATACTATACCTTGTTTTTAGAAGAAGATTTGTTAATCACTATCTCGTAGGTCTTCATACGGCTCTAGTACAAATTCCCCAGCTAGTAAATGCAAAAATACTGCAGTCTTCAACTAGCTCGTCAGTACATCTGGAAGATATTTCAGAAGATAGCCCATTATATGCACAATTACAAGCATATTTGGACTCTCAGAAGCAAAGTGATACTTTCGCTTCTATAGCAAAGGAAGATAACGATGATATAAAATCGTTTGAACAGGTACTCAACAGAGAAATAATATTTCTCGTAGAAAACTCTGAAATTCAGAGGAAACATGAACCATGGAAAATATTCCAGAGATATCTATTGAATGGATTATATTACCCGGGTGAGTCATACAAAACCCGTACCTATTATGAAAATATTCTAAAGGAGACAGGAAGTGCAGAATTTCAGCATTTCTCCGGAATGTCTGGACAAAGTTCAGGTGAACATAGTTTCTCAAAAATTATCATTAAGCAGATCATATCTGTTGAGGAATGGGGAATATCAACCATGAATGAAAGACAGATAAGTCTCAACAAAGCTCGAGTAAATTTTACTTATTGTGATTATATCCAAGCCTTTGATAAAGTGCTATACTATAATAATAGTAGACATAAACACACTTGGTTTATTAAAGTGTGCGCAAAAATATTTGACACGGAAATTCCAAATTGGTTTTTAAAATGGTGGTCATACCACGGTCCGTCATCAAAGATTTTACCGGATCTATTTTAAAACTTATTTAAAGAATGGACCAAACTGTCTCCTAAATTAAATGAGTTATATCATGCAGATCATATCTGCTGTTTAGAAAAAATTGATCAAATATACTTTTTCATTGAATTTTCAATCCATTAGATTCACAGGTGGAACCCAGAATTAGGTTTTACTGAGGATCAAATACCTTGTTTATACAGGGTATTCTATAACAATTTTTGGGACAAACTAATAAAAAAGGATCCCAAGACTAAAACATTGTTTGGTCAAGAACTTTTGGACTCTATCACCAAAAGAATTCAGGTGTATTCAAGAACTCCTGTAAAAGAGATAGTTGATGATAGTTCAGTGAGACATAAGGCCAGAAGGATATCCTTCCAAGATGGTAATAGAAATGAGATGATCGAGGAATACCTCGAACAAGTAAAAAGAAATTTACTACAATCAATTAATCAATACGAAAAATCAGACACTTCGATGAAAAGTGACGCAAGTAATGATGATATCACACTGGACTCACAGCCAGTAGATGAAGAACAAGATATTTCAGAAGAGGCCTTGAAAAGAGCCGAAGACCTTATCCGAAGTATGAAGGGAAAGGACAAAATTTGAAAGCCGCCGGATCCACAGCACAGTAAAAATACTGTGTAAACAGTAGATATACTGTTAACCAGGACCCAAATGTCGGGCCCAACTACTGTAAATAAAGCAGTTTTCTTTTGCTATTTATAGGATCATTTGGCCCTCATTTGAGAGCAAGCTTTTCTTTTCTAAGTTTTATTTTTCCCTCTCTTGTAAAAAATTCAGAAATTATAAAATCTTCAATTTTGAAGGCATCTGGTGGATCTCAGTCTTACAAGGTATTAATTTTGTTTTCTTTTTATATCCTCTCTCTCCTAGCCAGGACGATGTCCGGCTAAGTTATTTCATATCTATGTTAGATATCTAATTTCTTGCATATGTTAACCATGAAGATAATCTAGACTCAATCTAAGTATGAAGGAATTTTCTAGCTAGTTGTTTTGACTTGGTTTTGAGATGGTGGTACAGTCAGATCTTAGTACTACTCTTGTTGGCTTTGCCTTAGTGGCTCCGTCTAGCCAGCCGGTTGATTGTAAGTCCCGTTAATTGAAGAAAAAGGGCAATATTTTTCCGGTTAGAACTGCTAGACACATGGGCTCAACCTGAGTATGTATTATAATCTCGACAGGCCCCTTGCTCCGATAAAAGGGTATTTGACCCAGTCCATACAGTCATTAGAACTTTCAGAAAATTCTCTTGTATTTTGATTGTATACCCTAAGTACGGGTACCTCGATGGCTAGATCTAATCGTTATGGCGGACTACCGCCCGACTTACACAGATCCTGTTAAATGGTATCAGAGCCTAGGAATTTTCATGGTAAATATGTGAATAAGAAGTGAATATATTTAACATAGATATGAACAATTGTATTATTATTTTAAACATTTCCCATTTTTTATCAAAAAAATCTTTTTGAATATACCCTCTTGCTTGCGAACCCGAACTAAAATCAATTTGGTGTGGAATCATTAAGTTTTGTCGGGGTCGAATCCCATCTCAGATTCAGTAGGTAGATCACCTATTTGAGAAGCAGTGAGAATATCTCCCTGGGTATTTACCACTTGCACAATGTTCGTTTGAGGATCGATTTTAATCGCCTCTATTGACCTGATCCCTTCTTCAGGTTTTGCAGTAGACAAAGTATGAAGAGAAGCTGCACGATTTCGAGCTGTTTTATAAATAGGCTCAATTGGAGAAATATGATGTCTCTGCGGCAATAATCTTCGATCAGAGAACGAATGCCTAGAATATATAGAAGATTGCTCATCAAATCTATTACTCGAGCTATTTTCAAATTGTATATTGATCCTCCCATCGGGATTCTGAGAAATATGAGAACACTCAGTGTTGCTGACTTCATTAGTCAACTGTTCAGGGGCTATAACTGAGTTTAAAGTCCAAGTAGTTGGAAAATTAATTTCATCCCACAAAATAGTTCTTCTTGTAGTTATTTTAGATTTTGAAAAATTGGTTTCCATAATCACCGTCTGCTGAGAAGTGTCATACAATAGTAATATAGTAGTAGTAATAATAGTAATAGTAATAGTAATAATAGTAACAATAGTAATAGTAATAGTAATAGTAATAGTAATAGTAATAATAATTGTAGTAATAGTAGTAGTAATAGTAGTAGTAATAGTAATAATAATAGTAATAATAATAGTAATAATATGACATGACATTCATTAGGAGAGAGGATGATATTTTTATTGTGTAAGTATATTTTGAGGAAAATAGGAATAGTTGAGTGATATTATAGTTCTAAAAGAAATAAAAGTGATATTACTAGACAATTTTTCAAACATACGTGACTATGTAACAAATTCACTGAATAGTCAACCATGTTTGAAAAATTACCAAAGTAATATCACTTTTGTTTCTTTGACTACAATGTCACCCAACTATTCTTATTTTTCTCAAAATATATTTGACGTAATAATAAAAAATTCTCTCTCCAAATGAAATGTCATGTCACATTATTCTTTTTTTTTTAACAATAAACCTTTTATTGCAAAGAGAGGAGGTCATTTTAAAAGAAAAGTCATAAAGGATTATGTAATTATTTTGCAAAAGAAGAGACTCTAGTAAAATACAGGAATTATCAATTATGTATTAATGTCTTTTATTAGTTACTATAATATAATTTATAGACAAATAATAATGTCATGCCACATTATTATTCTTTAAACAATGAACCGTCTATTGCAAAGAGTGGAATCCATATTAAAAGAAAAGTCTTGAAAGATTATGTAGTTGGTTTGCAGAAAAAGAGAAACTCTAGTAAAATGTAGGGATTTTGTATAAGTATCTTTTGTTAATTATGTGAAGCACTTTTTTAGACATATTATATGTTTTTTTTGGCTAAAACATCTATGATCATATTATAGTCTACTATAGTGTGATGTCATCTTCTATAAAATATTATTTGGCTGTAAATTATAGTAAGTTATGACACACTTTTGAAGTATTAATGCTAAAAATTGTTATTTTGTAGATCAAATTTGTTTGTGCATATATTTTGGTAAGGCAATTAAGAAAAATTGTTACTAAATTTGTTTTGTCTTCTTATCAACTTGAAGAAACTAGTTTTAAATACTTCTCCGGTCTATCTTGCCCAACGCTTCATGTAACTTTCCCCAGACCTTAGAAGTAAATTGCGTACCTCGATCTAAGATGATGGAAAGGGGCACTCTGTGCAATCTTATGTACTATCTCCTTGACATAAATCTTGACTTAACTGTTGCGAATTATAATCCATCCTAACTAGAAAGAAGTGGGCTAGTTTAGTCAACCTATCCACCATGACCTAAATGGAATCATACTTCCCCAAGTTCTTAGGAAGACCCACCACGAAATCCATGTCTACTTTCCTACTTCTACTCAGGAATGGATATCATCTGAAGTAAACCTACAGCCCTCTAGTGCTCATATTTCACATGCTCACAGTTCTGACACTCAGACACGCACTTACCTATGTCCCTCTTCATCCCAAGCCACTAATAAAGCTATCTCAAGTCCCAGTACATATTGGTTATACCCAGGTGGATCAAATACCAAGATCCATGAGCCTCTGCCAACAAATTCTACATCAAGTTATCCACCTGAGGAAGACAAACCCGTCCTCTAAAACATAGAACTCCCCTAGTGTCAAGTGTAGCATCTAAGGCCTCATGAGACACCATCTTGTTCCGGAGCTTGCTCAATTGCTCATCCTAAAATTGCTTGGTTTTGATCTCCTCTAAGAATGAAGGCTTAATCTTGATACTGTCCAACACTCAACCATTCTTTGAGATTCCCAATTGCACGAAATCAAATGCTAACGTCTGAATCTCCCTAGCCAAAGGTCATTTAAACACCCCCAAGTAAGCCAAACTGCCCATACTGATTGCTTTCCGGCTCAATACGTCTGCCACCACATTGGCCTTACCTGGATGGTACTGGATGGTCACATCATAATCCTTTAACAACTTCATCAACCTTCTCTTTCTTAGGTTCAAATATTTCTACATAAACACATGTTGCTGGCTACGATGATCAGTGAATACCTTACACTTGGCATCATAAAGGTAAGTCTCTAGATCTTGAGTGCAAAGACTACCGCTGCCAATTTCAAATCATGTGTTGGGTAGTTCTTCTCATGGAGCTTCAATTGCTTTGAAGGGTAGGCTGTCACATTCTTTTCCTGCATTAACACAACACCCAAACTCGAATGTGAAGCGTCACAAAACACAACAAAATCCTTACCTTCTATAGGCAATGCTAGGATGGGAGTTGTAGTCAAGAGAGTCTTGAAATTTTGAAAGCTCTCCTCACACTTCTCAAACCACTCAAAGGGTACCTCCTTTTGAGTCAGTCTGGTCAGGTGAGTGGCAGTAACCTGCATAGGAGCTAGCAAAGCCCATAAAGCTTCTAACCTTAGTCACAGAGCTAGTCCGGATCCAACTCTTAACTGCCTCAATCTTTTGGGGATCTACCATCACCCCTTTCTTTGAAACCACATGCCCTAAGAAAGCAACTTAGGTCAACCAAAATTCACACTTTGATAACTTGGCATACAATTTCTGTCTTCTCAGGATACCCAGAACGATGCGAAGGTTCTTTGCATGCTCTTCCTTACTCTTGGACTAGATCAAGATATCATCTATAAACACAATCGCAAAAGAATCCAAAAATGGCTTAAAGACTCCATTCATCAAACTGATGAAAGCGGCACGTGCATTGATTAACCCAAACAACATCACTAAGAATTCATAATGGCTATATCGAGTCCTGAATGTTGTCTTAGGTATATCCATATGCCTAATCTTTAACTGATTGTACCCTGATGTAAAGATCCAAAAACTGAGGTCATGATGGCACACACCTCGAGAACCCTAAAGAATGGTATATAAGCCTAAAGAAATACATATACAAGACTTCGAAGGGAAGTCAGGCTACAAACAATAGAAAAACAACAATGAATATCCCAAAACATGGTAGCATAAGTATAAAGAGCATCTAATACATTTCTAGAATCTGAAATACATCTCAAGTCTTTGAAAGAAAGTTAAAGACTTGAAACGATAGAAGGAGACTATTTGTGATCTTGAAAGTAGGATCTTACCACAACTCCGAAAGAAGGAACTCTGATGGAATCTAATCAACCGCTACGAGGTTTACCCTAACTAGGATTTGCATCAAAGGGATAACAAAAGTACGGGGTGAGTTGATGAGTGGTAGATTTGCACTCATTTGTGGCCTATTTAGCTCAATAATTAGTTTTCTCAATGCCTAATTTTGTCCATTTCTGGTGATAATTTGATGATTTGCAGCTATGAAGGATAATGAACAAGGCAAGGATGAATGTGTGAAAGAATGACCAAAAATGCAAAAAAGAAATGCAAACAACACAGTGATGATCGCAAAACAAGAAAGGCGAATCGCTTAATGAGCATGGACCCACCTAAATGGACAGTGCACAACACTTGGATCTAGCGAGATAGGTCGGCGAACTCTGACTGAAAAGGTGACTCACCGAGTTAGAAAGGTGACCTTGCTAAGTGTCACCGAAGATGATAGCGCAAGGAGAAAAATTGAATACTTGAAAGGCGAACCAAAGTGGTAATCGACGATTCACCGAATGTGAAAGGCAGACTCAAATGAGTTCACCGACTGAGGTTCAAACACCTGAAGCCTAGAGCATGAAAAGGTGAGCTGAAGCATCAGAGGTGATTCGCAGAACGAGCTCGGCGAGCCCGACTAACGTCATCGAATGAGACGTGCACTAAATTTTTGGGCCAGATTTTGAGAAACTATAAATAGCTCAAATGAGAGAGAATAGAATGGAGAATTGGTGAGGGTTTTTGGATTACTTTTTGAGTTTGAATATTTTGGTAGAGAGAGAAACACTTTACTTTGTGAAGAGCACTTTCTAGCTTTTGGGGTTTTCTCAACTTTATTCTTGAATTTCACATATTGAAGTTGAATTCAAAGTGGATTTACTTGTAATTGCTTAATTTCATGTTACCCATGACTGCTTTCATGGAAGGTATATTCCCTTTGCTTTTTGGGATGGGTGACTAAAACCCCAAGATCTAGGGGTGTAATTATGGGGTTGAGTGTTGATTTAATGTAGTGGGTATTGTGTTATGCTCTATTTTGCTGCTGTTCATACATGAATTTGGGCTAATTAGCATGAGGTTAATTTATGAGTTAAGGTTGCAAACTTATTTCCTACTTTTGATCTCCAGTCAATGCTCGAAAGAGATTGAATAGAGTGGGTAATTAGTCCAATACTAGCAATTTAGGTTTGATGTATGTAGCTTGCTTGAAAATAAAGGTTATGGGTTGGATCTATTTGCCCTATTTTTGCATCGAAAGAGAGAATAGAGTAAGGTATTGAGTTGTTTAGATTGGCATATAGATGAGACCGAAAGGAGATTCTATGCATAGATGCTTTGAGATCGAAAGATGATTAGCATCATTGATGATGATCTAGCCTATCATGAATGTTCATCACTATAGAGCAGCACAATTACCTCTATGTGACATCGACTTCCAATCCCCGCACGCCTAGATTGCTTTCTAACTCTTGAGTTCTCTAAAATTTTAGTTTAATTTTAACAATTGATAACCAAATCTTTTTATTAAAATTGGTGGAAATATCCACCCACTTGTTTACTATTACAAATGAGTAATTTTACAATCCAAATTTCTTAATAAGAATTCTCTATGATATACCGTTCCCTGTGGAATTCGACCCCGACTCTTTGTTAGGATTTTATTGACAGCGACCACGGTCCTTTTTATTGGTTTTAAGGAGGACAATTGAGCGTTATAAAAAATGGCACCGTTGTTGGGGATTGATGGTTGAGAATTCTAATTGAAAAATTAGATTTTAACTTTGTTTAATTGTAGTAGATTGTTGTTTTGTATTATTGTTGGCTGATTTGCAGTTCTTACACAATGAGTGACCTTGGTAGTGATAACGATAGTCAATATGGTCAAAATGATAACGTGGGTGATTTGAATGATATGTATGTGAGTATTGTTCAAACCACGGGAGCCATCAGGATACCTCCCATAGCCGGGAGGGTTGTATTTCATGTAACCATAACAATGCTACACTTGCTCCAACTGAGAGGAATCTTTGGGGGACTAGCTCATGAGGACTCACATGAACACCTTAGGAATTTTGTGGAGGTATGTGAACCATTTGTGTTCAAGAACATCTTTCAAGAGTCTGTAAGGTTGATGTTATTCTTGTTCTCATTAATGGGTGAAAAATCAAGATGGTTGGCAGAATTGCCAATGGAGTCTATCACTTCATGGGATGAATTGAATGATGCTTTCTTGGAGATATTCTTTCCACCCTCGAAGATTGTTAAACTTTAAACCCAGATCTAAAATTTCAATCGCATTGGAGGTGAACATATACTTGAGACTTGTCTAAGGTTCAAGAAACTACTCTTGCAATGTCCAACACATGGTATTCCAGACCATTTATTACTACAATACTTTTATTGTAGCCTTGATTCAGTTAATAAATGTGTGGCTAATCATTTGGTCCAAGAAGGATTAATGAGACAACCATATGATGTGGATGTATTGATGTTAGATAATATGACTAAAGTTAACCGAGCATGGCATACTAGGGAAGACCAAGTGCCTACTCTAAAATTGGGTATGAGTAAAGAAAAAATTGAGAAAGACCATGAACGAGATGAAAACATGGCCAAAATGATGACCTAGCTTGATTTGTCATCCAAACATGTCATGGGAGTTGGACTTAAGTCAGTAAATGCAATTGGAATCAATAGTATGTAGTGCCCGGATGATGCCAAATTTGAGGCATTATACAATAAGGATGTTCAATATTTGGGAAACAAAATGGGGGGTTCTCACACCAATTATCAATGACAAGGTGGGAACCAAGGTTGGAACAAGAATAGAGATAGTGGTTGGAAAGATTGGCAAGGTGGAAATTGGAGAGATAGGGAGGTTGACAAAAATAGGTATATGCCTCCCCATGATCCTCAATGACCAAAAGACCCAGCTGGGCTAGAAGGATACTGAACCGAAGAAATGCTTACAAGGATCTTCAACAAGGTTGAAGGGTCCGACAAAGTAATGAAGGAATTGAAAAATGACTTCTCCACTTTATCCCAAACAGTGACTTCTCATTCAGTGTCTATCAAGCAGCTGTAGACACAATTGCGCTAGATCTCTACTCATCTCAATCCAAGGTAAAAGTGAACGTTGCCTAGTGACACCATCCCGAATCCCAAAATGAATGTTAAGGAATTGAGAACTATGTCATGCCATGAAGTTAAATAAGGTGCTTCTTGGGAGGCAACCCAAGTATTTACTTTTGTTTTTATTACTTTTAATAACGTGCGTTGTGAGTGCATATGGAGAAGAAGTTGAAAGGTTGAAAAAGGGAACATTGGACGATTCTAAGACCTCAATGGCGATACACCAAAGGTGTTGTGCAGACTCATTCTTGTCCACCTTCTGAGCTTGAACATATGGAAAAGTGCATTGTCAATTTAGGCAGTCTGAGCTCTAAATGGAGATTCGCCGAAGTGCATTATGCGAACTCCATTGAATCCGCCGAATCAGCCGTCAGGTTTGGTGTCGTTCAGGCATATTCGGCAAGCTTAAGCTCCAATTGGCGATTCACCGAACACGTTCGGTGACATTAGTCAAAACCGTCGAACGGGCCTGATATAAAAAGTTCAAGGGTCTTTTCAGATTCAAAAGCAATCCCTTTGATATTTTGAAACCTTTTCCTCTCCTTTCTCTTACATTGCATCATTTGAGTGCTTGTGAGTCCTCTGTGTGTGATTTTGAAGTTCAAGGAGCTCGTTTACTTGCTTTGACTATCAACCCAATCCCATTTCCTTATTCTTGTTGAGTTGTGCTTCATACTAAGGTTGGTTTTTGAATTTTTACTGAGAATTTTGAGCTTTGAATTGCAATGTGGGTGTGGGCTTAAAGCCATTAGTTGATATTGATTGTTAGATTTCGTTGGGTAGCTTTCTATTGTGCGTATTGAACTATATCCATGAGTTTTTTACCTGTGTGTGCTTGTAGAATGCTAATCTTGATTGTCTTGGTTGAATTTTGAAATTGAACTCATATATTTGTTGGGTCTAAGCCTAATTTGATTTGGGTAAAGTCTGAGTAGCTTAGTGTTGACCCAATTGCATGATTTTGCCCAATGATAGACAGGGTGACTACTTTTATAAGGGCAAATCATCAATTCGAGCTATACGTAGCAATATCTGGGGAAGTCTGAGTATCCATGAGTAGATAAGCATATAGGTGGATTGTAATGATGTTGGGGAACTTGTTTTGTTGAGTATGATGGTTTTAACTATAAAAATTAGGCACTGGGCTGAACATTTCCTGTTCGGCGGGCTTGTCTTAGCTCACCAAGGAGGTTAGGTGAATCATCGAATAAGCCCCCGCTCGCCTTCTTTAGCATATGTGTGACCTTGGGTATTATCCCATTCGGTGGGCTTGTTTAGTCCACCGAAGCCACTTGGCGAATCACAGAATGGGATAGGACATTTTTCTTGAGGCCTATTCCTTTTAAATTGCACTGTCAGTTTTGGCGGATTTGGTAAAAGCCCACCGAAACCAACTCAGTGAATCGCCGAGTTGGAATTGACTTCGCCCTTTGTGCCTGATTCTTGAGATTTTTGCTACTGTCTAATTCGGTGAGCTCTCCTAAGCTCACCAATCCTGCTAGCCGAGTCTCAGAATAATTTTTTAACTGTGTTTTGAAATGAGTTTTATTTCAATTAACCTTCACAAATCCTATGTTTGAACGTGTGCTTTACAGGTAATGGCATGAACAATAGGTAAACAAGTGGTGACATCAGACATCAAATCTATCAGAGACTCTCCTCCTCCCCCTCTTCTGAAGAGACACATGGGTGCTTCTATTAATGAGCCATATGAGGATCCTCTTTCCAAACAAGCCAATCCACAAACTCCTACTGGTGGGGGCAAGAAACCCTGAAAACACATTGCCACAAAATAGGTGAATATTCGCTCCAAGTTAACATCGCCTCCACAAGATCCAACTCCGACATCCCGTGTTCTCCCGATCATAGCTCCAAGGGCCTTAAATAGGCTCAAGGTAGAAGGAGAACGAACCATTCTAGAGGAGCGTAGGTTATCAACTGATGGAGTCATGAGTGAATACCCAGCCATATGGGAAGCTATAAGATTTCACAAGTTTGAGCAATTCACAAAAGCCAAACAACCCTATGTGCTGAAGTGAGTTAGGGAGTTCTACAACACCTATGCTAAGGCCCTGCTCAAGAAGAAAAAGGGTACAATTTGGAAGCCCCTTGACGAAGTAGAGGTACGTGGCATAAAAGTGCCATGTGATGATTGTGCCATCAATGGAGTTCTTGGGATCGCAAATGTAACACCTCGGATTCGAAAAGAAGGAAAAATTTGCAGTTTTTTTAGAATTGGTGCCAGTACTGATGGAAGCCATCTATGGACCGTAGGTTGACTTACAGGCCTGGGAACCATAGATGGCAAGATAAATATTTTGAAAATGTCAAGTTTCAAGATCCTTTTTATGACTCAACAGGACGGTCCACCATTGCTTCTACAGATCGTAGATAGGTCTTGTAGGTCACTCCCAGACTTAGTGAATTTTGAGGGTCAAAGTTGGGATCTACGGTTGGTATGTACGGTTCTTAAGTGGAACAACGAACTGTACATGGCAATCGTCGTTGGAAGTCCAAATTGAATACTCTCTGAATCTTTCTATGGTTGACCAGGAGGGTCCATAGTTGGACCTATGGACCGTAGGTATGAATCCGACAGTTATTTTTAAGGGCTTTTTGGTCTTTTCCCTGATTGACTTATACCTAAACTAAGTCGGTTTAGTCCTAATCCTAGACCCTATATAAGTCTTCTAAGCCTAAAATCTACCCTTTCTAACTACTTTTCAAATCCCCAAAACCTTCCAAAGATTTCCTCAAATATTTCTCTCTCTAAAGCTTGAAGAAGAAGACTAAGGATTCAAGTCAAGCCTCCAAACTCACCATTGATTGTGGGCTTTGAACTCCAAGGTATGATGTATTTCACCTATGGAGTCCTTTCCTCCATAGGGTTCCTAAATTCCCCAATTTTACAAGTTAGAATTCTTCAATTGAAATTAGGGTTTTCTTCTATCCTATGGGTTGTTTCAAATTATGATCTAATTGATTGATTTAAGTTTTTTTATGTATGAATTGAGTTAATTGTATGATTTGAAGTTGAATTACCATGAACCCATGCATGATCTATGATTTCTATACTTTGATCCTATGATGAGGTTTTGAACTATGAAAGATGAAAATTATGAAGATATGCATGTTCTTTATAAAATTGAGATAAATGATTCAAGGTTGCTTTGAGAGTGAAGCATCAATGTTGTTGTTGTTATCTTGAGGAATGATTTCTCATATATTACTCATAACATGAATGTGAAAGGATTTTCTCACATAAAGGATTCATAGGGTTGAAAGGTTTTCTCAACTAAGCTTTGAATCAAGAGTTAAGGAGCTATTCTAATGAACTTTAGCTTGGATTTGCTATTTGATGTGCCTTCCATGATTGATAAGACAAGAGGCGATTACTCATGTCTACTAGTGATAAGATAAGTGATGAATTATGACTATTCAGTGGGATTTATGCTTAGCACCGAGTGGACAAGTAGCGATTACCCATGTCCCATAAATTATGTGCCACCGTAGGATGATTGTCTTAGATAGACATTAGCTAGTGGATCCACTTAAGATAGAAATTATGGTTCTTACCTTCGCAAGTAAGGACACCTCTTTTCGGTGTGGGGTAGACACCGAATTCCATGTTATAACTCACATGGTCTGTCGGTTAAGGCAATTTCCCACATAATGAACTAAGGTTACTTCCTAAAAGGTATTTCCAGTATGTTTGGTCTAAAATAATTTACTTGCATTGACCATGGTTTTTAACTCATGTTTTCCATCATGTTACTTTACACTTTAGCTTGGTCATTGTATCTTATGTATATCTCCTTTTTAGCATGATTTTATAACTCCTATGCATAGTTATCATACTTGGTATATTCTATGTACTAACACATACTCTTGCCTATATTGTTTCACTAATATAGGGCGTGACGACTCCTCTCCTTCCATTCGTGGCTAGATCGGGGTACTTATGATTAAGAAGACTTGGTAAGTCTTTATACTTTGAGGACAAGGCCACGTTTATAGTTTTATGTCATTTTACCTTTGAACTTGTATGGGTTACGTCCCAAATATCAATTTATTGATGTATTAGATGGCTTTGAGACTATGTTAGACTTCCACTATTTTTGTCAAACTCTTCTAATATGAAATTGTCTTTTGAACTCTTAACTACTATTATCTTGTTGGGGTCTTATACGTTATGTCACGTTTATGGGGTACTTTAGGTCGTGACAGCAAACAACTCATTTGAGAGGTTCCATCTTCGCATGAAGTTCAAATTGGATGCCCACAAGGAATGGCTTGCACCTCTTATTACAGATGCTTCTCCTCCATGGATAGCAGAAGGAAAGACAATTGAAAAGAAAGATATGAATATAGTGGGCCGCTATTGGTTTGGATTCATTAATAGCAATCTGATGCCATTTCAAAATGAGTCCATTCTCAGGCTGCCCAAAATAGTGTTTGTGGGGTGTATAATTGACCGAATTAAATTCAACGTTAGGTCGATCATTGTCGAGGAAATGATTATGCAAGCTAGGCAAGAGCAGACTTCCCTTCCATTTCTAGTTTTTATCACTCAACTTTGTCAGAGAGGAGTTCCCTTTCGGGGTAAATCTGATGTATGGGTCACACAGGTCTCCTCCAACGACATTCGGAGGATTGAGGCTGAGTATTTATGAGATGATGCAACTCAGAGGAAGCCTCCACCACCAGATACTACACCCGTGGTTGATCCCACTACTATAGCATCTAAGGCCAGCACTCTTGCTCTTTCAATAGAGCAGACATGCATATCCTTATATTCTACTGTGCCTTCAGTTTTTGCTACTCCTGCTAGTACTACTTCTTCTTATTTTTTTCTAGGACTAGCCTCTCTCCTATTACCTGTCCCCTTAACTCAAGCCATGATATATCAGACAGGCAGCCTTGCCCGATCGGCAGATGTTAGAGTCGCGAGGGTTGAGACGAACATGCCTGGGCTTATACACAGGTCTATTGAGCGGACCTGAACTTCCTTGAGGGATAGGGTGGGTAGGTGTAAGGGGCTGATCAAGGGCCATGGTGTGAGGTTGGACAACCTCACCTCTAGATTAGAGGCCTAGGAGAAGGCCAAAGATAGTACTGGTGCACTAGACACCATGAGGGGTGAGCTTGCTTCTTTGTGAGCGGATATGACTCAGCTACAGTCTACAGACATCTCCATGCTTTGGGGGTGATGTACCCCTACCAGATGCATTAGCCTTTGAGCCACTGATGATGCCTTGCAGTGAGCCGACTTCTTGTGCACAACCTAAGATAGATGTGGGTGTTGATCTTGCTGATGTGTATGTTGAGGGGGCCAATGATGATTTGGCCGAGGAGATGGACGAGGAGTAGTTAAGTAGCGAGGAGTAGGGGATTGCTCTGACAGAGATACAGGAGATCGAGGAGGTCATTTTTCAGGCAACCCTTGAGAGATCCCCTCGAGATACTTCAGCAGTTGGTACTAGTGGAGTCTCTTCAGATTCCGCCATCCCTCCGAGTATTGTTCGGGTAGTGATGCCCCAGTTGAGTCTTCACTTCTGCCTCCGGTGATCCTATTGCCAGGCATTGATGCCCCGGATGATGCTTCCCTTCCAGAGACTCTAGATGAGAGTGCTCTACAGGCATAGCCTGTCAGAGGGACCCTTCTATCTCTACTTCATGTATTTTTCATTTTCATCACATTGAGGACACTGCTTGTTTGTTTTTGGTAGGGTGAGGGCCTTTGAGTCAATAGTCCCTTTTGCTTGTATTTTGTTACTTTTAGTTTTGGATGTTTGTATTAGTTTACATTTGGTTATATTATAGTGCTTCATTTGATTTAGTGTATCTCTTTTATTTTTTTCGTTTTCTCTCAATTTTGCAACCCCCATGAGTTTTGAAAATCATGAAATGCTTGAAGTTTTCATTGATAATGATTCGAGGATCGATTGTGTCCAATATAGATGTCTTGAATAGTACTCATGATGAGCTTGGTGTATAGTGTTTGTGTTGCAAGAATGAAATCAATGTGGTTGCACTTTTGAGCGATCTTTTTGAATCTTTTGTTGACTAGCTGTGTTTTGGTGTGAGGCTTGCAATGAACATCGCACGTATACTTTTGATCTTTTCGGGCTTTGCTAAATGAGTGTATTTCAAAGTGCCATATGTGGAGAGGTCTTACTTGAAAGCATGTGTGTGGAGTCCTAGAATTTGCTTTATTAGTCTAATTTTTTAAATCTTGGTGAATGCAAGGAGTGATCTTGGGCAATAATTCAAAGAGGGAACCCAAATGTCCTAAATCTTTTGTGACTGCCTTGTGAGGGTGTTCATCCTTTTTGGCACTATTTGAGCCTAACCCATTTGTTGGGAAAACCAAAAGTAAACCTCTTGAGCCAAATTGTCCCTACCTTCTCACCTAAAACCCTTTTTGAAGCATTGTTATGTTTGAATAGCCAACTTAGGCAAACAACCTAAGTTAGGGGTACGAAAAGGAAGGAGGAATAAAAGCCAAATGAAGGGCAAACAAAGATGAAAAAAAGACTCAACTTTAAAGTTTGGTATAAAAAGAAGGAACCCCTCCTTATAAAAAAGAGAGTCGTTTTGATGAAAATGCTTTAGAAAAATAAAAATGAAAAAGAGAAGCAGTGAAACAAAGAGGATTTCAAAGAATCTGAGTGATAAAGCAAAGTTTGAGTTCTCAAATGAAAAAGAATGAAAAGAACTTGAGAAGAGGTGAAGATGATTGCAACATTGCTTTGAAAAGGTGAAGTCACCGAGCCAAATTGATCATACCTTAACCATCAGCCCCATTACAAACCTAAAAAACCCTTGAGATCTTGCATCAACTAGGTGGTGTGATGATTGGAAAATATTGGCAAACCTATCGGACAAAGCTTGCATGTATTTCTCTTTTGAGAGAGTGAGAGTTATATTGATTCCTTATTTCTTTGTTGACTTGCTTGGTGAGAGCATGGAATCATTCTTGATGTGAGGGCACTTGAATGCATTTATTGAAACATGGTCTTGCATTAAAAAAGAAGCTAAAAAGAGCTTGAGCTTGTGTTGAAACCGACTAGTCATCATTTGAAGCTTTGTGATCATAGTTGAGTATAGCATGTTGTTGAGAGTAGTCTTGTAATGGCACTTGCATGTTATCTCTCATTGAGTACTATTGTAGACACCTTTATTGAGCTAATTGTGTTCTTGATTACTTGAGGACAATCAAAAGTTTAAGTTGGGGGTGTTGATAAGTGGTAGATTTGCACTCATTTGAGGCATATTTAGCTCAATAATTAGTGTCCTCAATGCCTAATTTTGTCCTGTTATGATAATAATTTAATGATTTGAAGCTATGAAGGATAATGGACAATGCAAGGATGAATGTGTGAAAGAATAGACAAAAATACAAAAAGAAATGCAAACTACACAGTGATGATTGCCAAACAAGAAAGGCGGATCGCCTAATGAGCATGACCCCACCTAAATGGACAGTGCAGAACACTTGGATCTAGCAAGATAGATCGGCGAACTACGACTGAAAAGGTGACTCGCCGAGTTAGAAAGGTGACTTTGCTGAGTGTCACCGAAGATGACAGTGCAAGGAGAAAAATTAAATGCTTGAAAGGCAAACTAAGGTGGTAATCGGCGATTCGTCGAATGTGAAAGACAGACTCAAATGAGTTCACCGACTGAGGTTCAAACACCTGAAGCCTAGAGCATGAAAAGGCGACCTAAAGCATCAGAGGTGATTCACCGAATGAGCTCATCAAGCCCAACTAAAGTCGCTGAATGAGACGCACACTGAATTTTGGGCCAAATTTTGGAAAACTATAAATAGCCCAAATGAGAGAGCAAATAATGGAGAATTGGTAAGAGTTTTTGGATTACTTTTTGAGTTTTGAATATTTTGGTAGAGAGAGAAACACTTTACCAACACATAGGCAACGGAGAGAATTAAACAATTCAACCAAATTGCAAAGTTTAGATCACTTGCCTCAAATCAATCAATTAATCACTCCAAGAGTTGAGTCTTCCCCTTTGAGTCACTTCCAAAGCCACACAATCTATCATAATCAAGTATTCACAATCATCTATCGGAAATCTTAATACCCACACCAATTTTCTTGAAAAGTAGGTCAATCAATACAAACCCAATTTGAGAAAGAAGGTTTGAATCTGGAAATTAATGCTTGAAAACATTACTCAAGGCTTTAGGAACTCATTTGAGAAAACCATTTTGAAAAAGAGATTAAAACCACTTCAAAATCACCATTAGTTTAGGAACTTGAGTTCATGAAAACCTCCACAATCACCAAGTAAAATATCATATTTTGATGTTAAAGCTCATAATTAATCAATGAAAAATGAAGGATTTGGATCAAGAAGGCTTACCCAATGATCTAGCACAAAATATTCTTTCAAAAATGACCACCAAGGTTTCCCCAAGCTCAAAAATGGTGAAATAGGGTTTAAACCTTGAAATTGCGGGCCTTGCTCCTACGACCAGATCTTTGTTTAAGAGAAGTCCGCTTAAGCGGTGGTTTCTTCGGAAATGCAAAGGTCAATAGGGGTTGACTCAGAAGCGGAGTGCACCAGAACACAGACATCAGAAAATCAGCCAACACTCAAAACATCAAATCGATCCACGGGATTCATTCGGAATCCCGTACACACAAATCAGATATGCAAATCAGTTATACTCGACGTTCCAGACTCAATGGAACTGTCAAAACATAAATCCGAGGTCTCCTCGACCCAACATCTGTGAAAATCACAAGAAACTAACTCAACACCTAAAAAGGAAAAAACAAGCTCGGGACCTCACAAAAATCAACCAAAACCACTCCTAGGCCTAAATTCATCCCCTAAATTCAACGGAACTCTTAGAATTTCGATCCGAGCATCTGAACTGCAAATGTTGACCAAAGTCAACCCAAAGATTAAAATTCCACAATTCACAATTTTGAACCTCAAATCCTCAAAAAGACTCAGGATTAGAAACCGACAACTCTCACAGATCAAATTCCATATTCTGGAACTTATAGAATCAACGAAATTCTATTCCGACGCTCGAAACTCAAAAAGACTCCGAAAACCACTTTTCAACAACTTAAGACTTTCAAACTCAAAATTATCAAACTGTCAATTTTTAACTCAAAGTTTGGAACCAACTTCCAAAACTCAATCAAGAAACAACTCGGGGGTCGATATTGGGAGGAGCAAAATGGTAATTTTCACAAAGATACGTAAAATGACCAACTGGGTCATTACATTCATGGATCTTTGAGTAGAATACTGGATTTAACTCTTACTGACTGAATTTAGATGTAGGACGTGAGGATGAACTGGTCTAACACTATGCATAACCTTACATACCTGATTATGAAACTTTTAGACTGGAAACTTTGGTGGAGACTTGATTAATCTTGAGCTTGAGGAAGAACGATTGATCTTGAGAGATGAAACTCTTCTATAAAGTTCTTAAGGTGGAAAAACTTGGGAAAACCTTGGGTGGAAGGATTCTCTTTGTATCTTGAATTTTTGACTTGAAGGTTTCAGAGTTTTTTATGAAGAAGAGGAATCGTAGTTGAGTTTTAAGAGAATTTCTAGATACTTGAAGGTTTAGATTGACGATTTTGAGAGGAAAACTAGTTAGTTGCATAATATACTCAGTTAAAACACCCCAAAATGACTTAGAATAGGGCTAAAAAGTTTGAGAAAGTACCAAAATTTAAGAAATATCCACTCTGTACTCAATCTTTCTGAAAACTATGAAACTCTTTATACTTTTATGAAAATAGTGCTCTCTATTTTTATTTAAAATATACATTCGAAACCATTAAAGTTCCCTTAAAACTCTTGAAATAACCTGTGTTTAGGTTGTAATCATGAAAGCTATATCTGAAATTATGTTGTGATCTAATAATTGATGACTCGGGAAGTCATACTGCATAAACATTGATGGCATATCTAGATGCTATAGTTCTTAAACATTGATTGCATACTCGACTGTCATACTAATAATGAAACGTAGTTCTTTTCTCAATGTGAAAATAGTATTTTTGGAACCATTTGTGTTCTCTTCAACTCTTCTTAAAAGATACTTTAAAATATTCTTGAACTCACTTTAAAATTCCAAAATCTATGAATGGAAATAAATACATAAAGGCTTTCAGTAAACTATCATCAACTAGGGTTCATGTAAAATCAAAACATGAACAACAACTTAATAATCTCAATGCATAAAATATCATAATCTCATAATTAAGAAATTAGAACTCGAAATAGAATACAATTTTTAATTTTGAATTTCATTGTCACGACCCAAAAATGGACGTGATGGAACTTGTCCTTTTCCACCAAGACAAGTCAGCCATAACCCAACAAAAATGAAAAAAAGCAGAAATAAATAAAGCAAGAACAAGACAGAGGCGAAAAACTTATTCATTCTACACAATACTCCAAAATCTGGTCGTCCCGTGTTCAAGCCCCTAAAGTAAATGCAGAATTCAAAAGATAAATACAAGTCTCAATATCTTTGCTTCTTAAATAGAACAAAGCATAATAAAAGGAAAAAGAGGGACCGCCGAAGTGACAAGCAACTACCATTTCAAATCCTTGACAAGCCTCGAAAATCAGGAGAAAGAAAAGGTCACACGGGTCTGGACTCGGAACCTACACAACTGTTGAAGCAAGGAGTGAGTACCACCAACACGGTAACCAGCAAGCAGCCTAATAAACTAGGTAATATAGGTAAATCGAATACTCCTTTTCATCCCAACCGAACCTCCACAAACTACAACCTGCACAGAAATCAGCCCAACCTAACAGTTCTACAATAAACAAGTCTCAAGGCTCAAGATCATAGGCCAAATGTCACAATTCAACAACCGATAAGTATCAAATCATTACTCTCAAGAACAAGGCATTTCAATTCACAAATAGTAACATGTTCAACTCATATATCAAACAAACCAATCAAAACACATAGGATGGCTCAATCATATGCCTCAAATAAGTCAAGTGTATGCATCAAATAGATTGATGACAAAGTCAACATTGGCCGAAACCATTTCCCTTCGGCACAATGTCACTAGCCGGAACCATTTCCCTTCGGCTTCAATATTATTTCACTTGCCTAAACCATTTCCCATTTGCATTTGGATCAATAGCCAGAACCATTTCCCTTCGGCTTTTATCATGAAATAGCACTTGTTGGAACCATTTTCCTTCGACATTTATATTACTAGCTGGAACCATTTCTCTTTGGCTTTCACATTAATCACTTGCCGAAACCATTTCCCTTTGACTTTTACATCACTAGCCGAAAAATATAATACCACACGGAGAGACAACAATTCATATCACACAAGTCCACTTACATGCATTCAAGCAATTCACCAACCAATCAAATAAGGTCACAACAAGGCAATTCACAATTTAACATGATCATCAAGGAGCTTTTTCACTTCCCCCCTTTTATTGGTTAACATTAATCAAGTGGAACAAAATAACCCTTCACCTCATTCTCAATTACTCCCAACACATAGGCAATGGAGAGAATTAGGCAATTCAACCAAATTGGAAAGTTTAAGAGATCACTTGCCTCAAATCAATCAATAAATCACTCCAAGAGTTGAGTCTTCCCCTTTCGAGTCACTTCCAAAGCCACACAATCTATCATAATTAAGTATTCACAATCATCTACCGGAAATCACAATACCCACACCAATTCTCTTGAAAAGTGGGTAAATCAACACAAACTTCAAATTGAGAAAGAAGGTTTGAATTCAAAAATTAATACTTGAAAACATTACTCATGGCTTTAGGAACTCATTTGAGAAAACCATTTCAAAAAAGGGATTAAAACCACTTCAAAGTCACCATTTTAGTTTAGGAAGTTGAGTTCATGAAAACCTCCACAATCACCAATTAAAATCTCATATTTTGATGTTAAAGCTCATAATTAATCAACGGAAAATGAAGGATTAGGATCAAGAAGGCTTACCCAATGATCTAGCACAGAAAATCCCTTCAAAATTCACCACCAACGTTTCCCCAAGCTCAAAAATGGTAAAATGGGGCTTGAACCCTGAAATTGCAGGTCAAAAACCACTCTCTGATGTCGCATAAGCGAACCCTGCTAAAAACGCGGGCCTTGCTCTTGTGACCAGATCTTTGCTTAAGTGAAGGCCGCTTAAGCGATGGTTTCTTTCCAAATGCGAAGGTCAATAGGGGTTGACCTTTCGACCCAAACGTTGTTGAAGTGAGCCTCGCAAAAGCGAGCCATCTCTGGCAAAAGCGGAGTGCACCAGAACCCGGACATCAGAAAATCAGCCAACACTCAAAACATCATACCTATCCTCAGGACTGGTTCGGAACCCAGTACACACAATTAGAAATGCAAATCAATTATACTCAATGTTCCGGATTCAATGGAACTGTCAAAATACGAATTCGAGGTCTCCTTGACCCGACATCCGTGAAAATTACAAGAAACTAACTCAACGCCTAAAAAGGGCAAAACCAGTTTGGGACCTCACAAAAATAAACCAAGACCACTACTACGCCTAAAGTCATCCCCCGAATCAAACAGATCTCTTGGAATTCTGATCCGAGCATTTGGACTCCAAATGTTGACCAAAGTCAACTCAAAGGCTAAAATTTCACAAATTCACAACTTAGGACCTCAAATCCTCAAAAAGACTAAGAATCAGAAACCGACCACTCTCATGGATTAGATTCCACATTTCGGAACTAATGGAATTGACATAATTCTATTCTGACACTCGAAAATCGAAAAGACTCCAAAAATCACTTTTAAGCAACTTAAGCCTTTCAAACTCAAAATTACCAAACTCTCAATTTTTAACTCAAAGTTTGGAACCAACTTCCAAACTCAATCAAGAAACAACTCGGGGTTCGATATCAGGAGGAGCAAAATGGTAATTTTCACAAAGATACCAAAAATGACCAACTGGGCCATTACATTCATGGATCGTTTAGTAGAATACTGGATATAACTCTTACTGACTCAATTTAGATGTAGGGTGTGAGGATGAACTGGGCAACACTATGCGTAGCCTTACATACCTGATTATGAAACTTTTAGACTGGAAACTTTGGTGGAGACTTGATTTATTTTGAGCTTGAGGAATAAGGAAGAACATTAGCTTTCTATGAGGAAATCTTTGAGCTTGGAATCTTGGGGCTTGATCTTGAGAGATGAAACTCTTTTATATAGTTCTTAAAGTGGAAGAACTTGGGAAAACCTTGGGTGGAAGGATTCTCTTTGTATCTTGAATTTTTGGCTTGAAGGTTTTAGGGTTCTTTATAGAGAAAAGGAACCGTATGTGGGTTTTAAGAAAATTTCTAGATACTTGAAGGTTTAGATTGACGATTTTGAGAGGAAAACTAGTTAGTTGCATGATATACTCAGTTAAACACCCTGAAATAACTTAGAATAGGGCTAAAAAGTTTGAGCAAAGACAAAAATAACCCTGGAACATGTGCAAGAAGTTTTTGAAAAATATTGCTCTACGGTCTGTGTATTATTCTACCATCCATTGTGCTAGTCGTAGAACATCATCCCTGACAGGGCTTCACTAAAATTGGCCTTATTTCTTGCTCCAAACTTGAAATGCTGCAAACTTGGCAGCGTTAGAAAGAGGACTCATAGAGCTTTAATTTGATAGGTGATGGGCCATCTAATTCATTATATGCTGAGAGATATGATCGTTTTAAGTTGACGTAAGCATAATCTTATATCAAAACTCAATCGGTAAGGAAGCTTTCAACTCAAATTTTTGCTAGGGGATTCTAGTGACCTTAATTCATATCCAAATCAATTCCTAAACTAAATATCGAGTTTGGTCTAGAAGGACTTGGTCTAGAAGGACCTTCGATGCATATTCTGAGGCTTATGGGCTCATTTTGAGCTAACTTGTACAATTTTAATTAAAACAGAGGTTGGTTAAGGGACCCACTTTTTATCGAGACATCCTAGAAGATTCAACATCTCTATTGAGTCTAGAATGCCAAATTTTGGTGGGGTAGTATATTTCATTTTGGTTCATGGCATTTTGAACAAGTTCCGAGCATCCTGTCGGGGATTTTGAGCCTTGTTGAACCAGCTGGTGTGCGTCAGTTGGTGCAACCCCCTAATCCTCTTCGTATTTATGGGCCTCAGGCCGCTTGTAACACCCCAAGCTTCCAAGGGATTTTAAAACGCAGAACTCACCTAGAGACAGTGACGTACAGAGGCCACCTATGGGCCGTAGATGGATTGACGGGCCGTAGGTGGGAACCGTCAATGGCATTGTGAAATTTCAGGATTTCCAAGTTTCTGAACCTTGACCTACGGAACAGCAGCACGGTTCGTAGTCCAGTTGACGGGCCGTAGATGGGTTCCGTAGATGCCTTCAAGACTTAGCCAAATTTTCAGCCCAAAATGAACTTTCTGAATCAATTGACGGAAGAGCAGGACGGTCCGTCAATGGATGTACGGACCGTAGATCCAGTTCGTCGATTTGCCCCGACAATTTTTAATTAAGGAATTATTGGTTTTTTTCCTAATTGATTACCTATTAAGCTAAGTCGGTTATACCATTAATCTTAGACCTATAAATACTTTTTAAGCCTAATTCCTTTCATTCTAATTCATTCCAAAACTCTCCTTTCTCAAATATTTCTCTCTTTACAAAGAAACTCTCTCAAGTCTCAAGGAAGAAGAAGGAGCTTGAATCCTCCATTGAAGACCTTCAATCTTCTCCAATTTCTTGTGGATTGCTTTGAGGTATGATAGTGTTCACCATTAGGAGTCTTTTCCTCCAATGGGCCCTTCCTCTTCTTCATGATTATCAAAGGTTTACTCTAACCCAATTGAATTAGGGTTTGTGATCAATCATTGTGGGTTCTTCAATTATGATTCCAATTATTGATTTTTATGATTCCTAGTGCACGATTTAGCGTGATAAAGTAACTTAGTGCACGAATTAGCGTGAATTACATGATTTGATGTAAAGATTGCATGAACCCCCATAATTCCAAGCTAATTCTCCCCAATTTGATAATCTATGCTATGATTGTTGGGTTGAGTTATGGTTTGATGAAGTTTATGAATTCTCTATGAAATCAAGCATGAATTATAAACGAATTGAGGATAATCTTATGAATTTAGCATGATCAAGTCAAAAGTATGATTTTCCTCTATTATGTGAGTTCCTTCAAGTATGGGTAAATTGTCTTAATAATGGCTTTCTAAGCATGGGCTTGCATTGAATTGCATGATATGAGTTGAACTTGCATGAACCCATATGAACTCTATGAACTATGAAATATGAGCATGATGAATTAAGGGTGCTTTGAGAGTAAAGTGCCAAAGTTATGATATGATGATGCTATGGTCGAGTAGTGAAAGGTTTTCTCAAGTAATTCTCCCATTGTGATAAAAGAAGAACAAAGAGGCAATTACCCATGTTCTTAAGGAGCTATTCCAATGATGTAAGCTTGGACAAGGTCCATGAAATATGAATATCTATAAGCATGATTTTAGCTTGAATTTGTAACCCTAGTTGTACCTTTTCATGTTTGATGATATAAATATGTTAATGACTAATCCGTGGGAATTATGCTTAGCACCGAGTGGATATTGAGATGGAAGCTCTCCCGTTAGTAGAGGCTGGGTTTTCTAGATGTAACTCTCCCGTTAGTTGATGCCAAGTCTCCTAAAGCAATCTCTATCCCATAAACTATGTTGCCACCATAGGATGTTGTCTTTAAGTAGACATTAGCTAGTGGATCCACATAAGCTAAGAAGTTCATGGTCTTACCTTGGCAAGTAGGACACCCCTTTACGGTGTGGGGTAGACACCGGATTCCATGTTGATAGCTCACATGGTCTTACATGTCGGTTAAGGCTTTTCCCCACAAGTGAATGAATAAGTGTTCTCATGATGAAGTAAAGAAAAGAAGGAAAAATGATTTAGCTTGCTTTGGTCCTGATATGTGCTCTATGTTTCATGTTTATCATGTTTTTAGCTTGGCCGTTGCATGTTATAATTATGTCTCTATCTCTAGCATGATTCATGTGTTTATATGCATTGCTATCATACTTAGTACTTAATTGTGCTAACGCATACTTTTGCCTGCATCAACTTCCTTGGTATAGGACGTGGCAGTTCTCCTACTCGTGGCCTATAGCATTGACGTAGAGTTGGGAAGAAGACTTGGTGAGTCCTCATCCATCCGAGGACATGGCCTAGTTGTTCTTATTTTTTATGTCGTTTGTTTTCAGTGTTGGATATTGTATTGGGCTGCATCCCTATCACTTTTATTCGTATTCTATGATGTTAGAAGGCTTTGAGACATGAGTTGTAGACTTCCGCTGTTTTTGAGTAAAGCTTTGATATAATATGCTCTTTTGAACTCTTATTTCTCTATTATCTTGTATGTTATGTGTGCTAAGGGCTTGTATGAGGCCTCTCGGGGTCTTGTACGCTATGTTACATCTAGGGGCTACCTTGGGTCGTGACACCGCTTTCATGGTGACCAATTATTCTAGTCGTCGCATTCGCGAGCCTAGTGCCATGTTTGCATAGACCATGGGAGTTGGCCATCGCATTCGTGTGGCCTTGTCCCGTGATCGCATATGTCAAGGAGGTTGACCCTTCACATTAATGGTCTAGGCTGTGTTCGTGACATCTTGGGGACCCGACCTCTCACATTGAAAGACTGTGTCCCACATTCGCGAAGGTCATTTAAATGTCCTTTTAATAAAGACCAGTCACGAATTCAACTAAGTCCCAATATTGAGGATGCTGGGTCAATGATGTTTCTTATGTGGCAAAGACGATGATTTTCACAACTTCTACTCCTCTTACCCTGATGGAGGGAGTTATGTCTTATTTTCCAGATATTGAACACTTTTAGAAGCTCTTGTGCCCATTTAGACTAGTTGCGAGGGAGGGTTCCATGTGTTTTTCAAAGATAGTGGTAATTATCGAGGCTGGAAATTTGTTTTCTTAATTAAATAAGGAAAATATTGATTTTTGTTTACTCTCGCGCTATCAGTTTTTTTATTGAGTGGTAAGGGTTCTCTTGTCCAGGGGTTAGAGAAGGTGCCCGCACGGCGCGGTGGTTTGAGTCATGATAGTTTTCTACAGTGCATTTGTTGCATCAATATTTAGTAACGTTTTGATGTTAAGAGTACGCTTGATTGCTTTACTTTTCAGCTATCCATCTCAAAATCTATTTTTAGAGTTACTTTCTCAGTTCAGTATATTCAGTTAACCAGTTGTTTCATTCAACAATTTTATATACCATACAATCCATGTACTAATGCCATTTGGAGCTGCATCTTTAAATGATGCAGATTCAGGTGTTCGTGATCGTCAGTAGGCGTTTCAGTAGGACCTCTTTCAATCACCTTTTTTTGTGAGATCTCCTAGCTTCCGAAGGGCTCCAATTTAGCAAGTTCAGTTCATTTGATTATTAGTCATTGCAATAGAATAGTCAGGCAGCCAAGGATCTTGACCTGTCACCTCTTTTCAATTTAATAGCGACACCTTTTTGAGTCCCCAATTATTCTAAATATATGATATCATATTTAGGAACATTACGAAAATTACAGTCAACATTTCGTAGAATATATATCACTAGATATATGTATGCATATTTTGACGATATTAAAAGTCTAAAATTAATTTATCTAAATAAACTGGAGACGTGTAAGAAAAATTCGTGAAAATGATCTTTAAATGTAAATGATATACCATAAAACTCTCATAAATATAGAATGGAACTAACAATAAATTTCCATAAATATTTTGAACCCTCCCCTATAAATTGATCGAAAGAATTATTAATTAGAGACATATTTCATAACCTTAAAATTAGTATTGAACAAAATGGCAAAGTCTAGCGTCTCAAAAATTCTTTATGGTGTCCTTTTTATTGTGTTTCTTCTCTTAGGTATTTCATTTTTTCCCATTTATCTAAAATTGACAATTAATTACGTAAGTAGGGATGTTTAAGAAAAATTTAAAAATTAAAATAAAATCAAAATAAATTGGAGAATAAAATAGACACTTCTTTGATTTAGTTTGGTTTTGATTCTCAAAATTGATAACAATTTATTAGGTTTTAAAACATTTTTTTTTCTATTTTTTTTTGAAATGTTAGAACCAAACTGACTGTAAAAATAGCTATTTAAGAATTATAATTAAACATAGAGAAAATTTCATAAATAGCAAAGATATTAAACTTAATAAGCCCCCTTACCAACAATTTACCTGATTACGCTCCATACCTATAGTTTCGTTTGCTATGTGTATTTCCGTTTGTATATTTCGCTTCCCAATGTTCAAACAAGGTAATTATATATAAATTATGTATTTATACATTTAGGAAGTTTTTAGAACTTCGTTTGTATATTTCACTTACCAATATACAAATAGGGAAATCTATTATGATTTTTTCATTACTTAAACAAATCAAATGCATCAAAAAATCGTATAAAAATAGCTATGGTAAACGTGTACAAATTATGGATTAATTGAAGCAGGAACCGAATTATACATATTAATAGAAAAATTTAAGAAACTCTAGCTGCAACTCATAAATATCCGAAACTACAGCTAAATTAAACAATACACTATAAATGATTGTCATTTTGCGTAATTTTTCTATAAATATATGCATATTACTTTTTTAAAAAATACTTACAAGTTAATTTTTTGAAATATTAATTCGTGGTGTTAGACTTTATCGCAATTTAGTATCTACTTTTACTTTCTTGTTCAATTTATAATTTTTATTTTGATATATCCAAGAATTTGCTTCATGTTCAGAATAAATTGAAAATATAATATTATATATTTTGAAAAGATAAAAAAAAAATGAATCGACATAATCAAAGAAATAAAAAATTGTCTTAATTGATTTTGTTTGGTTCCAATATTTGAAACACTTAAGTAGTAAGTTTGGTTGTCCTTCAGTGAAAACAACCCCAAACCAAACCATTGACACATGTAGTATCAACAAGTCAATATCTTTTGTTTATAAATGTGTTATTATTATTAGTAAAATTTGATACATTTCATCAAAAAATGAACGTTGAAAGTGATTATTTAAAGTTACAATAAAATGCCAATATATCATTCCCAATTTAGGGACAAATCCAAATAATGCACTTATATATTTATTTTCTCCATATTGTATTTTGTGCCATAGGTTAGAAAATTTTGAAACTTTATATAAAAAAATCTACTATCAAATTTGAATTTCAGGTTCGGTCCAAGGAGATGGTTTGAAATGTTGCTCTGAGAACCACATTGGAAGTAAAATTGCAAGGGAGGCCACTGCAAAATCATAGGCTCAAAATCTCCCAATCATTTCTGTCATTGTCTTTGTTGACAAACCTTAATCTATACACATGACTACTTTTATGAAAGAGAGTCTATTAAAATTCAATATACTTATATTGTAATTTATTTTAAAATAATCTAAATCTATGTTAAAAATGTATTATCTTTAATTTAGTTTTTCCATTGCTTCGTAATTAGTCTTGTCTTTTACACTAATGTCATTTTCAATATTATTTTGGCAAAGAAGTAAAAAATTATAATCTTTATATGGTCAAAAAATCTCTTTATAAGAGGCCAATTGTATTATTATTATGGATGTTCAATACTTCTATTGTCTAACTCCTATGTAAATAACGATCTCATACTTTGGTTACCTCCCACAAATCCATAATATTGTTCATGATCTATGGTGAATCATTTATGTTATGTTTAAGGCAACCTTATAACCAACATTATGTCGTAGTATGAGTCTTGATATTTGATGTATGAAATAAGAAAATTATGGTATATTGTTTCTCCTATTTTAATCTTTAAATTATTATTTTGAGCTTGATTTTACAATACTTTATAAGCATGAAATTCTAATCTTCAATAGTTGAGTTGTATATTAGTTTCTTCTACCCATAATATATATAAAATTATCAACTCTTTAGTTGGATCCAAGATGGTAATGGAGATATATATCTTTTTTACAGTACTATCATTTACACATTAAAAGAAAAAAAATATTTTCTTGTTGTCTTACGAAAAAAGACATATAGTAATACAATATACAGTAATACAAAATTAATAGAGGCTATGGAAGAGCAACCCAATTACTACTGCGGGAGTGTTGGACACTAATAATGCATTATATGTCACAACCAATAAATGGGGTTGTGATGACACCTACCTATTCTTTGTTGTAGGTAAGCCAACATTTCATGTACAAAACTCATAAAGAACTTCATAGATCTAATGTAAATGATGTCAACATAATCAAATCCAAAATATCTTTCATAAATATTGTAACCTTATGAACAAACTAACACAAGACTTAATGCCACCTCTACAAGTGTTATCGACTAAAAAAGTGTCATTGTGGATATACAAGTTGTCTATGAAGTAAGTAAGACACAAATAATAATAGAGGAAGTTGGGGCCTCGAATATAAGGAGCTCATTATTGATTAAAATATTACACGACTCTGTGTGATCAAAAAGCACGCTAAAAACAATGTCATCATGCCACATTTTATCAACTAAGAAGATTGATTTCAACCGAAAGCCCATTTAGGACCCAACAACTTGCAAATTTCTTTCAGCATGGTGTCCATCTAGGACATATTACATTAATTAAGCAGATTTCTTTCAACATGGTGCCCATCTAGTTAAATAATATGATACAATGCTTGAAAAATAGAGTAATACTAAACAAGTATACATGTCAAGTCACATAGATATTAGAATTTACAATAACAATCATTTCTCCAATACTCCAATTAAATCATTTTTCCCAATCCATAAAATACTTTCTACAATAAGTTATCACCCAAGAAAAGTCTACAGAGAGTAAGTCATGACTTACCTCAAAGAGGATAAAACTGTAATGACCCTCCCCATCATTTCTTCTTTATTGTGTTCTTTTTGGCATTTAAAACTTTCCTTAGCGACCCCAAGTCATTTATGGCTTGCCATTAGTGACAGTTCCATCACCTAGTCGTTCATTTGGGTATTGTGCAAGTGGACGTATTTTGGAGCTTTTGAAACTTGAACGGTGGACTTCGGTTAAGAATTTTGGTAGACGGCCTCTAAATTTAATTCTAATGGTTCTGTTAGCTTCAGAACATCGAGTTTGGTCTAAAAGGTCCTTCGATGTGATTCTTGAGGCTTGTGGGCTCATTCCAATCTAACTTGTACAATATTAATTAAAACAAAGGTGAGGGACCCACTTTTCTTTGAGACAACCTCGGTTGGAAGATTCAACATCTCTCTTGAGTCCGGAATACCAAATTTTGGTTGGGTAGCATATTTCATTTAGGTGCATGACATTCTGAACGAGTCCCGAGCATCCCGCCGGTGATTTTGAGTCTTGTTGAACCAGTTGATGTGCATCAGCTGGTGCAACCCTCTAATCCCCTTCACGTTTGTGCACCTCAGGCTGCGTTCGTGGTGGCCTGTGATTCTAGTCCCCGTATTCACGAGCATAGTTCCATGCTGACATAGACCATAGGAGTTGGCCATCACATTTGTGGGCCTTGCACTGTGATAACGTAGGTCAAAGAGGATGACCCTTCGTGTTAGCGGGCTAGGCCCATGTTCATGATGTCACACCCCGAGCCTACACCCTGGACGTGGCCGACACTCAAGAACCATTGCTAGTCCCCAAGCAAACCCTTGGCCTGGCTGAATATTAGCGGAAGACTTACTTAAGAAATAACAGGCTTAGAAATCAGAATTTAGGACATTCAACTCAAGCAGTTACTTAACTCAAACTATCTGTAAAATACTTAATTTCAATAGCAATAATAATATTTTGCAAAATTGTCTCAAAACGTCTCAATCAAAAGGAAATACGGAGAGACTCCTCAACTCTAACTATCTATGAAGCCTCTAACATTAAGATAGGTGTTGGGACAAGACCCACGACATCTCAACCAACTAATAATAGAAATAAAAATAGGGTCCTCCAAAATGCAAGGAGGCTCACCAAAGCTAACTAGGAGTGCTGAGTGATTTCAACGAAATGCCTGTTGATGATCCTAAACACCTGTATTTGCATCATAAAAGATACAGGTCGAATGACATCAGTACATGGAATGTACGAGCATGTAATATAGCCGAGGTGAAATAACTGAATGAAAGGACTACAATAGATATAGCATAAACTCAACTTAATGTAAAGAATTAAAGGAATGAACTTATTTAAGCTTTACAAACATACTTACTCATCTCTGAAACTCAACGAAATAAGTGATATATAAAAACACACTTTAACTCTATTGAGAGATTATCTAACCAGCAACCATCACTGTGATCTAAGTGATGATACATCATCTTGTCCACTCTGTCAGAACTGTCCTATATCGTGCCGGGATATAGAACATCTCAACTAAGTGGATCCACTAAGCAATACTTAATTCCCTTACACTCTTTCTCAAACTGCTCTTTACTTCCTCAAAACTCAGTTTAAACAATAATATTCTATATAGAAGATTCTTAATAAGAATTCACTGAATACTCAAGAATAGGGTTCATGCTGAAAAATAGTCATGAACAATAAACTCAATAATCACAATACACAATGTATGACAAATCAATGATTAGAGATAGGAATTCAATTAATCAACAACTCAAGAATTTAGGATTCAATATCAATTCATCTCAAGAATACCGAAATCTAAGGATAGAACTCTAGATTACTCTTTTACTGATTTGAAAATAGATGAAGGGCGTGAGGATGAACTAGTCCAACACTATGATAGCCTTAGATACCTGGAAGAATGAAGTTCTTTGGTGAAATCGAAGAAACTTGAAGAACATCTTAACCCTAGCTTTTCTCCTCTTGGAACCTTGTTCTAATGTCTTGAAGTGTTAATGAATGTGAAAGAATTGATTAACACTTTCTAAGCCCTTGATTTGGTGTGAAATGACATAGTTTAGGCTTAGAATAGGGTTAAAACAATGTAGTTTGGGGTACCAAACACTTTGGGAAAAGAGCACATTGACCCTAACTTAAAAACTAACCAGGTGCCTCACTGGAAAGGCTTCACGAGCCGTCTAAGGCTTCACTGGCCGTATAGCTAGTCGTGAAGCTTCGCCTACAAGATAGTGCTTCACTAAAATGGAAGTAACTTTATACTCTGAACTTCCAATGAGGCAAACTTGGTGGCATTGGAAAGAGGACTCAAAGACCTTTAATTGGATAGGTTATGGGCCACCTAATTCATTTTGTGCTGAGAGGTATGATCATTTGAAGTTCCCTAAACTCTAAGTCTGACGAGTCTCCTTCACAAAAGACTTCAAGGTCTGTGTGGAGCTTCATGGACCGTTTAGACGTCTGTGGTCCTTAACTAGTGACTTAGGGTGAGACCTTACTGATGAGGTGACTTGTACGACCCACCAAATGGGCCGTCCAAGTCACCTCGGACTGTTTGGGTGTCCGTCAAGGTGAAGCTTGGTTGGGGCAAGTTATGGAAGACCTTTATGAGCCCCTTAACGGACCGTGGTCCCCTACATGGCCCATCTAGGGTTCCGTGAAAGGTTCCATGGTCCACTTTTGGGCTTGTGACTTGCCCATTTGACTCCTTTCTTCCCCTTTTTCTCAAAGTCCGAGGTGTTACAATATGTCCCCCTTGGGACCATTCATCCTCGAATGGGATTCAAACTAGCATGAAAGGGTGGGAAAGTGTCTAACCACCCAACACAAAGCACAAAACATGCAAATAGCATAAACTTCAACATATCAACTTAAAGAGTCCTTTACAAGGAGTTAGTACCTTTGTTTGGAATTTATTCGGAGGAAAAGAGGTGAGGGTATCTCTTCTTCATATCCTCCTCGGCCTCCCAAGTAGCTTTCTCAAAAAATTGGTTCCTCCACAAGACTTTGACTGATGCAACCTCTTTGGTTCTCAACTTGCGAACCTAATGATCAAGGATCTGAAATGGAATCTCTTCATATGATAGAGTGTCCTTGATATCAATATTCTCGGCAGACACAATAAGTGAAGGATCGCTCAGACACTTCCTTAGCATAGAGATGTGAAATACCAGATAGACTGCTGCTAACTTTGACGGTAGCTCCAACTCATAAGCGACATTGCCAACCCTCTTGGATATCCTATAAGGACCAATGTGTCGAGGAATAAGCTTTCATTTCTTACCAAACCTCATAACACCCTTCATGGGTGAAACTTTCAGATATAGCCAATCATCAACTTCAAACTCCAAATCTCTTCTTCTAACATCAGTATAGGATTTCTAATGACTCTACGCTGTTTCCAACCTTTTCTGAATTGTCTTCACCTTCTCCATGGTTTGATGAACCAAATCTGGTCCTATCAACTCAGCTTTGCCAACATCAAACCAGCCAATAGGAGATCTACACCTCTGCCCATATAGAGCCTCATACGGAGCCATCTGAATGCTGGAATGGTAACTATTATTGTATGCAAACTCAATAAGAGGCAAGTGGTCATCCCATTTACCTTTGAAATCCAAAACACAAGCTCTCAACATGTCCTCTAAGGTGTGAATTGTGCGCTCTACTTGACCATTGGTCTGAGGATGAAAAGCGGTACTAAGGTTCACCTTCGAACCCAAACCTCTCTGAAATGACTTCCAAAATTATGCGGTAAACTGAGCACCTCTATCTGAAATGATGGGCAAGGGAACTCCATGCAGTCGGACTATCTCCCAAATGTATAGATTTGCATACTCTTCTGTTGTATTGGTAGTCTTTACGGGTAAAAAGTGGGCTGATTTGGTCATCCTATCCACAATCACCCAAATAGAATCATGCTGTCTGCGAGATCACGGTAAACCCGTAATGAAATCCATGTTAATCATCTCCCACTTCCATTCCAGAAGGGGTATATTTTGAGCTACACCACATGGCATTTGATGCTCAACCTTGACTTGCGGGCAATTTGGGCACTTAGCAACAAACTCGGCAATGCACCTCTTCATGCCACTCCACCAATAGACTTCTCTCAAGTGATGGTACATCTTGGTGGCACTTGGATGAATTGAATATCGAGAAATATGGTCTTCTTTCATGATTCTCTCTTGTAGTTCATCCACATTTGGAACACACAACTTACCTTGATACATCAACACACTAACTCCCCCTTGTGCAAAGACCATCACTTTCTGCTTATGCACATTTGCCTTCAACTCAAGTAAAATAGGATCCTTGTCCTGCTTCTCCTTCACTTCTGATCTGCCCCATTTATCACGACCACTTCACCTTCACTTGAATCTAACAAACAGACTCCCAAATGTGCAAGTCTGTGAACGTCCTTAGCTAATTCCTTCTTTCCTTCCTCAACATGAGCAGTACTCCCCATGGACAACCTGCTCAAAGCATCAACAACAACATTAGCCTTACCTGGGTGATAGAAGATACTCATGTCGTAATCCTTGAGAAACTCTAACCACCTCCTTTGTCTAAGATTAAGCTCCTTCTGACTAAAAACATACTGGAGACTCTTGTGGTCTGTGAACACATCCACATGCACACCATAGAGATAGTGACGCCATATTTTGATATCAAAAACCACTGCTGCCAACTCAAGATCATGAGTCGGGTAGTTCCTCTTTTGAATCTTAAGCTGTCTAGAGCCATATGCTATAACTTTACACTTCTGCATCAATACACAACCAAGTCCAATTCTGGATACATCGCAATAAATAACAAAACCCTCTGTACCCTTTGGTAGGGTCAAAATTAAAGCAATGGTTAACCGAGTTTTCAATTCCTAAAAGCTTTTCTCACAAGCTTCAAATATTGAAACTTAGCAGAAAACCCCTCGACAAACCTTCTGTAGTAACTGGCCAACCCCATGAAACTCCTTATATTAGTTGGAGACGTGGGTCTGAGCCAATTCTGTACTGCTTTAATCTTCTAAGTGCCAGCTCGAATTCCATCGCCAAACATTATGTGGCCTAAGAAAGCCATGGACTCAAGCCAGAACTCACACTTAGAAAACTTGGCATTTAACTCTTGATCTTTGAGAGTTTTGAGGAGTATTCTGAGATGACTAGCATGGTCCTCCTCATTCCTCGAATCTATCAATATGTCATCAATAAATACGATAATAAATATGTTGAGATGCTGCTTAAACACTCTGTTCATAAGAACCATAAATGTTATAGGAGCGTTAGTCAAACCAAAGGATATAACGAGGAACTCTTAATGACCATAACGGGTTCTGAATGCTGTCTTTGGGATGTCACTTTCTCTTACTTTCAATTGATGATAGCCAGATCTGAGGTCTATCTTAGAGAAGCAAGTGGCACCCTGAAGTTGGTCGAAAAGGTCATCAATTCTCGAAAGGGGATACTTATTATTTATTTTGACCTTGTTTAACTGGCGGTAATCGATACACATCCTAAGGGAACCATCTTTCTTCCTCACGAATAAAACTGGTGCGCCCCAAGGTGAGACACTGGGTCGGATGAAACCCTTATCAAGAAGATCCCTCAACTGCTCTTTTAACTCCTTTAACTCAGCTGGAGCCATTCTATATGGCGGAATAGAGATGGATTGAGTATCAGGAAGAATATCTATTCCGAAGTCTATTTTTCTCTTATGAAGGACTCCGGGAAGATCATCTAGAAAGACCTCTGGAAACTCACTCACAAAAGGAACTAACTGAATAGGTGGTGTCTCCAAACTAGAGTCATTATCTCGGACTAAGTGATAGATGCAACCTATAGAAACTAACTTTCTGGCCTTAAGGTATGAAATGAAATGACCCTTAGGTACTGCTGAACTACTCCTCCACTTTAAAAATGGCACATTAGGAAATTGAAACTTGACTACTCGAGGTCTACAATCGAGTGAGGCATAACAAGAATGAAGCCAATCCATACATAGAATGACATCAAAATCCACCATGTCTAGCTCAACTAAGTCAGCCATGGTGTCCTTGTGATGGACAGAGATGGTACAATCACGATAGACTCTTTCTGCTAGAATAGACTCACCAACATGTGTGGGAACACTGAAGGGCTCATGAAGTCATTCGGGGAAATGCCAAACCTCATGGCTACATAAGGAGTCACAAAAGATAAACTCACACCTGGATCAAGTAAAGCATAAACATCAATGGAGAAGACTTTAAGAATACCAATGACAACATCCAGTGAGTTCTCCTGATCCTAGCGACTAGCTATAGAATACAGATGGTTTGCTCATCAACCTGTCCCTGAAGTAGCTCCTCTCTGGGTATTTCTATCTGCTAGAGCTGCTGAAGAAGATTGGGCTCTATTGCCCTCATTACCCTGCCTATTATATAGGCATTCTCTTATGAAATGTCCCATCTGACCACACTTGAAACAACCATTGGAGCCATCATGACACTCTCCTGGATGGGTCCTACCACACTTTGCACAGGGTGGGCTTCGAAAACCCTGTGCCATACTACCCTGAGACTGAGTACCCTGAGCTCTGAAATTCTGAGAACTCTGATTCCTGCGATCATTCCTATTTCTCGGTGTAGGTGCACTAGCTGAAGATGGGGCAGGTCTAGATGATCTCCGCTGAAAAGATGATCGATGCCTATTCTCGATATTTTGCTGGCCAGTCTCATTACTTGTTGTTTTGACCCTCTTATTGTGAAACTCTTCTCTGTCCTTTAACTTATCTTCCTCAACCTACTGCACATGAATCATGAGCCTGGCTATGTCCATGTCCCCTATCAACATAGCTGCCTTACCTTCCTTACTCGATAAGGGGGATAGCCCGGACACGAACAGACTCATCCTGCTCCTCATATGTGCCACCATCTGTAGAGCATAGCGAGATAGCTGAGTGAACTTGAGGTTGTACTCCTGCACACTCATGGACCCCTGCTTCAGTTTCAGAAATTCTCTTACATTTGCTTCCTTTAGCTCACGCGGAAAGAAACTCCCCAAGAACGCCTTTTCAAACACAGCCCAACTCAAAAGTGGTGCCCCCTCTGCCCTGCTCTTCTTCCACTGATCATGCCATGTTCTAGCAACACCTTTGAGCTGATATGAAGCTAACTCCACACGCTCTGCATCGCCAACACGCATAACTTCAAACACTTTTTGATGTTCTTCCACAAACATCTCTGAATACTCAGTGACCTTCGACCCTAAGAACTCTGGGGGATTTATTCTCAGAAACTCATAGATTCTAGATGTATCAGCCACATCCTGACTACCCACTCTTTGTTGACCCACCTGATTTGCCACAACCTGAGTCAACATCTGGTGTATTAGGAGCTTCTTGACCTTAAGGATTAACATTCCTCCTAGCAGAACGTCCTCGAACAACTCTTCATGGAGGCATGATCTGAAAGGACACGTGTAAACATGAGTTAGAAGAAACTTTTATAGAGTTGACCTCTATCACACGAAAAAGAGTAAGAAGAAAGTGAAATGTTTCCTAAATGTCGTAGCCTCCTAATTATAGATGTGGCGCACTTCACACCGATTAGAAGGACTCTATAGACACGACTTCATAGACACCCTAGGACTCTTAAACTCTGTGCTCTAATACCAAGTTTGTCACGGCCCGAGCCTACACCCTGGACGTGGCCGACACTCAAGAACCATTGCTGGTCTCCAAGAGAACCCTTGGCCTGGTTGACTCTTAGCGAAAGACTTACTTAAGCAATAACAAGCTTAGAAATTAGAATTTAGAACATTCAACTCAAGTAGTTACTTAAGTCAAATTGTCTGTAAAATACTTAATTTCAATAACAATAATAATACTTTGCAAAAATGTCTCAAACAAAAGGAAATACTGAGAGATTCCTCAACTCTAACTATGTATGATGCCTCTAACATTAAGATAGGTGTCAGGACAAGACCCACGACAACTCAACCAACTAATAACAAAAATAAAAGCTGGGTCCTCCAGAATGCAAGGAGGCTCACCAAAGCTAACTTGGAGTACTGAGTGATCTCAACAAAATGCCTGTTGATGATCTTGAACACCTGTATCTACATCATAAAAGATGCAGACCGAATGACATTAGTACATGAAATGTACGAGTATGTAATATAGCCGAGGGGAAATAACTGAATGAAATGACTACAATAGATATAAGATAAACTCAACTGAATGTAAAGAGTTGAAGGAATGAACTCATTTAAGATTTACAAAATACTTACTCATCTCTAAAATTCAATGTAATAAGTGATATATAAAAATACACTTTAACTCTATTGGGAAATTCTCTACTTGACAACCATCACTGTGAGCTAGTGATAATACAACGTCTTGTCCACGCTACCAGAATTGTCCTATATCGTGTCGAGATATAGAACACCTCAACTAAGTGGATCCACTAAGCAATAAGGATTCATCTAAAAAGTATCATCCTGTACCCATGTTGGCAAGACATGGTTTATGGGGGCTGTGAGTTGTCTGAACTCTCCCATATATCGGTGCTCAATACTACTCCCAATTATATATATATACTGTTGCTCAAATGTATAAAACATTACTCTATTTGGTTTGATGTAATTGCTCAAACTAACCCCTTAAAAGAGGTAACTGCTCTAAAAAATAGTAACCTCTTAAAAGAGGTAACTATTCTGAAATATCTCTGAAACTCATTGCTCATTTAGAAAACAAGATTTCTCTTTACTTAATGTAAAAATACATTTTGGGTTGAGATAATCTCTCAAAAAAGGGCCTCTTTAAGAGGTAACTGCTCTGTACTTAATCTTTCTGAAAACTCTTTTAACTTTTCTCAAAAATAAATCTACTCTTTTTGTTCATGTAAAAGTGAAACTTTTGGGAAATACTTAGTTCCCTTATACTCTTTCTCAAACTGCTCTTTACTTCCTAAAAACTTAGTTTAAACAATAATGTTCTATTTAGAAGATTCTTAATAAGAATTCACTGAATACTCAAGAATAGGGTTCATGCGGAAAATAGTCATGAACAATCAACTCAATAATCACAATACACAATGTATGACAAATCAATGATTAGAGATAGGAATTCAATTGATCAACAACTCAAGAATTTAGAACTTAATATCAACTCATCTCAAGAATACTGAAATCTAAGGATAGAACCCTAGATTACTCTTTTACTGATTTGAAAGTAGATGTAGGGCGTGAGGACGAACTAGTCCAACACTATGATAGCCTTACATACCTGAAAGAATGAAATTCTTTGGCTAAATCAAAGAAACTTGAAGAATGCCTGAACCATAGCTTTTCGCCTCTTGGAACCTTGTTCTAATGTCTTGAAGTGTTAATGAACGTAAAAGAATTGACCAAAACTTTCTAAGCCCTTGATTTGGTGTGAAATGACGTAGTTTAGGCTTAGAATAGGGTTAAAATGATGTAGTTTGGGATACCAAACACTTTGGGAATAGACCACATTGACCCTAACTTAAAAACTGATGAGGTGCCTCACTGGAAAGGCTTCACGAACCGTCTAAGGCTTCACTGGCCGTATAGCCGATCGTGAAGCTTCGCTTGCCTGACGATGCCTCACTAAAACGGGCATAACGTTTTACTCCAAACTTCAAATGAGGCAAACTTGGTGGTGTTTGAAAAAGGACTCAAAGACCTTTAATCTGATAGGTCATGGGCCACAAAATTCATTTTGTGCTGAGAGATATGATCATTTGAAGTTGACCTGAAACTCTAAGTCTGATAAGTCTCCTTCACGGATGACTTCACAGTCCATCTAGAGCTTCACGGAATATTTAGACATCCGTGGTCCTTAACCAGTGACTTGGGGTAAGACCTTACTGATGGGGTGACTTGTACGGTCTATCAGACAGGTCGTCTAAGTCACCACAGATCGTCTGGGTGTCCGTCAAGGTTAATCCTTCCTGGGGCAGGTTCTAGATGACCTTCACGAGCCCCTTAACGGAGTGTGGTCCCCTACACGGCCCATCTAGGGCTCTATGAAGGGTTCCATGGTCCACTTTTGGGCTCGTGACTTGCCCATTTGACCCCTTTCTCGAAGTCCGAAGTGATACACACGAGGCTTTGGGGGCCTGACCTCTCACGTTCACGGACTGAGTCCCGCATTCTCTATAATGTCCCATTTCATTAGAAATTACCTTCATGTTTGAATTGAAAATTTTGGCCTTTTCCTCAACATTTAATGTATTGTATATGTTGCAGGAAAGGTTAGAGTGGCCCCCGATGCGATCAGTTGAGATTTTGGTGGATTTGAGCCTTTTGAGTTAATTTTGGTCAACATTATAGATCTGACCATCAGATGGTGATTCTGTCAGTTGCATTGAGTCTGGAACGTCGAGTTTTCTCTAGTAGGGTGGTTAGTTAGAGTCCCGAGACCTTAGGTTGTGATTTGAGTATTTAGGTAAAAAGTTGAATTTTTATCCTAAATGGGTTCCAAGGGGGTATTTCGGTCATAACAATCTTTTTTTTTGAAACCTAACAATTCCATTGGTTCCTAAACATGTCTATGATGAATTTGCACAATTGGTTGGTGTTTATAGGGTTCCGAATTAGTTGCAAGGGTCAAAGGTTATTTTAAAGGTTGCTGTTGCATACTTTAGTGATGGAAAAATAGACTTTTATTAATGAAAAATGTCTTTTAGTGATGAAATCGCTGAGTTAAATATCTATTCAAACCTATTTCATATATATGAAATTTTGGGAGCTAGAAAGGTCCATTTGAGGAGACATTTGATGGGTTTTTCTCTCAATCATTTGATACCTATTTGTAGCCTTATTTTACTTGTTGTCCAGGAATATCTCTTTCATATTTCATGATTTTTATCCATAAAGTGGAGATTTTAAACCCAAAGTAGAGAAATCAAAATTATTGATTTGAAGGTCGATTTGGAATTAGTTTTTATTTTTTTGGGATTTAAGGTGCTTGTATTGTGGGTAAATTGATTTTGATAAAGGTTTTCCAAAATTTCTCATTTTAAACCGTGTTTCAAATGGCATTATTTTTAGTTTTTCCCTTAAAGTTGAAAAAATGATTTTTACTCAATTTGATCATCGATTTGGACTCGATTTCAATTGGGTTTTCACCCATAGATTCCTTTTAAGTTGATGAACATGAATTTCCAACAAAATTGTGATTTTCCTTTTTCGATTTAGAAGAGTTTTTGGGTGATTTCAGATCTGATTCAAGACTTTAGAAATATGGGTATCGTTGGAACCCTCTTAATGTGCATCTTCAATTTTTAATAGTTGGGGATCTTTACGGGATTGTTGATAGATGGAAATCACTAGTAAAGTGATTCGAGTGATGTGCCTCCATGTTCTATCTGTTGTGAGGCATTCATGCTCATTCACCATACCATTGATCATGGAAAATTCAGAAACTGGAGAAGTACTATTTTTAGATAAAAAAATAAGACACCTTACTTTTATCCTAGACCATGATCTAAGTAACAAGTTGATGAGATATTGAGATTAAGAGATTGGCATATGGACAGTGACTCCCCCATGAGTCCGTGTCTTGAAGCTAATGCTTGGCAAGGTGTAAACGGCTGGTTGTGCAACAACCTTGGTTCCATCATATCATTTCATCATTGCATTGCATTGCATTGGCCAGCTTTGTCTATTGTGTAATTTGCTTGCTGATATGAGAAATTGTTTGTAACCTTACATGTTTACTTTACTCGCGTCGTTCTTATATATACTGGCTACACTGAGGCTGGAATTAGACTCTTCTGTATGCAGGTGGAAGCTTTTATTAGTTTATTTCATAAGTTTGATTAATTACTTTATATTCAGTCGGCCAAGCCTAGTAAGTACATGTGGATTGTAATCACCCCTACTTCTGTAACCTTTTGTTGCAGCTCTTAGTATGAGTGGTAATTAGGATAGCTGAATTGATCGTGCAATGTTTGAGCCTTGAAGTTATGGTGATCATGAGATCCTCGTTTGGGTCATCATTCAAGGTTCATCTTTCATTTATGTCTTTATGTATATTTCAAAGACAAGTGTTGAATTTTAAATTCAGATATTGTATTGGAATGCACTTTAATGCTTATGATACCATTTTAGGAAATTTCTTATTGTATCTCGGTTTTTCTTTTTATATGGCATGACTTCATTCTAGAAGTCTCATATGTGTATTTACCTTTTTTTCTGCAACATTTGATATAATTCTTGAGTTAGATTCTTCAGCTTACACATTGGGTTGGGTTTCAGGTGTGTGCCATCATGATCTCGATTTTTGGATCATGACAAATTGGTATCAAAATGCCAGATTCACCGATTTCTTAAGTTAAAGAGAACAATTTCTAGTAGAGTCTAGCGCATCGGTACGTAGACATCCGTACCTATCTCCGAGAGGCTATGAGATGCTTAATAGGAAATTTTCTTTCATTGATTCCTGATTGTGCGAGTTATTCATATCAAGTGTTGTAAACCTCTAATTTATTCTTTCCGCATTGGAGGTGAAGTCTGGGTTTGAGAGGGCATCTCTTGATTCAGGACAGTTTTGGGAGGTTCCACCCGAGCTCGATTATGAGTATGAGGATGTGGAGCATCAGATAGATGAAGCGCAAAATTAGTTTATTAGACTTCGAGTGTTGGATTTTAGATTTTGGGTATCTATTCAGCCTCGCTTGTCATTTCTCCATGATTTATGGCTCCACCTATTTCTGCTACTGTTGCTATGTCTACTTTAGGGAAAAAAAGAGTTTTGAGAGATTCGTTAGAATGTTTCCTCCAGATTTTGATGGTGTGATTTCTGAGGAGGCTTATGACTTTTTGACCGAGTGTTAGCAGAGATTGTTTAGCCTAGGCATTTTGGAGGCACATGTAGAATCTTATACCTCTTCTCAGTTCACGGGTGTATCTAAGGAGTGGTGGAGATCATGTTACCCGTAGGTCCTTTGGTTTTCCTTGGATGACTTGGGATCAATTCACTATGCTATTTCTTGAGAGATCTGTGCCTTATAGCCTACAAGATCACTATAGAGAAGATTTTGATAGACCGGAGCAGGGCTCCATGGTGACTTAAGATATTTTGATTAATTTTATGAGTTGTCTTGTTATGCTTCGTGGAGTATTCCAAAGAGTGTGAGTAGATTTGAAAGTTAGTGATGGGATTCACTGGCTTATCTTTAGGAGGCCACAATCTATTTGGCTTCATCAGGAGGAACCTTCTAGAGCATTGTTGACCCTGCTAGGATGATAGCGAGTATTAGACATGCCAGAGAGAGTAGTGGTGCGAGGATATTTTGTCGTGATAGCTAGTTCTGTGGTCATTTATCTAGAGGTCGAGAGTCTTTAGGTTTAGGCACCCATGGTTGTCAAAGTCGACAAATGCATGCAGCGATTCTGGGTGGTGATGTAAAAGCTTCAGACTGGGAGAGTGCTAGTTGACATAGGTCTATCAAGACCGGTCATAATTCACACGATGGATCCTTGAGGCATGGAGGATGCTTAAATAATTTTGATTATGCACAACGAGGTTCTAGTTCTCAAATTTGTTATGTTTATTGCCTCAAACACACTCTTTCTACTATTTAGCGAGGGTCACAGGTTTTTAGTGCTTCACCACTTTAAGCTACTAGAGGTAGTTCTAAGAGTGCTAGAAAGAGTACCAAGGGTGGAGCTTAGGGAGCTCGAGGCAGTGTTCATTGTGGTTCTCAGGTTACTGGTGATCGTAGACTATGCTATGTTATACTGGATAGATCCGAGGCAGAGGCCTCAAATGCTCTGATCACATGTATCGTCTCAGTTTGCTATTATTCTGCTACCCTGTTATTTGATTTTGGGTCTACCTACTCTT